>JAPWLS010000479.1:0-183988 GCA_028551675.1 Tineola bisselliella
GCTTAACTTCAATTTCAGCCTTATGTTCTTTGTTAATAAACGCTATTCGTGTTTTAAATTGAATAACTACTCGGATTCAATTGATTGAATCGTTCAACTGAATAGCTACGGAACAGATCGCTTACGAAAGTCTTGTGAGCTGTCTTGGTGACGTCATTTATGGTGATTTACCGACAAAAGTGTTACGTGGTGGCTGTTGAGATGGAAGAGTGACTTTTGATGATCTCATTAAAAAAAGACTTAATTAGTTTTTTTTTATCCCTACTAATATTATAAATGTGAATGTGAGTTTGTTTGTGACGTTTCACACAACAACTACTTAACCGATCGTCATGAAACTGTGTACGCATATTTTTGGAGGTACTAAAAGTAACATAGGATACTTTTTATTTTAAAAAAAATTAACTATAGTTTCCAACTAACTATAGTTTCAGTTGTTTGGAATCATATTGATTATTTTTATATGAAATCTCTGATACTTATTTAATGTCTTTAATTTGTTTATTGTATGATAATGGTTTTTGGTAGTTAATGAAAAAAAAAAAACGAGAATCCAAGCGGATTTTTTTTCTCATAATTGTTATAAGTAAATATTTAAAAAATATAAAAATTTAAAACTTATAATAACAGACTATAATGTACAGGTTTGAGACTATAAGTAAAATTTATTATTTATTATTATCTACGTATTATTTACTATGAGTGAAAGTTTTAAGGGGCCCACCTAGTGTGAAATTTTTAAAAAATCGATTTTTTTTTGTTCATTTTTCGATGGGTTATACTTCTAAAAATAACATACTAAAATTTTAAATCGATATCTCAAATAGGTTTTGAGTTACAGCCATTTAAAGAGTTTGATCAAAAATGCAGTTTTGGCAGGCCAAAAACGACCAAAATTTTGTGTAAAATTGAAGTTTTTTTAAAAAAAACGCTGCCATTTTGCCAATTTTTGATATTTTTTTCGTCCGTAGGTCATTGTACGGACAATATCTTCTAGTTTAACGAGAACATTTTTTTTTAGGTTTCATCCACGGAAAAGGCCGGAATCACTGCAGCAGTGGAGCAACTTTTTTTTTTGGCGCCGTCGAAGATCGCGTGTAACTCGAAACATATTTAATTTTTTTCTTCAAAAATTTTATTATGTATTCCTAAAATATGTATAAATATACCCTTAAAATTTTAAAACAATTGATTCAGTAGTTTTTTTTTTAAAAAAATCCCAAAGATCTCCTTTTTTTAGGTAGGTGTGCCCCTTAAACAGTTATTATTGGTCAAACTTTTTAAAAGATTTTTTCATTTGTGAAATATGGTTTTATTTAATCATTAAATAATATTTCATTTACCATTAAGTTTATTTACCTTAATTTGACTGTATATGTTTTTTCGTACAAATTGAATGGATAGAATAAAAAGTAAGTGATGATAAAATTGCATGTTTCTTGCGAGGATATCTCATTACATACGAGTACATATTATTATTTTTTGAAGTTGTTCTAAATTTCTTTTGTTTTAACATTTATTTGTTTCCGTGGTTCTGGTCGACAGTGTTTTTAAGAGATTAATAAAGAAAATTTTACAAGAATTTACACGACTTATTATTATTATTTTAATTCAACGATTCTAAAACTTTCCTCCCCTCAACCATTGTGCAAAGATTACAAAACGTTTCAAATAATAAAAGTAAACACGATGCTCCATTAAATTAGTTAATATTTAATAGGTTATACTGCATACAGACATACTATATGTCTACGGTAACGGTAGTCTCCGCCCAATGTTCGTACTCTAGCTTAATATTAGGCAGAGTGTGGTCACATGCCAGGCTGCTTTAAAGAATAAAAACAAAAACCCATCATTTATTTTGTCATACAATAAAGCCGCAATTACTACTATTGTAACCATATGCAAAATAATAAATTCCCGACAAAAGTTTAAATATAGCTGTGAATTTAACATCCGATCCTGGGTGTCAGTGAGTAAAAAGCCCGACTAAATGCGTTGCGCATTCAAGACTATTAATTGACAGATGGATTGAAGTGTACTAGAGCAGGCAATAAATGGTAACATCTAGAACCACTATCGTAACTAAATGGATACGCAACTTGAAGTGAATTGTTAGATAGATACTTCGGAAAATGATACAAGTAAAAGTACTCGACGTGATTCGAGGAAATATAGTTCCTTTTTTTGTATTTTATTGTCTTTAAAATTATTTACTAAATTGTTTACAAGTTCTCCCATATGTAGGCAATAACCTAATTTAAAACTGAAGTAACATAACGAAATTTAATATATTAAAAAATAAATTTTTCAACTGAAAATTTGCCCCGTAATGTGTCACACAATGTAACACAAAAGTTGTTAACAGTTCTTATAGTGTAGATGTGATATTGAAAATGCAACTATCTTGTAAAGATTAGTAGAAGTGTTGTTTGTAATGCGTGACCGATAGGTTCACATTGATTTGCTCTAAATCACGTTTACAATAATAACTTTAATAATACTTGATACCAAATTTGCTCCAACAACAAACAGAGACTGTGTGTAATTTTTTTTGTTGTTTTTATTTTTGTTATCATTTCATTTCAGCGTCTGTAGTCGAAATAACTTCTAGTTCATATCTCCCAAAATGTATCGACATTCATATCTCTCCTCTCCATACTGATGAATCTTAAAAATAATTGACCTATTTTTTTATCAAGTAACCTTAGTATTTTAAATTCTATATTTGTTATTCTATTTAAAGCGCGAAACTTAATAGAAAGATGGAAATAGGAAATAGCATTGAAGGAATCTGTTGCAACGAGTGATGTATCGATACACACAGTTGAAAAAGGGGCATTGTGTCTGTGTTTTACATTGTACAGGCTTGTGAACAAAACGTGTTTCCTACATTGAAGATTTGTTCACCCGCACATGGCTACCTTAACAGGAAATAGCGTTGAGGGAAGCGGCTGCACTTCTGCCGGTAGTCTATCGAATGGCGTTCAATTCAATATCTGTTTTAGTCAGTTTGAGTTAGAATACGCAGTTTGAGTTATATACGACTATAGATTGGATGTAAAGGATTTATTTAGTATTTATTGGGATTATTTTGAGAATTATTTCATCCGCGAAAGAGTGACTCTATAAAGCGTGGAAACTGGCGTGGTACTCTTCTTCAATATACACAATAATCTTCTTCAATATAAACTAATATCTTCATAAATGTATTATAATGTTTATACATTTAAACGTTTATCAAATCATGGGTACTGAACTTGAATATTTGCGCACACAAAAGGCAGCCGACTGTAACCGAAGTTGATAACGTTAGCAAACCCTTGCGTAGCTTGTTCGTAGCAGCTACTCGCCGCGTCGTAGTCGATCGTAGCTGTGGCATAATAGGGTACCTTTTGTTCGTTAATTTTCCTCTACCTTTCAATTTGATAAACAAAAACAATTGCTTTAACATGTATTTGTTATTAGATAAAATTTTAATAGAACGATGCTAAAATTCTGTCCAAATACAAAGTCCTCTCAAAACATTCTTCCTTTATACGTAGCCCGGTGGAGGTAGACAAATTTATTTATTAAGAGTTGTTGTAGGTAATTAATTTGCTTAGCAAGAGAGAGCGCGGGGTCCGTGGCGTGTAAACGGCACTCCACTGCCGGTCATTTCTATCATTAATTATTCATTTAGCGCTCTCAGTGGGTTATTTATGACGAGCCGTGTCCGCCTGAGCGTTTACACTTGGTCGCCTTCGGTGCTCTGAAACTAAACTCCAAAATGTAGTCAAATTTATTAATCATTCGGTAATCAGATGTAATGCGGTTACGCTTTGGTCATTAAAATTGAATGATTGGTCAGTAATGCTATATTTTAGATGTACATATAGTAGGTGATTCGATTGATTTTTTTGTGCAGATAAAATTAATAATAAATACTTTATTGCTTTAAAAAAAAAAATAACAATGCTGATACAAATTAATGCATAGGAAACAGATTTAGAGCAATTGGCGATAATTACTATGTTTTTTCTTAATGAAAACATTGTTGTCTTTATGGATAACATAATATTAAAATGTAAGAACTAAATTACGTTAGACGTTTATTTAATGATAAATACAAAAGAAAATCCTAAAAATTCCTCAAATATTTCTAAAAATTTCATATTTAACACTCTTCATGACAATATCCACTTCGCTAGTTCCTTACAAGAATGTCTCCACTAACCCCAAGAAATGGTACTAAAGATAAATGAAATTTTGTAAGAACCATATACATTTTCTTCAAAGTTTGTCTTTTGTTGCAAATTGTGTAATTTACTTTCTAATAAATATAAAAGATTATTACCTTAATATGAAAAGATAACTTAGAATATTTATATATATATTTTTATTAAATATATATATTAAAATATGATCATAACTATTTCGCAAAAACAGACATCGAAATGTCAATGCTATTTTAGCTTGTTCTATTAAATAATCCAATTAAATATTTTAATTTCTTATCAGAAGGTTGAAAATCTTAGAAATGCGAGAACACATGTTATGATCTAACCTGACTATGGAGGCTGTCAAAAGTAGCGTGATTTGTTTTAGTAAGGTTACCCTCGCAGCTGTGATTAGAGAAAAAAAGCCCCTGTCCGTAGCGAGGCTGACGGATTACCAAAACTTACGCCGCAATTTGTACATATTTAATCTTTTCGAATCCCATTTGCGAAACGCTTTCTTTATTGCGTTAACTTTGTGGGCCGTATTTTGCTGATTAATTTTAACTTTGCTATTCAATATTATCATTTGGTGTATTTATTATCCTAATTTTATTACTTTGAAATTTTCCTAAAGAAGCTTTCTTCAAATAAAATTTCTAGGAATTTGTGTTGATTAAATTTGTTTCTTGAATTACAGAGGAGCTTATAGATCTACCGCAGTAAATTAATTTTTCAATACTTGGAAATAAACTATAAACCTATCGACGAGATAGAATTACATTAATTGATAATTAATAATTTTTGTCAAACATTTGAACAAAAATTTGATGAAAATAATTGAAGTCATAAATTCTTGTTATATTTCATTTGAACGGGAGCATCCAAGTGTATCAGTTTTGATAAGGGCGTTTTGTCCTTGCAGCTAATTAGAGAGCTGGACAGGCGCTCAGTCCGATGAGCACGACTTTCATTTTGTTCTGTAAATCGAGACAGACTAACAGGCTTCATGTTATTATTTTAATAATTACTGAAATGAAATAATGAATTTTGGATTTATTTTTATATCAACATATACAAATATATTGTCCACAATATAGAACAGAATGTGATCGCGCTCCATTTCATTTATAAACGAATTTAATTGCATAGAAAAGCCTCTGCAAAGCGCACTCACCTTCACTATGCTGGCTTGAGAAAGGATCAATGCGGTGTTGTCAATTAGGGTAACACACTTCTCTAAAAATATTTTAATAAATAGAAATGTGTACAGTCAATACATTATTTACCTAACCTAAACCAATTGCAATACATATTGTAATTAAAGTAGTAGACAAATGTGGAAATTCAATTTTCGTTTCAAACAAAGAAGGCAGGTATGAGTATATGCATTATGCGCTTTTCTTGCGGCAATACTCGCGTAGACCCCCTAGGATATCTAGACAATAGGCAGCGCGCCAACAAGGCCTTGTTTACTCTAGGTTTCCTATCTGCTAGAGTTTTATGGCCTCAGAGGGGACGCTAAATCTTAAAGTACACGGTGAATCAGTTGTCTTGAAATGTTTCGTGTTGCTGTGAATTACTATTGGTATTGCAGTTATCTCTCTAAGGGGTAGCCAGGGGTGTGCAATCATCTATTATTGCATTTAGGAATAAACAATGGAAAATGCACAGTTCTGGAATATACTTGGGTTCATTTTCCATGTTTAAATATCAATATTTTTGTATAGGTGTATAATTTTATCTTAAATCATAAAAAAGTACGTCAGCAAATTTGTTTATTTAATGAAAAAATTTATAGAAAAGAAATATCGTCAATCAGAAGTTTTGAAAAGTTTTGAACGAAAACGAAACACGCTAAGCCGTAAGATGTCATAGATATTACATAAGTTGACGGTAAATTCTTGTTTTTGAATGTATAATGAATTCATATTATAGAATTTACCGGTTTATATTTGCAAGAGCAGCGTACTTTTTAGGTGCACTTTTTTGTTTAATTAGAACGCATTTAGATTTTCGGAACGAGTTAGGCTTAAGCCACATTACACAACGATGTGACTAAGAGTACAAAAATTTAATATATACCTCCATTTTTTTTATCTTTCTTTAACTCAGTCTCACACTTTTAAAGGATATCAGAACAATTTGCACAAGTACAATAAATGGCGTATTGTTAAATATCAATCAAAATTTATGTTAATTATTATTTTAAATGATCTTTTAAGACTTATGACTGTTAACTACTACTAATTATGAATACTAATTTTATTATCTGTTTTTTATTTATTTATTCTTGTAAGTTAATAATTCTATACCGTATATTATAAAGCTTATTATAATTGTTAGTTCTTGAGTAATGAGTAGAGGCCAGCCGTCACCTCCACAGCATTTGTTAATTAAATTTTAATACTTATAAACTCCCCACACTTATCTTACACAGAAAAGTAATTGAAATTGAAAAGCCATGGGTACTTGTCGTGATTCAGTGTAATAGCACTCTTGGGCCGTCTTGAAAGCATTGCCATTGGTCGCTAATATTTAGCTATACCTTGGATTAAATGAAGTTACATATTGCATAAACAAACTTTTCGTAATCGTTCCTTTGACAATTACGACAAAATTATTTGTAATAAAACTGATAAAACACCAATCACTACTTAGTAATGTAAATTCACCTCATTCATAAACTGGCATGTTGGAAGCGATCGCTGTTTTTAAACATATTTTTTTATAATTGTATCCGCTCTCCGTATTCAAGCAACGTTTAGAAAAATAGTATGTATTTATTTTCAAATTTCTCTTAACATATACTATAGTTAGTTCTGTCATTAAATCAGACTGGCAAAGCTAACGTCACCCTCGTGGCAATCGTAGTGGAGAAGTACGATAATGGTTATGGAAAAAGTTGCCAGTGGGAAATGCAAGGCTTCGCAGACTGGGGCAGCCCATTGAATTAATACCATTCCATACTCTGTCCTTTACCAACATATTAAATTAAATTCAATAGCTATCTCTTTTCCGCATTGAAATTAAAATTACTTGTGTTTTCTACGGCCTCTTACTAATCCGGGTTCTTTTTCATATATTAAATATTATTGTTATAATAACTAATTACTTCTAATATTTAATTACTAATTGCATTATTAATTACTTTGCAGTGATCTCTAAAATTATTCGCAATTAGAACTCATTTAAATAAAGTCTTGATAAAGCTAATGATAATGTAATTAAAACAAATGTGATAAGATTTTAAATCAGTTAATTATTCGTGTTGATTAACTGTAATATTTTCAATAAAATATATTATACTATTTTTCAATATAAGTATATGAAACTTAATGAATTCTCAACATAGATCCCCATGAGATTATTAGTCGAGTGATAGACGATACAACGTTTATTCCTCATTCCCCTTGAGTCCTAACTCTTCGATCCTCCACAAATTAGTAACAAACGGATTGATGCTTTATCATTAGTTTAATAGCCGTATTAATTTGTGACGCCAAGTTTTGTTTACAACGATCTATCAAGTACACGATTAATAGCTTTAACAAATGGTTTAATACGCTACTAATTATCTTTTGTTAGTAGGGACGTTGTAAAAATATATACCTACAATTATATTCCAATATTTTAAGTAATATTTCTAAGAAATTTGTGGCAAGCAAATCAGTCAAACCTGATGGTGATGTAGCTCGCTGATCTCCTCGGATTTTGAAGTGGACTGTATATTGCGCTGGTTTACACTATCTTCAAACACTTCCCACACGACAGATTACGAGGTTTTGACTTTTCGAGGGTGGTGGCGTCTATCTCCTTGCGGTATCCGTTTTCAACTAACTCTTCAGCTGACTGATAGGCTTCAGAAAAGGACGCGGAAAGTAGGAGAGATAGAGGGTAGTTTATGCGTACGTGGGAGTTTGTGAGTGGTGCAGGTGGGTATGTGTATGTGTGTGTTATTTGAATTCAAACCCAGCAAACGGCGCGACCAAGAAGTATAAAATCATGTTCACAATTGTTAATCTAATTTATAGTATATCAAAATATCATCAATTTCATTGCAGTCATATTTCGAACTATAAACTAAATAAATGACATTTAAAAATGTTGCAAGTCAAGACATCTGAAAACTTGAAATGTTCCATTTATAAGTACTAAGTCCCAAGAGTGAAGTCGGCAACGTAAATCACTTCCCGAGCCGAGTTGGATCATGGAAACGCGTCAAGAACTTTCCCCATAACCATTATCACTCTCCCTTCAGAGAGCGACATTTGCGACTTTATTCTTTTTCCCGCGATTTTATGTGAGTTTTAAGACAGTTTCGTACTTGTAAAAAGTAGGAACTAATTTGCTATGATATACGAGTGTGTGCGTGTTCACTGTAAGTAAGTCGCACTTAATTGTTTTATGAGAATATTACAAATTATTTTATTTCAAAATCTTCGGAATTGCCGAAATAGTTGGATTTGAGAAGCAAACCAGTATACCAAAATCTATAGAAGTATTATAGTCTATAGGCATTCCTATACAATTGCTATAATATGCAACTTAACTTAAAAACGTTGCAATGCAAATATTTCGAAAACATTCATAATAATCATGCTCGTGTAAATTTTCGAGAAGAACTATACAATACAATTTTATAATAATTATAATTATCTATAAATAGCAATAATGAGGTTATCATGTTATACGAATCTGGGATTGAAATAAACTTTTATAAGCATCATCCAGTAAAGGGTCAAATAAACAAAGATAAAGTTTACAGTGCGAGTCGGTTTTAATCACACCTGGACGTTCAGGCTTACGGGTTAATATGGCTCGTTAGTTTAATAGAGGGATAAATTGCTGTAGGCATTCTGTATTGTTTACTTTACCTCGACCAAGGATTAAGGGCTAACATACATAACATATGCGCACGGAAAGGCAACGCATAACACAGCGAAAACATTTATTTATTTAATAATGCTTTTTATTATTGTCGGCGGACGACAAAAGTAGTCAAACGTTCGATTACTACGCAACGATTCAATTAAACTACATAACACCGATCACTGACAACACTGTGATTGGTGTATTTTTGACAGGACAAATATAAACACAATTGCTTGGGCGCAATTACAAAGAGTCATGACGAACCCGAGCGGTAGATTAATACTAACTTTAGGCAATTTAATTAATACTAGTGTTAGATCAAAGTTAGTTATTATTATCAATACATAGACTGCTATTTATAGTAGCAATGTATGCTAACCCTAATGTCGGCCTGTTTCGAGGATTAACGACTGCGTTGCTGGACCTCTCCTGGGGAAACTATCACTTCTATCAGAAAACGTAGCCCTTGGCCCCCTTTGTTACTGAATTGTCATCAACTCTATAAAACGCTACTTGATAAGCGATCTAGAAACGGCTTGATAAATTTAATTGCGTTTTAGAACTACAGAAGATAATGAAAAGGTTTGGAGTCTTTGTTCCTGTGATAGGAATTTGTTAGGCTCAATGGTAGCTTTTGGAATGATAAGAAATTATATTCGAGTTGTTTTAGGTGGTATCTCAACATTTAAATTTGCTTTGAGAAATAATATTATCTCATGTATATTATTTGATAGTTTATTTTGTAAGAAATTTCGTTAATACAGCTAGTTGTTTATTCAAATTTTATGAAAACAAAAGTTTATTATCTATTCATGAATAAGTCAGTATTTATTAATAATATTAATAAAGGCTAAGTTATAAATCGCAAACACGATTTAACTACTTTGTAGTCATCCCCCTGCGACTGCATAAGAATTAATTAAAAAATAAATAGTAAGTCAAATATAATCATTTAAATTACTTAATAATATAACCCATATATCATTTGATTTCTAAAATATATTTTATCCGTTAGTCTCAACTCAGACATTTATCATAGTTTGTTTGAGGTCAAGACATTGTGTGTGTCAGTGACAATTAATACGAGGCGATTCCCATTGGATTCTCTTTTGAAGTTGTTTAAAATGTACAAATATACAAATGAATAGTTTAAAACGCATCTATATTGTAATTTAAACAGAACTGGTGGTCTCTAATTTAATTTTCATATTAATAATTAAAAGTACGTCGCATTTAAATTAAAATATTTAATTATACTTTTTATAGTTCATCTTCTTCGGGCTAATTCCGTGCATCGTCGCTAAATAATCCGATATATTGATATAGTTTAGGTATATAATGTTTAAATATAAAAAATATTTGCAGTCTCGATTCGTGAACGTTTTTCGGTCGGTGCCCGAGGGGTACTAGAAGACTGAAAATTGATAAAGTTTGAGCGAAAATTCACTTTCCATCGTAAACTTTGTTACAGCCAAACTGGAATCGATTTCACATTATAGACATGATTTAACGCTCTGTAATAAAACCAATAGAAGTTGATTTTTCAAACTTTTTTTCTGTCTTAATTGAGAGATTTATGTCGAGTTGGGCATTCAGTTTTTATTGGCTTTCGTTCGATAGTTCAACTCTAAAAGTATGAAGTACCTAATAAAATTATTTTAGTTTATGTAATGTGATGAATAAGAAGAGGAAAGTATATGAATTATTTAAAAAACTAAGCCGCTTAATAACAGCAAGGATCTCTACACTAAATTAGGAAAAATCTATGTGTCTATATATAGAAGTGTGGAACATACTCACGCGCACGAAAAATATTTTGTGTACGTTTATTTTACCAGATGAAAAAACAAAAATATCTCACATTTTTATGCCAGATACACGGTAATAATAAATAATATTGATTTATTTAAAATATTTGTTCAAACTTAAATAAAACGTCGACCTAACTACCAATAGGAATTAAAGAAATAAAAAATAAAACCACCTATAAAGTAATAAATTAACTGGCATTAAGAATCGATCTTTAACGATGGTGTCAAGCGAGATCTGTGAGCTTTGCGCGCGGCTTATAGAGTAACTTACTGAAGACAGAAGCCAGGCTGGTTAGCGCTTTCTTAATTAACGGCACTTTAATTAAAATTCCCAGTTCGTTTGACCGGAAAAAACATGCCGTAGCATCAGCAGGGGCATGGTAACCCCTTGCCCCTCCAGCACCCCGCACCATCTCTTCGCTAAACTCACCCCGCGTAATTGTAATTAAATATTCTTTTGAGATCCCCTTAGCAGATAGCAAGCTGAGAGGTTATCAACGAAGCCTTTATTCCAAAGTTCTTTTTATCAATAACTTATTGAGGAAAAATTAACGACAAGATAGAAATATAACTTTGTGTTTAAGAATATAATTTTCCTGAAAGAAGATGCTTAACGATAAATTTTGGCTGAATTTGTCGAAAGATTACTCGACATTGACAAAATGAAAAGTAGCGTAACTCGTTAGATCATTTTGTTCTGTACAGCCAATGATTATATAAAATGTTATTTTTATCATAATGATAAATACATAATTACATACCATGCCTTAACGACAAGCTTGGACTTTCTGTATCCTAACCCAAAATAAATTTATTGTCTTCACGTAACAAAGATTATCAAGTCAGAGACAAAGATTGGCTTATAGAAAAATCGAATACTAATTCAAAATTTGCAGAAGTGAGGTAAAAGCTTTTCTAACAAGTAAGCTAGGAATGAGGCGAATGTACAAAAAGTTCAACTTTGCCCTCATTCTACATTACTTACAGGTCCTAAGACTGAAACAAAGTGGCTCCAAAGAAAAAGCGGGCACCGTCTCAGCGGATTAAGTAGCTACGTTCAGGATTTCCTACAACGTGGACGAACAAAAACTAAGCGCCGTGAGATTTTCCGGGCGCACGATCCGACTTCATTTTCGACACCGAAAGGAACAATCCTGCAAAAGGAATAAAAGTTAAACAAACGGTCCACCACCGCACAAGTTTTAATAAGATCGCCAGAACTCGCGGCCGCCTCAAGAACGCGATTGTTCCCAGTTTTCATGTTCAACCTGCTACGTTTAAGAAAGATGAAAACTTGTACATTATTTATTATTTCCACTAGTCTACATTCATGCTTTTCGCCTACACAAATTCCATTACGTTTATCTTGTTATAATATCAAATGAAGCTTTTTAGAAGCATACACGCTTCATTATTTATACAAAAAATAATAATATACGTCACTTTGTAACGCATCATTGTAATAATTTACTTTCACGAATTTCGCGAAGACATTTCTGCAAGAAGGGAAAATTGTCGTCTCTTTGCTAAGTGAAGAATTAGAATGAATGAAGTATGGCAGCGATGCCGCGTGTATGGGGTAACAGACGTCGTCGCGAATTATCCGCAGTGCCTATTATATGAACATAAATTCCCCACATTTTTTTATTGGGCTCGGAAATCGGTAGCGGCACGAAATGGCGCGCACCTACGCCGACCTCGGACAAAAATGCGACGATATCAAATTAGAAATATACGACTATGTGTATATGAAGAATTCTGGATTTTTTTTTATTTATTTCACATTCCACACTTTTCAAATTATTTCACCCCGAATTGATATACTCGTACCTGTGTTAGTGAGATTTTATTTCGTGCTATTATTTATTTCATTTTATAGCATACTCTTAAATCCACGAGAAACTTTATTAACTAAAGTAAAATTGTTATTTATTTGTAAAATGATATTGTATGTAAATAAATAAATACCAAGATTTTTCCACGTACTACATACCGACAGGACTGGCATTTATTTTGCATAAGTATTCTTCGTATATCGAGATAGCGTTTGAAACTACCTCCTACTGCCGTTCGACCACCAGACCACACATTTTTTACTATTCAGGGCGCACTTCGAATTACTTTCATGTATATCGTTAAGTCTGAAGTTTTTTTATATATGTATGTGAACCTATATTGGTTTATTATGCCCATTTACTTCAAGTTTGATTCAGAAACGCGACTGGACTATAAACTATGAAATAAAGATGATTTGATTAAGTATATTGAAGTATATTTGATTATTGCCGCATTTATTTACTATTTGCGCGTTTACTCTTAAACGATGGCTCTTAAATCACGCCTCGGATTGAAAATAACTATTTTAAATTAGTATTCATCCATATGTTCATCACAACATCAATGCTTAATAGCCATAATAATAAAGTGTTACGTATTGCGAAAAATATCTACACATACGTCTTTCTGTCATTGAACTGTTACGCGCCATCCCTGAAACTGCGGATCATTACATTTACACATGATAGTTAATCACGCAACAATGATCATTTATTTTTATGCCTTTATATCCCTACCATTAAATATATTTACGACACAGCGGGGATATTATTGTGGACTATAAAATACTTATGTAATAGAATCCCTTTTTAGAATGCCTTCTGTAATTTTATGCCTACAAACGAATCATAAGACTCATGAGCAAACGAAAACACACAACAAAACAATCAAATGACGATGTTAAATTTAAATATATACTTATATAGTCGTTTGAGATAAAATGAATTACGACTAATTCTTCAACCAGTCCAAACCAACAGACTGGGCTACCAACAATTTCAACCGGTCTCATGAAGAATTTAATGACCGAATAAAGCTCAATTTTGCAATTAAAAAGTATTATAAAATGGAAATATGAATAAATCTTAAAAATCGCGTTCTATTATATAAAGTTAGCGGCAAATAAAAATTCATTACGCAAACTTGAACGAATGAAAATAATGAAATCAAACAAATGAAAATTAATGAATTTACTGTTGGGAGGACGGCGCTCTCGGTTTACAAAGCAGTAAGTGTCTCGAGGAGCCCGTTTGAGAGTTGCAGCAACTTGTGCGAGTATTCCACTCGAGCGTTCTGCAGGAAGCCCGTCGTCACCCGGTGAAGCCATAAATATTATACAATTAAAACAAAGTTATTGCGAAGAATATCCGCTGCAAAAGTTCACTTTGCCGAGATGGTTTTGTTGTTTAACTGATTGCTGTTACAATTATTTACCGGCTCGCTGCTGTTTGTTTATAAATATTTATTTTATAGTTTTACTTGACTTTTCTTCATTTAATTCATCAATTAAAAATTCATAATATATGTATATACCCAATTATATTAATTTTGTTACGTTCACAACTAGGATACGGGAATATTCAATGATGAACTAATTTTAAAAATATATAAGTACGCGTCTATCGCACTTTCCTACGCATTTCGTCTCACAATGACTGAAAACGGCTACAATCCTATATCGTTATTATTATATTTAAAAACAATGAAATGTCCCCCTAAATCGGGTACCTAGACTACATCGTGTTAAATTATTCAAAATAATCTCGATAGTGTCTTTTTAATCAATTTCATAGAACGAAATTTTGACATCACATTTCTTTATTATCTTTAGGTATATAAAATATAGTTTTCTAAATCTTATCTCTTCAAAGCAAAACGCGTTGCATACAGATAAAGGATTTCATGGCTTAGAAAGCACATCTATAGAAACGTAGAAACGACAGTGCACAAACGACAAGACTGTAACAAAGATATCCAGTCTCCACTCGATATTATAGCATTTACGTGTATAATATTCTGCTTTCTGTGTAGACTCTAACTCGTTAGGAGTAAGCCGATTTTCCAAATAGTTCATTGGTGTTTCATTTGGAGCGATGCTAACTACGATCACATTATCTCTGTTGTTAACCAATCTAATTAACTAACTACATTGAAGTGAAATGTATATAATACTCAAAGAAGCAAACACTTCAATTAAGTGCATCTTTTAAAAGCTTATGAAAATATTTAGACTAAATTTATTACACAGTTATTGAGAATATCCTTTGAAAGGATTCAGCAATTGCTCTCTCGGTTGCCCGAGTTGGCTTCATAGCAACGCCTTCACAATTATTCAGCAAATTAGTGGCACAGTGCTTGCCTCCCGAGCTCGCGTCTTGCCCGCGCGGAAACGTAATTTCCTCCCGCAATGTTTTCCTGTCGGCGGCACTACGCACACCACCCACCAGCGTCTAGTCCGCCCTTCTCCGCGACGACGTCGCATTATTTCACGCATTGACTCTCTGACAGCCAATTATAGGACCAAATTTGTCGTCTCTCGAGTGGAAATCTCTAACGTAAAAATACAATTGGTTCAGAAAAATATTGGTACGTAATTGAATTATCAAGTTGGGAATGATTTAAGTTATTCGATTAATAATAAGTGTTTTTTAAATTATTATTTTACTAAATTAACTTTGATGAATATTAACTTAAATAGAACATTGTTAGTAAATAATTTCACTTAATTTTCCTTATTATAAAACAGCACCTCTTTAACTCAAACACAGGAATGAGTTCAAAACTATTATTAACAGTGAAAACTCAAATAGAATCTTCAAACAAAATAAATTAAAGCCACTCGCCACAATTGAAAGTTAGGCTTTAATTGTTAAGCAGTTTATTTGGAAGTGTCGGAACGTTTAATTTTTTAATTTGGTGTAAAATCATTTTCTGTGAAATTTAGTAGCAATGTAACAACAAAGGTTCTCGTTTGAGCTCAGCTTTCACTTAATTAACTAATATTTACATTGGCCTGGAGGAGCAATCTTGCAGTGCACCTGCCAACTAGATGTAATAACGTGGCTTCCGCGGCCTCGGCGTACCGAGCGCTACCGAAGGATTTCAACAGAATTGCTTGCGTCTCGCCTTTTCGCTTGCTTCTGCTAACCGCATCTCCCTGTTGCCTTAATATGCTCATTAGCTGTTTTAACGATCTTCACTATGAGCCCGAGCATACTGTTTCCCAAAATTGTAATTCAGACTTTATTTTAAGAATTTTATACAGCAGACACTGTCTAATGTGTTTTAATAAATATAGCAAATATTTTAATATATTAAAATTTGTCATATTGCTATTATCTATGTTCAGGCGCTTTTGAATTATATTCTTGATAGGGTAGAATGTTTTAACTCAACTAACCCATGACAAATTTTATATGCAACTAAATTTCATTACATGTTGTTTTGGCCAGAAAAAGCATTTTATTCGAAACTGTGACGACATGACAGTTGTTAGTTACCTACATCATGGCTATCGTGACATTTTACAGGCAATCCGCTGTCAATCCATATCACTAACGTTAAACCAGAAGAAACCAATACAATTACTTAACGTCTGTGGTGAAATATACAGCTATTTTAATAATTAACATATTAAACTAATTATAATAACAATATTGGACTGTGTGTTATCTTAAATAGTACATCTGATGACCGTGCGCATACGCAGTGAATGTGACTGAACAAAATGAATAGGACGACATCCAGATTACGAACAAAAAACAGTGATTAAAAGTGGATGCCTTACCAAAAGTGAGGCACGATCAGATCGCGAAGTTAAAAACCCTTTGCTGAGACAGTGATCATCATTATCATAGGAAAAGTGTCAGCCGAGAAGTATGTGTGGGGTGCGGCGGGGGAGCATCCCCCCGCGCCCCGCGGTGTTATCGGGAGATAAGGCTCAGGTGAGCGCGGGCCCGCGGATAACGTCGCGCGCGTCGCCCGCGCCAGCACGCTGACCAAGTTATCACGCCGGCCGCCGCCCGCCATGCTGCACTCATTAAACGCGTTGGCCGGCAAGATCTCGCCGGGCGGCGGCCTCGACTCCAACGCCAACCGCACCTCGCTACCCAACCGCAACCATGCGAAGGGCCTCACCTCACCGGGTTCTCCTTACTCTAAGCCCACCAAGTAAGTCTGTCTATATCGAAGTGTCTGGATCTCCTGCATGATTGGTATCTAGTATTTTATTACTTTATATAGGTTATGTCTGCCATGATACTGTAGATAGTGATATAGCTTCAATTACTTTATTTATGTAAGCAATGTTTAAATTGTTATTATACTAGCTTGTATTATTAGACAAATGCATGATAATAAGTAATTGTGATGGTATAATACAAACGTTGGGAAGCTCGTTGACTTTGTATGTACATATTTAACAATTAGGGTCTTAATTTTTTCCGCCGACTGTCCTCCTACTTCGTGTTCTGCAAAATTTATGGTTCAAAGACCAACCAAAGCTGATAGTGGAACCTAATTTAACCCATGTACTTGGCATCGGCGTAATGCAATGTTTGCAGAGGGTGACGTTTTTGGTCTCCAATTCAAATAAACATAATGTCTACGTGCCGTTATCTGCATGATAAGGTGATAACATACATATATTGCGCGTGTGTAAGAGTTCCCGTCATTTTTTGGGTCGATAACTTGTTGATTAGAACCAGCTTTTCATACTTTCATACCAGTGTTAAGTCAATACGATACACAAAATCGAGGAATCAACACGAATATTAATAAAGTAGGTACTTATGTATATATCATTCAACATTTAAATTTGACTTTCGAAAATGTACGCTGAAATACATTTCAGGAGGGTAAGTGTGTAAAAGTTGTAATATAAGTTCGCCGCTGAATATTGCGCATTATTTTCATATTTTGTTTTATATTAAAGTAGTTAAACTGTGATGTGTGTTGATCAATTGATAAGGTCTTGTAATCTGAACGATGAGTATGCTTATCAACTCTGATAAGAGCTGTATGAACAAGTGCCTGGTCGTCAACACCGGCATTTGGCTCACGACTTACAAAATATTAATAATAAAGGTACTTCAGCATGTTTTATTATTATAATAATGCCTTTATTTTACATGTTATTGCAATTTTTATCATATTATTTACTTTACGTACATTGATGGTTTATAATTACATTTCTATTGGAGTTTTTTTTTATATATCAATGTGTGATACAAGTTTGTTAGTTATTGCACAACGATACTTGTTTTACTTTATTTGTTTTGAAAGGCAAAAGGGAAGAAATGTTTTGTCTCCTTTTTGTCTATGTAATAAAATGAGATGCAAAGTTTTTAAATAAAACAAACTTAATTTATTCCTATTACAAATGTTAAATATAAATAGTCCACTCGAGATATTCCAAACTATTTTCATTTTTTTACCTTCCTCTTAAAGCATCGAAAGTTCACTTTACTGAAATAAATAGCTTATAATTAATTAGTTGTAATGTTTTAGGTGTTCTATACTGGGAGTAAAATGCCCCAGTTCCCTTTAATCATATAATTCAACATAATATGATATCCAAACCCGAATAGAACTTATACATCTACACTGGCCTACAATATAGTGTGTATAACCTTGCTTCCAGCATGCCTATAGACAGAAATTACTGTAAATATTTAAGCATGATCTCATAACTAGGTCAATTCCTAGTTTGAACAGAAGTAAATTTAATAATGGTAATTTGTTTCAGTGGGGTAAATATGATCACCAACAATAATAACATCATTGAGGAGGCACAGGATATGCCAGATCCTGATTATATTAAGGTAAATATCATCATTTTATTCTTTACTAACTTTTACTCGCGGCTTCGGTCGCATAAACTAATAAAGTGACACCTAACCATAAAAATGACACCTAACCTCAAAAATTCAAATAGTTTTATACTGCATATATAGAAAATATAGACGAAAATAAAAATATATAAAAATGACAGACGGAAATAAAAATAAATATAGAAAAATTCCAAACAGCTGAAACTACAGTCAATTGGAAAGTATAATAAAAAATTTTTTTAATAAAAAGTATCCTATGTTACTTCTAGTACCTCCAAAAATATGTGTACAAAGTTTCATGATGATCGATTAAGTAGTTGTTGCGTGAAAACGTAACAAACAAACTCACATTCACATTTATAATATTAGTAGGGATTTGACCGTATTTTCTGTAATTCAGTAAAATAATATTAAAATTTAAATTTCTATATTAAATTATAATAAGATGTTATTATCATAAGTGCTCCTTCCTACTTCGTTATGTAGGTTTAGTAAATATTTGTTATCACAAATTTTATGACACGTCGCAACTGTTTCTAACCATAACGGTTACATACTGCTGAAGGATAGGTTGGTTAGCTAAAAAAATCAATATATATTGTTGACATAGAACTCAATTTAGAAGTAGGAGAAAAGTAGATGCATTTATTAATTAGATAACAAAAAAGGTGTATAAAATAAGTAAGTAAGTGGAAATAAGTTAAAGGCTATGTGACTTATTATCTCTTTTATTTGGATTATTTAATTGCAGTATTATTTCAATCTCGTAACGACAATATTTGTAAAACTTTCGAAATGTAGAATTAAAATAATCTAAATAAACACGACAGTTAATTCCTTTCTTCTTTAACACTAGAACTACCAACCGGTCGGTATGACTGGTTTCAAAAATTCTTTTATGTAAAACTTTACTTTACTTTACTTTTTTTACAATTCTACAATAAATTTATTGAATTATATTTAATACATTGCAAGCACAAGTCATACGGTCATTTTGACCGGTTGGTAAAAATAGGTCATATTGACCGGCTGCACTGGTAGTTCTAGTGTTAAATTTGCTAATTTTCATTCAGCATTTTATTCAAATGGGAAAATAAGCTAAATATATATGTTTCATGTGAAATCAGTTACAAAAGCAATTCTAAAGTCCAATGTTCATTTGCAAAAGTTCACTTAAATTCGTAAATCACTTGATATACGGCTTTAATTAAAAACGTTCCGGGCCGGTAATAACAGAAACCCAATCGCAACTTGTGATTGCTGTTAATTTGTTACACAGACCTTCTGCCCTACTCTAAACTTATTCGAATTCGTGTCTGCAACAATGCTTCAACCGAATTAATACCATTTGTAAATAAACCCACTAATGCAAAAATCTAAACTAACCACATGCATCGAATATAAAAGTGTAAATGTAATACCCATGATTCCAAATAGATTCCAAATATCAATAGTTATTTTTGAAATAATAACATTTACACTTACAAAGTATCGATTTGGAAACGATATTGTTTTTTCATAGAATAGGCTCCCTCACCCCACGTTCGAAATACTACACCAACAATAAATGACCAATTTTTTTTTTCAAAAAATGTTTTGGACTTTTTACTGTTTCATATGTCTTTCTAATTCCACCTATTTCTGTTTCATCAAATTATTTGATAATTAAACTGTTAATGATATTATACAATAATACATTTTAATTTACTATCGCGTTTAATATGATTATTTTTATTCGACATTTCGAAAGTTTGCAACTATGATAGCTGCAAAGCTTCGAAATATTGAATTAGAATAATAAATTAAATGCAAAATTAAGCCGCATATAGTTTTTTTAATTAGGGCTATATTATCGAATAACAAACAAAAACCACTACATTATACATTATAATTAAATACAGTAATAAATTATAAAAATCTTTAAACAAATAACCGCTTAATTTAAATTAAAAACAATTGATTGTTGTATATAACACATTTTAAATATGAATTTTTCAACTTATAAATGATCAATGGAAATTGGTATTATTATTTTTATTACTAAATCCTCCGTAATAGTAATATAATATAATGTAATTGTTTTAGTTTATGTAATGTGACAATTGGTTATCTGGCAGAAATTACTTAATTAAGTGAGTTTCTTATGAGTTAATTTCTATTAACATTATAATTATTTTTTAAAGCAATAAAGCATTTATTATTATTAATATGACACAATGTGTGCATTTTTTCTGAATTACAGTTTAGTTACACTATATTATTCATCCATATTTTTCTTTCTATTCCGTTAATATCTGTGATCTGTTTTGTACAAATAAATAAATGAATGTTTTGATAACAAAATGACTTCATTAAATTTCTATAACGCAACTTTAAACAATTAATTTTGATATCTCCAATCCGATTATCTGATATTGACGTTATGCCTTATTCTACATACGCGATGTTATAATACACACGTCTTTAATTAATACAATAGATTCTTTGATTGTAACAAATGCGATATTGAGCCGCTCTTTGTAGTTAGTGAGCGCTTAAAATCGACAATAGGACAATACCATTGATTACGGTTAGAGGTTGCGGTTACATACTTATTAAGCAAATGAAATAGTATATGGTTTCAGCTGTTCGTTATTTAGGAATAGATTAATTATTAAATTTAATTGGTTTAATAGAAATTGCATATAGTCTCTGCCTGCCCTAATTTGGATATGACTCGCAATTTATGTGCAATTAGCTCTAAAATATTGTGGCGAACAGCAGTAGCAAAATATGCCGACTGGCTTTCGAATAGGGCAGAAACACAATTGTATCCAGGGTTTTGTATTTTTGGTTAAATGCAGATTATTATTATTAATAGTTTAGGTATTTAGAAATAAGTTTGTTCTTTTGTTTTTGATGCTAACTAGGCTACCCTATTTTATGGGTGATCAGGTCAGGAAATTAACAAACATAAAACGCCTACTTTTTTGAATAATATCATTATAATATATTAATAAATAAGTATTAGTTCCAACCGAGATTAGAACTCGAGACATGTGTATTCACTGCACCACGGACTCCGGTTTATATTTAATGATAATAATAATTTTAAGTTTATTTTATAAATTAATTTGTAAAAAAATGTCACAATTAATATATTTAATTTAATCATATCATGCAAAAATAACATTACACAATACTATAAACCTAAAAGTCGGAATGTTAAGGAATAGAAAATATGTCATGGGAATGTATTATATTATTTATGTCCGCAAATAAATATAATCTACAAATGCTACGAGCTTCGTAGTAGCGGCGTAGTCACGCACCATGTTATTAACTCGCATAATCTGGCTGTTTTCAGATGTTTGTCGGTCAAGTGCCGAGAAGTATGGATGAGAATGACCTTCGGATAATGTTCGAAGAATTTGGAAGAGTACATCAAATCAACGTGTTACGAGACAAGATTACAGGCGCTAGCAAAGGTTAGTTTATTTTTGTATACATGACTATTATAAAAAAGTCAATTTTCACATTTTATCTAGAACTATCTGCTTCTATTTTTACTCTTTAAGTATACGAACGACCACGTGGCTTATATTGCCCATGAATGTCAGAAGCTAATGACATTGTATATTTTTAAAAAGGTATTCTGTGTGTGGGCGTACCGTTATTGGTCTGACCACGAATAAATTGCTTTGTAATTTTAACAAAATGTCGGATATTAAGGTTCTTGAAAAGCAATACTTTTACTTTTAGCAATATTTTTTTACTATATTTCAGTAAATCAAGTAAACAACATGTTAAGGTATGCGGTCACTGCAATTGTGATTTGAGTAAAACAACACGTTCAATATTCTCGTATATTGTCTATTATCTGTTTGTAAAGTCGATTCAATTGTGATTTTTTATATTGTACTGTTTTGTAACACTGAAATACGCGTTGTGACGTTTTACTCGTATATTTTGTGTGCTAAAAGTACTTACAAATTGGGTTGATATCTAACCGATGTAGTTGTTCTTCTTTGAAACTTGTGAAGTATTATTGTTTATTATTGTCGCTAGATTGTGACTGTAGAGGGCGCTGTATTTTGTGCTTCCATTTAAAAAGTTACAGAATACAACGTTGAGTGAAATATGTGCTGCATCTTCGTGGTTTTGTTTAGCGTGTAAATGTGGATAAAGGTTTTATACCACTGCAGCGGGGCTGTAAAACTATTGCGTAACTGTCAGCGCTTGATTCGTTGCCTCAGCTTGAGAGACCTCACCCGCTTTGTAGTCAGGCACAAACTACCACATTAGTACATATGTTCGTGAGGTCTTATAAACCACAAAGGTGCAGTCCAATTACTCGTGGGTTTCAATAGTAGGTGTGTGCGTGTTTTGTGACGCTGTGTGCGCTTTTGTTGCAGGATGCTGTTTTGTGACGTTTTACACTCGCAAAGCGGCGTTGAAAGCGCAAGACGCTTTGCACAATATCAAAACACTAAGCGGGGTAAGTGCGTTTACACGTTTCGTTTTTATTGAGTACAATACAAATAAATCATATGTCAATGTTCTTAATAATTTATGTACAAGGTTTAAGAAAATCGTGTACAGTTGAATTTTGTAACGACATATAACTTGACATCTGGATTAGTTGTGTTAATTTGTTGTTTTAAGCTATTGCTCTTCATGTTTATATGTTTAACTCATAGTTATAATAAACCTTTATAATTAATTATAACGCACACTATTTCAATTTAATTATTGTTTTTCGTAAACGGGTGTTCAAGAAATCAACAGGAAAGTTGTAGTCGAGCGGAGGTGTATGGTAATTAGGTGTTCTTACGATCGGAAGCGTGATAAAATAGTACTGCGATTAAGAGGCGTGCTCCACTCGACGTTCGTACGACAAGCTCCCAACATACATTTCCGACAACCTCAATTATTCATGTAATAAATTCACTCCAAAGACGGCGCGTCGCGTTCACCTGTCCATGTCATAAAATAGGAGAAAATGGAATCAATCGAGACGGAAAACCGTTATAATCAAATTAAATTATCCTCGAACAGATGAAGTCGAAAAACGAAAGATAGAATGGCGTGTAGCGGGGGAAAAATCCCTAATTCGATTGTGTTCAATAACAATCGGAGACGAGTATCTGAAGGCGGGATCTTAGAGTCGTTGTTTGCTCCCATTCGCCGCGAGAGGGCGCCATTTCCGTTCTCGCCCGTCGCTTCGTTAATTTTAATAACTGAGCTATTCCTTTTAATTCCCTTTATTGTATTTTCATGGTATTAAGCGTTTTATCTGGTCTGAGTCAATCTCAGATTGCTGCGATCCCTGCGTTCGATATTTACTGTTGTAAGTCTATAGACAAACAATATAAACAGAACAGTTTGTGCAAATAATATACTCCCATTATGTACACGTTTCATACTGTTATTATAACTGTAAATAATCCTAAACAAATAAATTTATTGCATCTGCGTTTGTAAAAATTTTTTTCTATTTGTTAATTGCATACATAATTAAAATTATTTTTTAAGCTTTAATTTTCTACTATAATAATAACATCTTGAAATATTAAAAATTACAATTGTATTGAGTAATATATGCCAGTCAGTTACACAGATATCTAGTTACATTACCGATCGAAACAAATATTTATATAAGTATAAATTCTTATTTATATAAATATATATATTTATTAGCAATGTTCTCTCGAGAGTATACCGACTTAGTATAGTTATATTAATCGCTTTAAGAGATGTTTTCTGCAGTCGTAATTGTTTAAAGTGTTAAACTAATAGTCACTTTATTACAAAGTTTCAGACAAAGTTTCAATTGTAAGAGGGAGCAATCTGAAGAGGTTTCACTAACAATAGGTGAAATAAGATTTTCCGCATAGTTACGGTGGGTTTCGCCGGTTGAGCGGTGTCTTACTGACGAGGGTACCACGATCATTTACCAATATACTTAGAAAGATTGCGTCTTGGAATTTACACATTTTTTTATGTTATATAATATTGTACATTGCTAGTTTACATTAAAGTAAAGAAATATAAAGGGTGTCCCAGACGAGACTAAGAAAGCTTGTCAATTTAAACTCAACTCATATTTTCCGAATTTAAATAAATAAATAATAAATAAAATATTTAATGAGAGTAAAAATGAATTTATAAGGACTTTATATAGTTACATTCAGTTTGTTTTTGACTACATAGTTTGTATAATATGCTTTGAAAACAGTTATAAAATATTAAATGTGAGTGGATTGGTTTAGTTCGTATAAAATGTATTCGTGTGAGTGGCTCTCGAAGTATAGCTAGGGCCGGCGCGGCCTACCCAACTCGCCGAACTTTGATCGATAGCTAGATTTATGATCGAGTTTTCCTTTTAAGTAATTGACTCGCTCCATTAGAGGCGGAATCCCTTTTTTCCCTTACCTAGTTAAGACGTTCGTCTTGTAACATAATAAATTACAGCGTACGTCATTTCCGTGTGTTCTTTATGACATTATTATATATTATTAATAATTGTATCATTACGTTTTTGTATGATTAAGTTTTCTTCTATCAATATCAGTTATCGATTGAATTGATAGATTTGTTTTTTATGATTATTTTTTTATATCAAAACATTTGATTATTTCCTATCAATAGTCCTCTTTGAAAGACATGTTATGTCATCTTCACGTAAATAAGGATTGAGGGGAAGGCTCTAATCTGTCGCGCCATATAAATTTCAAGTATTCAGTTCCAGTACTCATAAATGTATTTTATATATTAGAACAAGAGATGTAACATGTTTAGCAACATGTTAATTATTCTTAATAAATTAAAACTTCTACTTTATTTTTTCTAATTATTCAGTAAGATATTGCTTTTTATATTTTTCTATTGTGCATGAACTTACGCCCGTTTCACAGTTAAGTTACTAGACGAATTTCGTATCGCTTTCACTTTAGTGCACTAATGAAAGTACTAGTGCAATTTTTATTAATGATTTATAATGTAAGTCTAAAACATGGTTAAGGAGTTCTTAATGTGATTATTAATACTTGAAATTCATATGACGTGGCAGACTAACCCATTTCCCTTAAAGGTTTTATGTATAATAATCGTGAAAAGGAATTTTGTCAAAATTTATTATTTCCTACGACCTCCATTTGTTTTCACTCCGCCTAGACAAAACAACCCTTACTCCACAAGATAAACACAAGATTGTATGTAACAAAGATTATAATACGCGGGGCTTAGTGGTGAAGCTGTGGACCTTGAGGGGGCAGTACAAGGCCCATAAACGCGACAAATTGTACATTGTTTACAATGCCGCAGGGATTGCTCCGAGCCGGACCTCGGTGGCTACTTATTTAGTCGAGCCCTTTAGAGACAATTACGTGGAGAGTACGGACGGCCTTGTCATTATTGTCTGCAAGCCCACTAAGGCGAGCTAACCTAATTAATCAATTAGTAGCGTTCGCACGTAGGCCGTTATGTGTCGAGCCTTGTGGGGGCTGCGTGGCCTAGTGAACCCTTAAACTGATCTCAATATAAATTATCTAACACTCATGACGAATAACTGCAGAAGGTAGCAAGAATATAAAATACATTTTTATAAAATTGTAGTACAATTTTCGCGTAGGAAAATGTAGTTGCCAACCGGAGATTGAAGTTGCGCAGAATTCAACACTATGTAACTTGTTACTCGTACGAGTATGTCTATCGAAGCTGTGCACTGTATGTTTGGCATATGCCTTTGAATGTATTAGATTTTTTATATGAAACTAAAAGTTTCTCTCTCATTTACATCCGTATAGATAGAACAGGATAGAATGAGTTAATGACGCAAGTTAACCCTTGAAGTTTATTGTTATTTAGTAATCTCTAAAATAAATGAACAAACTCTATTGGACGGAGTAACGGTTGTGTGATGGTTATTTAATGGCTTTAGAGTTAACAAGGGCATGTGGACTATTGCTGACGTGTTGGGTTCAAATTCCCTTTCATTTTTAAGTTGTTTGTACACTATTCTAACTTCTAATGTATGTATTTTATATTCATAATTTAAAATAGTAATAAAACAAATTCTAAGGGCCGGTAAATCATTTCTAACTTCAGGTTACGTCCCTTAAAATAAAAAGAATGGTCAATTTGTGCTTAAAGTTGATTTACCGGCTGTAAATAGCCAATTTTGTTTTTTTGAAAAACAAATGAATGCATTGACATAGTGACCGACTTTAGAAACTCCATATACACTTAAAATGTAAACATTGTACAAGTGATCATGTAAAATGTACATGCTCCTTTACAAGTTCCTGTCGTAAATGCCATTCATCTCAGTTGGTATTCAAGCAGCTTCCGAAAGATCTCAAAGAACGTGACTCGTATTAGTTTGGTTGATTTTTCTTTTATTGTCTTTTGAAAATCTTAAAATGTATGCTTTCTTACTTTGTTTTATATGAAATGATACAAATAACAGATAGCAGGTGACACTCCACTATTCCGGCCCAATAAGTAAGATGTTATTCTTCTATCTATTGGCTAAACATATACCTACACCAAATCCGAATCCATTCTATCATTAAAGCGTGATTAGAATTCGATATTCAAATAATTCTAATTTTAAATTATTACTACAATTATGATAAAAGTTTGTAACTCTTACGAAATGAATTTGTAACAATATGGACGTAGTGTACATAGTTTTCCGGTCGACGTGCTTGCCGGCTATCGATCGGCCCTTATTTATTTAGTAAGTTGATCGCGGCAATAAGCCGTAATTCGATTTTCCAACGGAAACTTTACAAAGTCTCGTAATGCACGAGGCGAGGGGCCCCTTGCCCTGGGGAGAGGCTCACCTGCTATCCCGCATTGGTCCCAACAAAACCTTACCTGTCTATAATAAATTTCCCGCAACATATTTTATACTTGAAACGTAATTATCGGAACTTTCGTACGGTTTTAGGAAATTTTCAAACTTTTTAATACAAGTATTATAAGTACCTATATTGGTTTAAAAAAAAGGACTCGGAAACTTTCTTCAAAGCCGCGTCAAAGTATCCTGAAAAGAAAAGTATATAAAATATCGTTTAACTTTTTTTAATATCATTCAGGTAGACAATGATATCGGTTCATGTACAAAGAAAATGAGCAATTTGCTGGAGTCAGCGAAGAGATTAGCGGGCGGCTTGCTGTAATCCGAGTATTGGGAGTTGGGGTCCGTATTCAGTCCGATGTGACCCTCATATTTCATAATGCCTCCCTCGCAGGTTAATTCTGTTAAGCCCAACGACAAATTCGGACTATGCGGCGAGTTTTATGTGCGTTTTCGTCTTTAAGTTTGAATTGTTAGTAGAATACCTATGTTTATAATAGTATTGAAATTTAAAAATAATAAAAAGAGTGGATCCCAATTATATTGTAGCTTAATTGTATACAAACTGAAACACAAATACAGACTGTTCGGAATAATTTCTTCTTTCAAAATCTACTATAATAAATTAATCCTCATCAAATTAAAAAGGGTGGGTAGTTGTTAACTTTCAATTAAATAAATAACGCATCAATCTCGCCACAATTACAGTAGCTGCTAGATTTGCGCAATTTTGAAACTTAATCAAAATAAACGCAATTGTAAACGATGTAGTCTTTTTTTTTCTCTAACGAATTATGTCAAATGTTGCAGAGTGGTAGTGCACCCATCTGTTGCCGGTATACATTTAACGTTTCATGTATTCCCGTTGTTTAAGGTGTAATTGTATTGTATGTATTATTCGCCCCAATGCACGGTCGAATATTACCAGTTTGATATGGAACATATATTTCTCAGACAGGGTCGGCGACGATAATAGCTAGGGGCGAACCACCCGTCGTCTCTTGTCCGGCGACCGACTTCAACCTCTGTTCCCTTCTTGATATGTTTATTAAAACTTTCCCCCACTTAATCGAATCCTTTACAAATATCTATTATAATAAAATTGCAATATCCTTCGTATCTCTTACGGATATTTGATTTTTTTATTATTTTGATTGACAATTGAAATTTTTTTAGAAATAATTGATTAAATTTTGACGCTGACACTGTATTTTTAACACCCTGTACAAATACACATCCTGTAATACGAGTATTAAGACATCCTTGACCTCAACATAAACATATAAGACCCATACCAGAAAGAATCGTATACATTCTTAGTGGAACGAAAACGCCTTAATTTTTAAAAACTAACGTGATTCACTAAAATATTCCCCTCTCGATGCGTAAAGAGTAAATTGTTCCCTGAACGTGTAGGGCGTAGAATGGACTAACAAAACCAATCACCAAAGTATATACGTGACGTCATCTTAACACGTTTCTGTGACAGCGGAAAGTATAAAGAAAAATTCTGTTTTATTTCCCAAGCGATAACAAATTTGATATCCTAATTACTTAATGTATTAAACTATAAAATAAATAGATTAGATTTAAAACACATTTCAATTGTTTTTTATTAATTTTTCAAATGAATTATTGTGTATTAAATAGCTGTAAATTTTACATGCAAGAGTAGACATTTAACACCTGAATTACTATTTCCTTATTCTGACATATCCTTGTTTGTCGGCAAACAATAGCGTCAGAAGCAGCGGTGCAATGTGAATAGATATCCGTGGCTTAACGTTGACATTGTGAACTGGGATTAAATATCCTTAGGTTTCATTCACATTAGATATTATGATAACTATCTTTAACGGAAGTTAATATTCTGTTTTGTTAACCTAAATACCAATCTCGGAAACAACTTAACTAAGAGTCAACAGGATTGTCATTTGTCACCTTGATGATTTCATCAACCCTAGCCTATATCTTTAATTTAGCATTAAAATAAACTATTGTATACAAAATATAAAATTGATTATTTAGCTTACATGAAGTAAACAGGACGTATTTATATGATCGATGGAGGGCGGCCTCTAGCCGGGTAAGACAATGTGCCGGAAGGAATTGCCCGGTAAAGCGATGTGTAGCATCCACCTCCCCTGACCCGACCTAACCTCACTATCAACTAGATAAAATCGCCAACATATTTTTCCTCTTAGCTAAAAATAATATAGTCATACATTATTCTTTTTAAATTTAGAATACTTTTTTATTTAGTCACTCCGGCTGATGCTTGTGACGTTTGTGGTTGATCTGTGAAGACAACTGCTACCACAAACAAGTGCATCCGTAGAACAATCACCACTATGCCGGCTTGAAGAGATGAACTAAATTAGATATTTTGGAATGGGTATTTAGATTAACAAACCAAAAATTCTTGCAACTCTCTGAAACAGTAGTTAAAGGTTACGAGATACGTTTGGAAAATAAAAGAGGATTCGCTCCAATAATACCGCCACGAGGGTCATAAAGCGGACTTGGTAACTTTTTAAGGGTAAGCAGTCCTCGGTCCATTAACAGCGATTTTTCCTGTCCCTTTCAACCTTTTCATTCGTTGGTAATGGCCTCGACACGCCGAGTTTCCGACATCAACTCGAAGACAATGCCGCACTTATTGTAATTACTCTCGATCGGATTTGTGGTCCATTTTCGGGATGCCAAAACAAGCGGGCTTTTCAATAGAAATGGAATTTTTGAGCCGTGTAATAAATTTAAGAGGATAACTTTGATCGCACTCCAATTGGGAAAATGTCCTTTTAACTAATAATTACTTAGTGGTTTTAAGCAGCTTACTGAATAACGTTAATGTTGGATTATTAACATTGTAAATTACAATAATGATTTAGTTATAGAATACTTACAAACATATAGAAAGAGTGGATGAGTGACAAAGGCGGTGTTGGGATGGGACGCCCTAGGAAGTCTTGATCACATTGATACTTGGAAAGGGTCGAGTGATGAGCCTTGAAGGAGAAATCGCGGGACCTCCATAGTAGGTATCTGCCTACTTTAATATAAAAAATATATTTTGAAAACTGTCTTCTCTCAATTTATACATACAACTTAAACTAAGAACGACTTTAGATACTAAAAATAAAACAAAAACAATTTAGCAAAAGGCAATGAATGTCTAGAGCAGTGATTTTTAACCTTTTTTTTTTGTTGTGGCACACAAAGAAAAAGATAAGTTTATTTTTTTTTAAATTATATTATTTAATAATATTAATATTATTTTGACTTAGAATTTCGTGGTACCTAAAGTGCCGCGGCACAGTGGTTGAGAATCGCTGGTCTAGAGTAATACTTTAATGTACTTAAGTTATATATTCTGACTTCGTTGTTGTTTCGAACATAATCGTGAAGGTGTGGCTTGAACCTCGCTGGCGTATGGAAGAATGTCATGTTCTACTACCATTGTCTGTATTGAAACGTTTTCTCGATAATTGAGTCAACTTTAGTTATTTTAGAGAGATCGATTGTTATTGGCCAAGCCGTTCTATTTACTAATATAACGCCCTTAAAATAGTGTTCTATCATCCTGGACAATACGTACTCATTAAACCGGCAATCATTGACTGCTGTGCCGGTCGTATGTTTTGATTACCTAGTACATATTCTATTAAATTGATTATTTACTAACATAATCTTTCTATTATAATATATATAACATAATATTCTATTCATTTTGTGGTTGAAAGTTATTCTAGTGTTAGTACTACTACTTATAGATTCTTTTATACTTAATCCGCATTTGTACTGGAAAAAAACGTATAAAATTAAGGCGTATAATGATGATGGATATGTTTAAAAATGTAATTTGTTTTTCTCAAATAGAATACCCGCGTGTTCACAGTTAGAGAAAACTTCACAAAAACTCATTACTTCCGGCCTAGTTGGAACTGAACCAATAACTTTTAGTAACACGTCGAATATTGTAAAGTTAAACAATATATCTTTCTCGGTTGTTTTCCAATGAAGCAAAAGTGGTATCTGCAAATGTGGTTGATTTTGGTTGACTACTTTCCGTCTGGTGTTAATGTATGAAGAAATGGCAGATACTAATGACAACTCCTAAACTATTTTATTTATAAATATTATATTTACGATTCTTGCGTGTATAACTAACATTTACCCCACATAACACTCCCCCAGAACCATCATCGGTTTTTATTTAATATCAGTTCATATTTAAATGTTATTTAGAAGATAAGTTTCTCTTTAATCATAATATAATAAATATTACATTGTTACTATATTATATATGTTGCTTTTCCTCGTAATTATTAGCTCAAAGTTGTATGAAACAAAAGTCGGTGTCGCGGAGGCGTTTGGCGCGAACGGTCACACTTCATTTATTTTTAAACGATTTCTGTCGCGCACCTATACATACAAGTCGACTCCATTACGCCAGTCATTGACTCGATGCTAGTATAATCTAGAAGAAAGGACGTTTTAATTACCATATACTTAAAAAAAATAATGTAGGGGTGCACATTTATATTACGCGACAGACATGACTCTTTTTTTCTTATCGTTCATATTTAAGAAGAATATAAAACTATAGAAAAAAAGAACAATCTAAAATCAACATCCATACATAAATTCTGGCAAGATATCAAAATATGTTTCAAAAAAAAAACAATTATTCTCTTGAATTTCTATAAAATTGTCACGTACAAAACAAATGACATGTTATAAGTTAAATTGTATTGTTTTTTAATACCAATAAGAATCGATTAATAATCAAACTTCAAAACATTTATCTTTTTTGTATTGAAGCAAATATTGTTTTAAAGTAAAAGATAATCTCATTTTCCTCTGGCACTATTTTGGATCGACTTGTCGACTTTTTTAAATCTAAACGTTCCTCAATAATATTTATGTTCAAGTAGAGAGAGAAGTTGTATATTCTATTTGTGTGACGCATCGGAATGAAATGAAAAACGCTGTATTAAAAGTAACTTAATATGTTTTGGTGTAGTAAAAACATTGTCTAAAATAACGATTAACAACCGAGGCCTGGTACACAGCAAATCAACTGATGACGTCAGAAGGAGGACGAGGACGAACTGTGACAAATTGTTCGGCTTGTTTGTGTTACCCGGATGATTGATGATCACTTATACCTAATTAGATACCAGAGCGATCTTCCGATAAGCCTTTGCTTAATATAGTTATGTCTACATCGTCAAACGAAACTAATTTTCCTAATGAAATTATTTTTTAGCTTTTACACTATACAATCGCTTTGTAAATTAAACTCCTTCCTCGTGGAAAAACACACTTGATTGATGACATATTCACTAATGTAAATAACTAGCGATTCTTAATCCAATACATTTGAAAGTAATATGGAATGTTGTGTTTTTTTTATTTTAAGTAAGAGTCTAGTGACAGCAAAATAAAACAGTTGAATCATTATTTTGACGTAACATTGACAGTTATTTTTTTAAAACATATTGCTAGGGCATTTTTGTTAAAAGGTAATATTTGACAGTTAATGTAAAAATTCAGCAGTCCATTCTCAACGTTAATAATACAACGCGTTCGTATACCTACCGCGAGCCAAACTGCCAATACACGGCGGTCATTACTCAATTATAAGTCGCCTAATGGGACGCTCGGAATGGCAACGTTGATGAGACGGAAATAGACCGCGCGCTGAGAGACGAACGAAGCGACGAGACACGACGTGTAACCACACAATAAACACCCCTGAACAACACTAAAATTTCACACACCAATTTGAACCACAACTAGCTAGAAATAAAATGTAAAATAACTCTGTGCGAATAATTTCATTTTGATGTTGTTCCTACTTTAATGCTTTACAAAAAAGGCTGACTAAAATAAGAAATATTTTGCAGTTCTCAAAAAGAATAGAAAGCGGAAGTTGTGACATGATATTCCGTTGTTTTGACATTAATATTTAACATCGCACATTGTAAAGTTTCTGAGAAATACCCCCAAATAAAAAAAATATGAAAAGATAAAATGGATGAAATCTTTTGTTGCTTTACACTATTCAACACAACGTTTTATTCAAATTTACTTTTAAAGTCGTCTCAAGCTTTAAATTAACTCGATGTTTTTAAAACAAAGATTCTTGTAATTAATTTCCACTGTGTCTTTTATTAGTTTTGTCAAGTGTAAAATGTTGTATTGAAATTTAATAACTAAATGCTTATTTATTATTCTGAAAATGAGAATTGTTAAAGCTTTTAAATATTTTAAATGAATTAATGTATATTTTATTTTTCATTTAATTATTAATATGTATGCAGTAGTTATAAAAATAAATAAAAAAAGTATTATTTTTAAATTCAGCATTACTTTCAGTAACATGGCAACTCTCTATACGACTTATATCCCTGCTATACTTTTTACACATGTTCATCAGAACATTTTCGTGAAGGCTTTATTTTTCTCATGCACAAATTCTGCATTCCACACATGCAAGTCATATTCGTGTGACACGTTCCTTGAATATCTAGTTGGCGATGTGTAGATGACTACATTTCTTTGATTGAAGTTCGTCACGCGGTGCTTTTACCATTTCAGTGACACTTTATGACAGTAATAACCTCCGTGTTAAAGAGTTCATACAAACATATTCCCTTTTAATATAAAAAAGTTAGTTCGATCAAATATAATACTATATTTAATTACTAAACGTTCTAATTGTTTAATAAAATAATCAAATTAAAAAAAGTATTTGTTTGGGATCGGTTGTTATTAGAGATGTTCCGACTAGTCGGCCACTAGTCGGTAAAGCCGACTATCCGGCTTGTTACTTTGTGTCTATTTCTCAATAAAATGTATGTGTTACTTCCTTGTAAAGAAAATATATTTATGACATTTATCAAACAAAATTAGTATCTTAATTAGAAAACAAATTAACATAATATTTAATGACATATATTGCAATTCTGCGTGATGATATTTGAAACTATCGTCAAACTAGTGAGCTGCAAAACTCAAAAAACTTTTTTTGTTATTTATATTTGTCCATATGTCAGTAGTGACTGAAATTGCAGCGAATTAGCTGTTAACGAAGCATCACGGGAATCCCCTAAAGTCTAAACCGTAGTCGGCTTGGCCGATTAGTCGGTCGACTAGTCGGCTTATTTACAACCGACTAATCGGCTAGTCGGCTAGTCGGTCAAAGTCATAATCGGCACATCTCTAGTTGTTATAAATTTGTGTAGTGTTAGTCTCGGTACTTATATTATTATACTAGCTAATTATTCTAAGCTTGTGTTTTGCATGTGCTAATTGTAATACCTACTCTTAAAGCAAATCTGTCAATGCATTGTATGTATATAGACATTTATTATTTATAATATCATTGTTACATTTCGGTTTCTACTCGGACTAAATCCAATTTTCGTCACTACTACTTAAAACTTTGACACTTACAAAAAAGGCGCGAAATCTCGAAAATAACTGTTCTATTGCACACGTGTTAAAGCCCTGTAGGCTGAATTAAATTTCATTTGTTTTATTGTATACATTATAAATATACATATACCGGTAATAATGTAGAGTACTTTGTGTGCTTTCCATTAACCTTCTGCCCTAATTAAAACAATAAAAGGTAAACAATTTTTAAAAAAAATTAATATCATTTGTTTTCTTTGGTGGTTGTTTTCTATACGTTGAATTCTGTAATTATCTTTACATGGCCATAATAATATCTTGAAGGTACTAAAATATTTTATTTTATTACCAATAATCATAATAAAATATTAGTGGCATTGGTAGTTTATTTGTATATTAAATTATTTAAAATAAAATAAAACATTATCACGGTTATGTTTACTGACACAATTAACCTTGGAATTTCTAATAGATTTCTTTCTAACATTTCTGTTGAAACATTTTTTTAAAATTACCAGTACCTACGCCTACATATTGAAAAAATATTCTGCTTTACATAACCCATTTTTTGAGGAATATTACAGACTTTATGATGATGTATTTTTCCAATAAGTAAAACATAATCTTAAACTATAGTAGATAGAAACATTTATTTAATAGAACTATGAATTCAATTTTCAAATGCATTTTATGCAGTATATATAACTATAGTAATATTTCTATCAATTATACGCATCTATGTCGAGTTACCGCATTAGATTGTCGACCTTATGTACGTATCTATATGTACATAAATATATGTATGTACTTATAAAATTAATAGCGTTACAAATAAAGTTTAGATTTTTTTTAAAATGTTTATATTAGCCTATTTATTTTAATTATTAACAGTCAGTCATCAGTTAATTAATTAGTAATTTATCGACACACTCGCTGTGTCACGCTCGTCCGCGAGAGAGATTTAAAATGCTAATGAAAGTGTTAAAATCATTGATTATTTTATGTAAATAATAGTCGGAGTTTTATTTGTTAAAGTTATTTATTTAATTAGTGTATATTATTATCTTTGATAAATATTTTTCCATAGATAAATAACACGGTCGGGCGAAAAATAGTGTTTTATATTTTTTTAAAAACACGCTTGCGTCATTCCTCTTATTCGCCTAAATATTCAAAACAATTGAAAAGACGAGTATAATAATGCGTGTAGATTTTCTGTCATACTGGTCTACTACAAAGCAAGTCACATATGTGCAGAATTACATTATTTTCTCCAAATTTAGAAACAATTGACGGTATCTGTGACGTAGGAGTTAGCAATGGGTGTAGGTATTACTCAAATTATTTTGAAAAAATAGGTGTTTATTTGTATATTAAATGTATTATACATATTAATATATACGTATTTATTCATTTATTTATATAATAATCTGTTTAATATCCTCTAGGTAATATATTTATTTCAAAATATTCTTTATATATAATACTAAAAACATAGTTCATATAAATATACCAATGGTACAATTCTAAGAACCGCTTTTATGAGTAAAGTAATGAATTATATTTGTGGTATGCAATTAAACAAAACGTCATATTGAACTGTATTCCTTGCGTATTAAAACTTATTGTGGAGTAAATGTGCGTAATAAACGATTAACCGTGTATGTTGCTGTCATCGCGGATTTTATTGATTCCTTATTCGTTTAGCTGATGCAAATGTTATACACCCAAGTGTCGTATTCTTTTGTATGACCAATTTCTACATAATGTTATTTCACGCTGATTTTCTTATCCAACGGTACTCACTACACTCTTAATTAGTTATTTTATTAGAATTATAAAATATTACTTTATTTGGTTACAGATGCACCACCCTATTCAAATGAAACCAGCTGACAGTGAGAATAGAAATGGTGAGTTTTTATTCTATTTTATATTATTTTAAGTGTATTTTCTTTATAATTTTATGAAGAACCTAAAATGTGTTTTCTCTCCACCTTTAAACCTGTGGTTTAGAAATAAAACGTTTAAAAATACTAAAAAATTAGGTAATTTTGAATAAAAGAAATATTGTAGTGCCTTCTTAGGTTGTTTGCGAACGTGATTTACGCTTTTTTGCGGTTTACTATTGCTTTTGTTTTTGTTCGTTTTAATCGGATGTTCTGAAAACTTTACAGACATCATTGTCTCGCCGCGATCACGAACTTGAAAAAATGCTCTTATACCAATGATTCTCTTGTTCCTAGTCCATATTACCTAGTATTTTGTGTTTGTTTTGCGATAATAGTAATAATTTATTTTCCATTCAATATTACAAGTTTTTGGATTGTGTTTCCACTGCCTCTGGTATATAATACAGGTCGCAGCCCTTTTCAATTAGGCTTAGTGCCTAATGTATATTATGATATATTGAAAATGTAAGTGTCCCTTTATGTAATATCTATGGGAAAATTATACTACGTTTTTAAAGATATTGTAATAGGAGCATAAAATGGGTGCATACTATACAGGAATCAATTGAAGCGATTCGATATAATCATAAATTAAAGAATTTCATATATCATAAATTCATAATTATTAGTTAATTTTTTATATATGATATAATATGATTTAATGGAAAGTTATATTGATAATTTTTTGTTTATTACATTATATAGGTGTAGATATGGATCGTATATATTATGATGTTTTAGATTCGATTAAATTGCTGTTATTTTTATATCTTGTCGGTAGGACACTCGATTTATGATCTAGATTTTCGGGATATCGTCTAACAGCCATACTATCATAGGCTTCGTTCACTTTAAACACTTACGTCCGACAAGCAGGCTCTGATTTCAATGTCAATGCAATGCATTTCTATTTAACATTCATTAAATCACCGAGCACGTACCTACCGCGGCGCGGGACGTGCGGAGGGGAGGAGGGTTTGTCGTGAAGTGTCACAATGCGGCGACGATGAGTGATGGTCCGTCATCGTCACCGGTGCCGCGAGTTACGTGCTCACCTCAGGCGCGCGTAGTTACGTTCCTAATCTAAATACATGCGGACCGTTCGCGCGATGTTGGTGTGCGTTCAGTAGTGGTGTAGCCGCGCATGCGGCAGGAGCGTCCGCGTTTGTGAGAATGTCGTGAGTGTGAGGTGGTCGGCGCTAGTGCATCAGTGCGCGCACGCAGCATGCGTGGCGAGGCGGGCGGCCCAAGGAACCGCGGGGGCGGGCGAGCAGGCAGCATCACCTATCCGCCCATCAGCGCCGCCTACTGGCTGCCGCCCTCCAACCCGACGCCCTACCATGTGCCAGGTGATACGCTCTACTGACCTGAACAGCCGGCCATACGTGCTCGTTGACCATATCCAACCTCCCACCATGCGTAAGATCATGTAACATACCAAGAATCACCACCTCGTCATCGATCAGCTGCGACCACCATGCTTGTTCAAGAAACACTCCCGCATGGACTGAAATAAATAGCGTTCTTTCCTCCTTTTGCATTATCCTCATTCTAAATGTGGACCGTTGTTCTGTCTAGTTGTTGTTTGCTTCTTTTTATAGTCTGATAATAGAACTTTTGTCGGGCTAGTATTTTATTTGGTAACTATTTTTAAATTATAAGCAGGGAATTAAAAGTGCTGAAGCAAACCGTATACTAAATTAAGGAAATCTGTGATAGTACATAATAATTGACATACCTCACACACACGTGTGCAAACAGTGCCTCGGTATAGCTTGACGATGGCAACGACAATGTGTGACCGTCGAGCGCTGGTATTGCATACCAAACACACACACACACGCACACATACACACGCCACTAACAATGCAAACATTACATACATTAACACTGATACAATTATAATGGCCTTTTCATTGTGCCTTCTTAAATACTATTCTATGATCACTTATAGTTAAAGCACAATCATTCAAATTAAGTTTAGATTCTTCAAAAACAAGTGCACTTATCGCATGTGTTAGACAGAGACAACAATAGTCTAATAATAAAGATGCACTCGGTAACAAGAAAGGATACTTAAATATCTAATATCAGCGCCGTCATATCAAAGTCTAATCTGGTAATTTCGTTCAATAAACCTTACCAATGTTTATTAGGAATTTTAATTGTTTAAACATATGCGTATCTGACGTCACATAACATTTGTATGCATTTAGTTATTTGAAATTACAAATAACGTCTTTATCTGTTAGCACATAATTCAAAATATTAACAAGCAATAAAAGTTTTCATGTCACTATTGGCACATCATAAAGAGTATAGACAAATGGCGCATCATTCTAACTCATTCGATGTTGCAGCAAAAACAATTTGTTCACTTGTGGACGCGATCCAACTCTCTGGCATAGTACTATTTATTGGCAAAGAGTGCATTTAAAAACCAATGCATCATAGTCGCTAGTTACGGCTTCAACTATTGGCCACTCACTCACTTGAAAATTGTGAAGTGGGAATAATACAAATAAATATATACCTATACTCATCCAAAGTACCACTGTCAGAGTATACTAATTAATAATAAAAAACAAGTGAAAACCAATACTGATTGGCCTTTGTTACTCCTTACTTTTATTACTACGATATTTACCAAGGGTTGATCAACAAATATTTTTGAAATACTTATTTTTAATCCGACGTCAATTTTGTGAATGCGATGGCTGTAAAGCTTTTGAAATGTCGAATTAGATTTAAATTAATTATACTAATAACTCGCCTAATAAGATATTCGATATTCAATACAAAACCATGTAATATCGTAATAAAGAATAAAAATGTACCTCGTCGCATTAATGTAAAGCATTTAAGTTGAATCTAAAGTTCACTAACATCTTAACACACATTGAAAAAGTTGATTAAACAAAGCGGGTCTTTGCGCCTCCCCACCTGTTTAATCATTCGTAGATTTTTAATTCTAAAAGAATATAAAAAAAACGCTATTTCATTTAAATATAGCAGGTTTCATTAAATTACTTAGTTTTAGTATATTTACCAAAAGTTATTAGATTTTCTAAGGTTATAATATATAGGTGTATATATTGAAAACAGTATTCTGTTGCTGCGATAAGAGCCACATTGTTACTGTTAATTTAGTCCCTCACTGATAAAACCAACGACAACAGTAAATCGAGGACGGCCCATATTACACGAATTAAGCGAGCCGTGAGCCCATAACCATTTAACCACGTTAAAATGTCGCTCTGCAATGCCACCTCTCGCTTCCACTCACTTCCACTCGCTCGAATGGTTTGCAGGCAACGCTACTTTACACTTTATTCACACCTCTAAAGAGAATGAACACTATAAAATCATGAACCAATTTAGCAGAAAATTGATCAGACTGCTTTCCTTCATACCTTTTGAGCAGACACATCTCACCCGATCCTTAACATGAGAGAAATAACGCACGCAACATATTAATACCAAGCAAAAGTTATTTGGTAATTGTTTAAACGTATTGCTCTCGATGTTATACGAAATTAATTTGTTGAGGAAATAATAAATTCCATAACTTTCGTTTGTGTTTCGTAGCTACATAATACTTGAGCCTAAAAACAAACAGCGAGGTCCATACGCGGGTATTACAACAATAGGCCCGCAATACCGGAGCTGATAAGCCACATCTCCGACTTTTAAGGATGTTTCAAAAAGTTTATCCGCGGAGAAATGTAAACGGACGGGCCGGAAGCGACGCAAACTCACGATAAGAATCTCGCGATCGCTCGATGCCTTCCGTAGACGCCGCCCGCCAGTCGCAGATGCCACCCGCAATATTTTTGTTAGACAGTGCGCCGGGACCTCTTCAAGTTTCCACATTGTTGGAACAACTTCGGACTGTTTCAAAATATTTATGGCTATTCTACACAATTTTACTTGTTCGTGTTCGCACTATAAGTAATTACTTGTAGCATTAATCACATGTATCCTATCACGGGAGGATTAAGTTTGTTAAGATTGATCACTTCAGGTCTCCCATTCTATTTAGATTCCGCTGTATTTCGTTGTATTTGAAACACGCTTCATTTGAAATTTGTTTAAATTATTTATTATTCTAAAAAAGCTATCTCATTCTGCGTGTTTCATAAATTCGAATATAGGACTTTTAAAGAGAATAAATTCCAATACACTCCAGTGAAAATGACCATCGATGAAATTGAAAAAGACTATTTTTACAGTCCCGAGAGAGAGCACTGTTTCCTCGCACTGTTCACGTTTATGGATCGACTTGAACGAAGCGAAATATGTTGTGCAAGTTTTTGTCTTTATGTGAAGGAGAAGTAAATTGATTTTACAGTAGGTGCGGTGCGGCTGGGATTTATTTTGTATTATAATATGGTGAACGCCTCAGGTGTTTATTGTGTGGTCTATTTGTCTACAAGGATATTATCTTGTTTGCTATCTTAGATAAGGAAGCGTGTTGCTTGTGCCATAAATATTGGAATAGATAATTCCGGATTCAAGCGTAAGACTTTCGGCTTATAACTCGGGTTTCTTCGCTTCAAATGCATTTACTCGTATTTTAACCTCATTTGCCTACAATCTCTCGATTTGTATATTTATGTACCTATATTTAATATGTAACGAATTATAATGTAATAAATTGGATCGATAAGCACATTTGATTTTTGTTCAGCCATTCCTTGCAATACTTATAAATAGACATGTTTATTTGTATATCGTGTTTTTATTATTAAAAGTGGCCTTTAGTATTGTCTAAACGAGATTGAAGAGCTGTTTCAGTTAAAGGTCGTTTCGTTTAATACTTTTTTTCTGTAACGTGTGTTGCTATCGTGTGCACCTGAATCTATGTGTTGGATGTTTACCGTTATGTTATGACCCATAGAAAGTAGGGCACGCCAAGTCACACGTGAGTCAGGCAGATAGGTTGCATGCCTCAAAGCATTACCTAACCTGATAAGCTACTTCGTCTTTCTGAAACTAATTCTGTAGCTCATTTTGGTTATTTTCCACTTCATAGAAATGGGTGTAATTTTATGAAGTAGGTCGCTCGTTATAGCTAAAACAATTAAGTGTTTAGTTGCTCATTCAATTAGTTTTAATTATGTAATTTTATAAATTCGTCAAGTTTAGTGAATTTAATGACTTTTTTATTATAGTTTATGGGTCATTTACAAAATAATGAGACATGGTTATTTTTAAAACAATTTTTAATGACCTACTTGTACCTGCTTTGTATGCAAGCCTATACTGATACAAGCCAAGATTCAATAAGAAAATGAAGAAATTAGAAAGAAATCGCATGGTTGGTCCACAATATGGATTGCATTATAGAAATTCGTGTATGTGCCGTGAACAGACCATAGTATGAGATATGAGACATGTTACGTAAGGCATTCAGCCAACCTTGACAGAATCGATCTTTAAAAAATATAGCTAAATAAAATAAATTTTTTATCGTTATGTGAATGTAATGTGATAATTGACATAAACAAGGTGTAAAACGATATGACATCCATAAATTTACACCCTCAAATGTGATAACAATTTAAAGGGGAAACTGGGTAATGTGGTCATAATGGTAATTTAATTTTTGCGTTTAAAAAAAATTTGAGTAACCAGCCTTCACTTGTTTTTATTTATTCCGACTGAGAAAAAATGTTATTATAATTTCGATTGTTTTAATTCTTGATATTATGTTTTAGAGTTTTAAAATATACCCCGATCTCCCCTAAATAATGTTAAAATGTACTCGTATATCAATACACCATATGTCATATATCAATATTATATTCATATGAGTTGATATAAATTAAAATTGTTAGACTGAACTATTTGTTTAATTTTATAAGTCGCGTGTGTTCGCACATTAACGCTTGAAACAACCAAAATTTATGTTCATTTGAAGTAACAATAAAATTATTAATAAACTAATTCGAATAGCCGCACCTGTGTTGAGACGAATCATCTCGATTGTAAATGGGAGATGCACAAATGGAACAGACAATTTAATGGTTTTGCATTAAAACAAACCCGTCAATCGGTTTCATCAATGACTGACGCAACAATTGACAATCGCGATAGATGCGTTACTGATCACTTTAAGGAGTAACTCGTAACAACAGCAAGGCTTATTATTGCTATTAAACTAATAGACGATAGCTATACTATATTTGACGAGATATTATGCAAAATTTCAAGTATTTGATTTACTTGGGTGTGTTGTGTAATCTTGTTGGTTGATAATTAATTAATTTGAATTAATTATTAATTAATTGCGTCTAAACAGTCAGTTATAATATTACTCAGGCGACTGTTTGTGAATTAGTCGTTTCCATAATAATAGCTCCCGCTTTCCGCAATTTAGTCAGGGTAATGCGTTCACACTTAATTAGTCATTCATTAAGACCGTGTTAAACTTCATAATGATAATCTGAAACTTTGTTAACTTCTATTTACTGACCTTTAAATTGTATCAAACTTAAAATAAACCATGATAGTACTCTTCAAAAATTTACTTTTCTTATTTATTTTAAAACTTTTGCAGCTCTAGGTATGACTGCAAAGCTTTCGAAAATGTTGGTCTAAATTGTGATAATAAACTTGATAAGATCTTGTATACTAGTTAAATTATAATCGCAAATATCCTCAGACATCGCTAGGAACTGACGGTAGTTTTATTTTAATCAGTCACATCAGGCCGGTATAGCGGAAGCTACTGCTATAGGCACGCATTTCTTTCCAAAGATATTAGTTATGATAACGTAGTAGGTATATATAGGTGTATTTATAAGCCAGGTGCTGTAATGACGTCTACCGAGACGGGTCAAAATTTGAAATTCAAATAGAAAAATACAAGATAATTTAAATCGTGTTCGAACCGATTTCATGAACCTATTTACAAGTCCAAGTATAGAATGAGCAATATTGTCGTAATATTTTCACACTAATTATCATAGTATAAGTAAACACAGTGTGGCACAAATGAGCTCCGAATGCGTGGCTTGCCTCTTCGCAATGCGTCGCTAATTGTGTTTGAAGGCCTACGCAAAACAGTGTTGCATATTTCTTTACGAATACTTACCTAGTTTTCCTAAATACATTCACTACGTTATTATTAAATACGGAGAGCACGCATAGAATACACGACATAGAAATAAGCCAGGGATTAATAGCCGTAACGTAATAACGGCCAAATTCTTTAGAAATTTGCCATTATTACGTTTAAAAACATTAGTGTTTTTTTATTATAACCTTTGTCAGGTGCTACTACAAACTGATGTAACATATCATGTAAATACATGTCTTTTAAATACAAATATTCGGCTTCTGTGTTTACTTGCTAAGTGTGAAGGTCGCATGACATTGTATTCGCTTTATGTAAGTAACCATGGCCGTTTATTATTACACTTCAATCAAATTTTATAGCATTTAGCAAACAATACTCTATAATAATTCTAATACAACATAAGTCATTAGGGTTTTGAAGCAGAAATCATCAATTTATTTTTATGTTTACCTGTATGATTTATTTTTATTAATTTTTAGGGTTGTCAATGGTTGCCTTAAATTAAGTATTTTATAACAAGAATCATTTAAAATTATTTGATGAAAAACAGGCGTTCTATAAATTCTCTGTTACTCGTTTAAAAATGATGTCTTATTGTCTGTGTTCCAAGTTCTTGTATAATGTCCTGTCCAAGCAAATTAATTTAATAAATTTTTGATAGGTTTATTTTTATCTTAACCGAGAATCAAAACGAAAAAAAATTTAAAGCTATGAGAAACAAAACATTCGACGAACTGTAAAAATAAAATAAAAAACTCAATGGTCAATAAAATAAAGAAAAATATGACTAGCTTCTTAACTATAAGTATAGTTATTGAATGTCACAATTTGCATTGTTCGTGTGAGGGCCACCGGCGCCGGCGTCGATTTCGCAAGCGCCTAGCGACCTTGTCGTCGATTTCCACGACTTCGCTGCCCGACGATGCACATCCATCTGATAATAAGTCATAACCTACTAATGTAGGACTCTGACCTTTGCACCTTCAGATTTTACTTAACAATACCGTTCGACTGTAATGCTATTTTAGTATCCATATTTTTAGCTAGACATGTAAAACTGTCACAACACGCTGGAGGAATTGAGTTAATTTCTTATCGTAGCTAGAGAGAGATTTTGGTGTTAAAATATTACAATATAGATATAGCATTTTTGTTTTAATGAAAATACATATTTTCCAACCTAAGGTTTCTGGTCGTTGCATATTTGTGGCGGACCTCCAATGGCTTCTATTTCCAATAACAGCCCCAAAGACTGCTAATTATACAACGTACCCTTCATAATAATATTATATACTTAAATGTTGCTAAGGTGATAACATTGAATTCCAAAATGTATGACATTCATGACAGGTCATGCGCAATTGCATCGCGAATGTTATAGTATTATTAACTAACACAATTGAATTAATACATATCAGTCCAACACTACGCGTGCGCCCAACACTAGAAATGTCATGTGATACTTGGAATTTATTGTGATCGGTTAACTCATTTTATTAAAGTGATTATATCGAGAGATATTCATTTAATACACGATTGCCCTTTATGTATGCTAACACTAGTTATGTATGTATGTATATTGTATATAGCACATAGACGTGTTCGGTATAGGAGACTCGTTCATGAAATTCGAAGCTGCCCTCGGGGTACCAAATCAAATGAACCGATAAGTGACATTGTTATTATGTGCATAAATTTACCTTAATACTGTTAAATTTATTCCGGAAACGAACGATAGCAGAAGGAATGTTTTACTCATTTTTTGTTTGAGGCCGGTTCGGTAATGCACGCGGGAACAATATTTCACTATTTCCTCTGTTATATTGGCAATAACGCTGGTTTTTCGTTGGCTTTTGCGGTAGTATTGCGGCTAAATTATAACATCGTGAATCATCGATACTATACCCCTTCTTAAGGATAAAGAGCCATTATTATTCATATTTGTATAATATTTTCATCAAGTACCGATTATCGGCAGTCTCGTCGAATTTCAAATTACTTCTTCAGTTTTTTAGAAATTGGTTTAATACTCATTAATATTAAAAAATATCTATATTATTAGATTCAATATTTTAAAAAACTAACAGATGGCGGTAACTTTGCCGAAAATATGTAAAACTATAGCTGCATTAAGTGGAAAATTGCATAGGAATGTCGCTGAATCTTTAACAAAAGTATTTGCGAAATACTGAGTACTGGTTGTCATGTTGAATTCCAGACTGTCATATAACGACGTCGTTTAATGCATTTGACAAAGTTGAGTGTCGGCGTCGTATCGTCAAGCCATTTATCTCGCGGTGCGCAGACAAACTCTCTTACAATTTGACAATATCATCGCTATATTTAACATAGCGTCCACTAATTAGTTTTGTATACTATTATGACAACTATCTATTTCAGTGTGGACATTTATATTAGCTATAACAATATGTAGTGTAACTATTCTGAGTTGACTCGATGTATTCACTTCAATGGATAGTGGGGTTTAGGCTCACAGTTTGCGGCCCTCAGTAAGCCAACAGTGCACAATACTTTAAATAGTTCACAATACGCAGTATGAAGTTAAACGCACGCCGATTAGCTCAGCCAACTGATTGCACCGATAACTGATTCACTCGGCGTACGAATAGCAGCTAATTCATTAGAGAACATCAGATTGCTGGCTGCAGTCGGCCGCTCACTCGATTACGTACCACGCTAATTAGCCGCCGATTTGCAGCTTAGAGTCATCCGCTAACTGTGAACCCAGTTTAAACATAGCTACATCCAGATTTGCTTAGCGTTAAATGAGAATTGATCCCACTTTACTTATTTTTATTATACTTAAATGTAATTTAACAGATTCAAATACGTAAATATTTGATGCATTAATCGCATAATTGAAGCAAGTGAGTGCTTTTGAACGTAACGACGAATTTATCACAACATCCAAGTAAATATGCTTTTGAATAATGTAAATTCACTGTTAGGGGTTGATACTAGAAAAAACTTTTATATACTATATATTGACACCTATACATTTATGATCTGGCCACATATACGTGACGTATACGTTTCATACACAGATTTTAAGTACATATGTTATTCTACGCCTACGCAATGCATGACATGTGTATATGTGGCATATTCTTAAAAGAATTAAATATGAAATGACATTAGTATACAAATGTCTTGATCAACAGTTTTGTATTTGATAATTCGAAATAAACAGAGGTATAATAATGTTATATATGTAAGTTATGTTTAGAGGGTAGTTATGAAAGTTATGTAAGTATTTGTATAATGGTCAGTGAGTATCACATGGTCTAGCAGTCATTAACAAGCTCGATAAATGATCACATTTATGAAGGACTTTTACTTCAATAACTACGACATACACATCAAATAATAAAGTTTAAAAGGCTACATTTTAATTAAAATAATGGCTACCCTACTGTTGAAGTATTAATAGTAATAAATAATGAATCACGTGTGCGCATTGCGGTCCATACCGCATCCTCAATACTAATGTAATCACGGATCTTAATGTGAATATTTTAACCCGTTTAATGTACTTTAGGTGTCTTGTTTAACCCTTCAATTGTGGCAACTGCTGGAGGCGTCCACAATTTAAATTATCTTCCTAAAGTTCAAATAATGCGTATAATATCATCTTAAACAGATAATAATAATAATAATATAAATACAAACGAAGTTGATAACATTCAAACTCCGAAACAAATGCCTATTTTATTTTTTGTTTTTGTGTTCATTCTCCATTTTCCGTATTTGCTATAAGAAAGATGCAGATTAATTATTGTTAATGGCATGTCATATGACTACACTCTCCATGTTATTAAACGTCTGAGTAAATTAGTTATTCACGAATAACTTTAGGTATTATTTCTAAGGAAATATTTTTTAAAGATGACGATTAAAGATAATGCTTTCGTGAATAGTAGAAGCTTAATCTCGTAGATGTAATCTTTGGATGGTTTGTTGCCGCGTTATTTTTTCATAATAAACCTCGTTATTATACTTAATGTTCCACATATGTATGGCGACCTGTTTGAATGTTCCATAATATTGTTACAGATTGTAATCTCGGAACTAGCTATTATCGTAATTGTTACATATGTGTCACACGGTGTCGCTTTACTTTCGGTGTGGTGACATGCGATTATGAATTTTTATCTGAGTTTAATTGCCGAAATAAAAGTAAAGTCATTTGTATAATTGATTTTTATACTTGTTTATTATACATCGGTTATATTTTTTAATGATATTGATTTTTGCAATGTTATTTAACTTTTAGTTAAATGTACTAGACCAATAACGTAGAAGATATGTACGTAAACCATAGGACAAATCTTAAAATAAAAGAATTCATACAAAATTAAATTATTTAATTTAAACAGAAACACGTCCTGACATTGAGAGCACTCGTGACTGACTGAACCGCGATAATCTGGTTCTTAGTTTATTGTTCCATTATTAAAAATATTTGAGTACTACCCTCAATTTAAGTGACGTAATGTCCTCAAAAATTTTAGGTACACGCACTTTAGCCTACCTCATAATGCGTTAACCGATTGTAATTTATATTTTTTCGAGGTTCCCAATCGCGTGTTTGTATTAATCGGATACACTTATCTACGTGTAGGAGTCTAAACTTTTACGTTTCTATTAACACGTCCTAATTTTTACTTTCTATGAGAATTATTTAACTAAACCAACGAGTTAAATGTACTAGAAAATACCAATATACCATTTAGAAGTGTATAAACGAGATGGAACATGTATACACTAAGATAGACAATAGTGAAATTTTATTTTTTACAAATATTGATTCAGTTTCTATAGAGCAACGGTTCTCAAACTTTTTTGGTGAAGGAAAAAGCCTTAATATAATTATAAAAAACTGATTTATATGTATTTATGAATAATCATATTGCAATCTAATATTACGTAATGTTTAGTTGGAATATTTAGATGTAACCTTATAATCTCCCTTTGGTAGGTATTTTCTGCAGTATTTTAGCCCTAAGGTTCCGCGGAACACACTTTGAGAATGGCTGCTATAGAGTAATAACTCTTGTCTACTCTGTTATATTCAAGTCCATGGCCGTGGCTTAATCGGTATACGTCTGGGCATACCTTCACAATTGTGAATATCCTAAAATCTTCCAAAATCTGATGACAGTGTAATTTTGTTCTTACTAGTTTTAGGTTTTTACATACATTAACAATCTTTTTGGTATTAAATCCATAAATATAATATGAAATTATGATCAGATTCGCGGAAGAAAATGTAAAAAACTGGATTAATGTCCCTCTTAAGTCGTAAAATATTGGAATTCAGTGTTCTGTTTTAGTGATGCGACACGAGTTTATAACCTCGAATAAGATTACAACTCGTACTCGAGTATAAATATTCACTCAAGTCATCCTTTATTTATTATATGATTGTTTTAGGCATGCACGATTTTGTCTCGAGTTATTATAGGATTTATATACTCGAGTCACATCACTACTCTGTATAAGAAGTGCACCATCAATTTTTATTTCTGAATTCCAAACGACGCTAAAAAGAAATAGGTCAAACTTTTCTTTATCTCTTTTCTCGCGTTCTTAAAATAATTCTATAACAAAAGGGGATTTCTGGGATGAGTTATAGTCCCGAATTTTATATGTTAAATAGATTTTAGGTTTTACATCCATTGGTTTTTTATTTGGTCCACAAGAGAGTACTTATAGTATATGCTGTGTATTTCAATTATATTTTATATATTTTTAAATCTTTGGAAATAATTAGTATCTAAATTTTTTAATAACTAAAATTCATAATCTCCAATTTTTAAAAGCCCAATAAAAAATATTAGGATTAATAAATCTCTGGATCAAAATAAAATATAATGTACAACTTCAATAATATGTGATAAAAATAACAATTCTATAATAATAATGTGAATTCGATATCTTATTACAACATGTTTGTTACATAAAATTTCATGAATTTTACAAATGAAGCGGCAACCACATATGTTGCATGATCAAATTTCAGTATTCATTTCGTAATGACGTCTTACCAATAATTACGTCATTATCCTGTGTATTTTTTCATAGTACTTATTTGTTAGTTTTAATTCTCATTGTAAAAACGATCTCGAGTACTCGAGATTATGAACTCGGTCAATTTGTTTCATAGTTACTGTGAACTTATTTTCGTAATAAAATTACTCATTTTAAATATACTATACATACACTTATAGTTGTCTGGCCCGAAACAAATGAAAAAACCTGCCCTTTTAAATAATATTATATTAAATACTTTAATAAATATAAATAAATATCACGAATAAATGTTAGTTTCGTACCTGGGGGGCTCAAGCATATCCGAAGTTTCGTAATACGGCCGTCACCTCTGTAGCTTACATGAATTTTGACTTATAAGACCGGAAAAGTCAAATGTCCGTAAAATAAGCATTGAGTGGCCTATACGTCGTGACGTCACTGTCAAATCCGTAATTTCGTGAATAGTTACGGGCCCGTAAGTATTCCTGAGTAGGAAACGTCCGTATTTTCGTCCGAAGTTCGTTCTCTACATAACAGACTGACGAGCTAATCACTAAAGTCGTTAAATTAAAATCATAAAGATAAAACCATAATACAAAGTAATTAAATCGAAGTAAAATATGAACCGCATATTCTCAGTAAATCTGTAATGTAAGATCAATATGGTTGTACATATGAAAACGCAATTTCCCAAGGGGCGAGTCAGATCGTCGAAGTGATTGATAATAAAATAAAAGCGATGGAAGAAATGTGTCCATCAGTCATGTCAGAATGGCACGCCCACTTGGCAATAACAATATTCATTCAACGGGTACCCCATAGGTAATATACTGCGCTCACTAACTTTGATGATCCCGTCTAGTTCTATATCTTACCTATAAGGAAATTGTGTCGTAAAATCTTATGGTAATGTTCCGAATCATGACGTATATTCTGCAATATACATACATCGACGCAACCATACAATAATGACGAATCGTAAAACTATTAATTAACATGAAGCATTTTAATAAAATCGTCTATCAATTGCTAATTTTTATTTATCCCCCATTTGATTTACAGGGTTGTCTAATAACAATTGAAAATCGTCTACTAGAAAATTGGCGTAACGTATTAAAAATATATAAGCAAATAATTTAGAAAACATATTATTGTTCTGATAGTAATTAATAATAAAAAACAAAGTTAATTTTAACAAAATATTTATTAGAAATTTCGCTTATATAAATCAAACCACAAAATTAATAAACCCTCATCATTTTGATTGGTTAATTAAAATTTAAACTAAATTATGTCATTATTTTGTCACGCACTTATGACATTACGTAATCTCTGTTCAAACGTACTAAATGATTACAAGCACCGTACGGTAGACAAAATCACTTAACAACGTGCTTTCAAAGCATAATGATTCAACTGGTATTTAAGAACGAAGATAGTTGTTGAGTGACAATGCTATTTATATAGCCGCAAACACCTAATGACCGCTCCGTCATTTGCAGCATCCACAGACTTCATGAGATAATGTACCTAGCATGCGATCAAACACTTTAGAACTATTTAAATAGATCTCTGTATCGACTTGGATGTCCTCAATAGCATAATTAAGATAGTTTATAAAAATGAACGACCGACTACTCAAACACTACTCAAATTTGAGTATTAAGCCGTGGACTTTTTACTCGCATCTAACAACCGACTACTCAAGTGCCACTCTTTATACATAATTAAGATATTTTTAAATAAGTTGTATAAATAGGAATGTGTATAAAAGAGGTACTATCAGTGGCGGCCTTAGGGGGTGGCGAACGAGGGAACCGCCCGGGGCCTCGCTCTTGCAGGGGCCACGCGCAACAACCCAAGCAAATTTTAAAAAAACTATTGATATATAGAGTATATACAATGTGATATTGATGGACATGAATTGTACGAAGAACTGAATATGTGTAATACGTAAACCAAACAACCAGATCTACTTTCGCACACATACTTTTTACGAAAGACCTGCCGCCCGGGGCCTCACAATGGGTAAGGCCGCCACTGGGTACTATAATATAATTATGAGTTTAAATCGCACAAATCTAATGACCGACTACTCAAATGCCACTCAAACTTGAGTTTTAGAATATTGTTTTCTATTTTATTTAAATTGACTTTTTAATTAATCATCTCCTTCTTCGATCTTTACCCATACATTTTGGATCCTTCCTTTTATATACCTTAAGATAATATATCAAGTATTATTTATCTGTTTTCTATGATTTAACTAATTTAAAATGCTTTTTGCAGCTTACTATTGCGTTTATTTTAATGTACTTTTATTACTATACATACAATGTAAACATTTTGAAAATTGGCTGCCGAATAAAATAGTTAATTAAAAACTTTATCAGTCAATATTAAAACAAACACAGTATATCAATTAAACCTGTTTGAATACAATAAATTGATTACTAATTAGCACCTAATATGTATCAATTAATCGTTTCATTAATAATTTGAATTTCGAATGTTGATTTTAAAATAGTAAATATCAAAACATTGAACTAGAATGACGTCAAATAAATTTTTGTTGGTACAGTCAGCATCAAAAATATCGAGGTTTTGTTAATTGTTCGGGCCGTCTTCAAGAGTCACGGACAACGTTTTGATATTTCTAACATTGATTGTACTAAAAACAACATTACAAAGTCAAAAGGCACTCGATGTTACTTTAAATACAACACAAGCCGTTCGCTTTTATTACATGAGTGCATTTTAAACTAGACAAAGTACACTTGTTCTTAAAAAAAAAACACTACAACGAATGATATAACATCTGTCAGAGAATGGAAACAGACCATCTGTATTAATTTGTACAAAAATATACTTTAATTTTTATACGAAAAAATATTAATACAAAAGAAATATGGTACAGATTTAATATATTACAATTCTAAATTCAAACTTAATCTTAAAATTAAGCCGGCATAGTGGTTGTGGTAGATATCTGTGGGCTTATCACGAATTTAGTCTGGCTTTCGAATCGAGCTGTCACAAGTAAAACGGGTCCGTTAGCAATTGGGATCATGAATTTTTACTAACGACTAACGAGCACCAGCAATCTATCAAATGAACGAAAGATCGATACGTTCGAAAATTAACAAAAAGTATCTAAAATATTGTAGTTCCAAATCCGCACGCGGTGGCGCTGCTCAAATTTCCATACAAATCGCTTGAAGCGAACTCGGTTCGAAAGCCAGACTAAAATTCGTGATAAGCCCACTGTTGACGCTTACCTGTGACCACAGTCATCGGTCTGCAAGTATGGTCATATTATAATAATTGCATGTGCTATAAAATTAAAGCTTAACAACTTCTAGCAAATTATGGTAATAAAAAGCATTTATTTTATTATAGAATATAGTAGATTTCTAATAAAAGTCATAATTTATATGACACCTATTCGTGACATCGCACACTCGATCTACAAAGCGACTCCATTCAAACTTCCTACGAGGCCATTAGCATGAAACATTACGCGAACACCGCACGCCAGTTCACTCAAATCCAACTTCAATCGTTCGCTTTATAAATCATTTTAAATATTAATAGTTGTATTTTAATAAAACTAGACGTATTTATTATAAACCAGAGGCGGCTCGTCCTAAAGAGCGCTGGTGCAGTGCACTCCCACGAAAATTACAGAACGTATATTACAGCGGCGTAGATATAGGTAATATAATATACTATTGTATAGGCATAGTAGAATAGAATGAATGTAATGTAAGGATAGTATGTATTATGAAGAAATATAGATTACTTCTGTAATTTTCGTGGGAGTGCACTGCACCAGCGCTCTTTAGGACGAGCCGCCTCTGTTATAAACAGATATAACTTATATGTATTTGTAAATATTAGGCATTCAGAAATATATTAGGTACGAAATATTAGTTACAGATATGAGGATGTACTTGTATACGCTACTATTTAATATCCCATTTGTTTTTCACATTGAAAGAATGTTCATATAACATTTGTTAGGTTATATACGTAATATAATTAATTTAAAATACAATACTTAGTATTACAATGATCGTGATCGTGGCGGAACTTAAACAGGGGGGCTACTCAGGTGCACTTCGGACGAAAATACAGACGTTTCCTACTCAGGAACACTTACGTAATCATTCACGAAGTAACGGATTTGACACACAATGCTTATTTTACGGATATTTGACAGGAATTTTTACGGGCTAATATATCAAAATTCACGTAAGCTACAGAGGTGACGGCCGTATCACGGAACTTCGGATATGCCTGAGTAGCCCTCCATAAATGGATTAAAATAGTAACTCGCATCGAGTCTGTTAAATTAGTATTCGTAGTTATGTGGAAGCTTAGTTTAAAAGGAGTATACAGTTTTTCAAGCAATCGCCACCATGATTATACCTTTATATACCCTGCCATAGTTATATTAATTAGCACTTAATATTTCTTTTTAGAATAGCTTTAAATATATGTTAAAATGTCCATATACTTGCCAACTGCTAAAACAAATAAATTTAAAAAAATGAATATTTCAAGTTATTATATAATCAACTAGCAGTTGCCCGCGACTACGTCTGCGTAATAATGAAGATATAGAGTACTATGAAGTTTAATGATGTTTCATATTTCAGTCAACAGAGAATGCCTTCCACACTGTGTGAACTTAAAATGTAATATTTCTTTAAAAAACAATTGAAAATATTCTATAGCTATGTTCATCAGGGATTTTTTAAGATTCTAATGGTGAAAGAATTTTTCAAATCGGTCCAGTAGTTTCGGAGCCTATTCAATATATACAAACAAACAATCAAATGTTTCCTCTTTATATAATAGTATAGATATAGATATTGTAAATTAAAATTTTAAATCAGTAATGGGACGTTATTTCATAAAAAGAGAGGATTAACAGCTTCTTGTTTACATTTAAAATGAAACTTTGATTTTTTGTTGTAAAGAAATTAATTAATATTTAATAATGAATGATTAGTTTAACACTTAACGCATTTCGTATTCGAGCGCTTTTTACAACATTTCTATTTTTAGATGTAAATATATATTTTTGTTATTTATCTTTAGTATAGAATAATAGATATATATTAACTTGAACAAGGCTTGTAATTGGCTCATATCGAGTTATCATTTTATACAATAAATAGAGAAAATATATTTCCGTTCTGTTTCATCCACGTATGTAAAACAAATTATTTTTTCAATTTTTATTCTCGTTAAAATTTATAGAGCCATCGAAATCGGACTGATTCAATTTGTTTACAAATGCAAGGAGGATATATTTTGCAAATAATTTCTGAATAAATATTGATAATTTGTTAAAATAATTTTATCACATCAACCCGTAAAAAAACTCAAGGACATTTTATATTTACATTTATTTGTATCGTTTAAATTGAAAATAAGATTATAAATTTTACAGTTATCATTTCGGTGACTATTCTGTTATAACATAAAACTAAAAAAAATAATAAACTAAATTGCATGGATATTAATTAGTACAATATATATAATGTATTTATGGTTTCATTTATTTAGTGTTACTAAATATAAAACCAAATTTGTTGCTCCAAATTATAGACAAACTACTTATATTTAAATTTATTCTTTCACAAATTTACAAGATTTTTATGTACAATTTTATTAATAAATCACAGTTCCTTTCTTTCTTCCTTAATTTCTTAAGTTTTGACACCTAATTAAAAAATATATATATTAAGAGTAAAATTACATATGTTACTTTAGTTTATTAAGAACAAAATTTACAATATTTATTTTAACTTAGAGTCGAACCCGGGACCTTCGTCTACTGCTGAACTAAAAAGGTCGTCAATTGAAATATGTCAACCACATATATTATAGAATATGCTTTTATAGACTCATCAATCAGGAGTACAATGTCGCACACTATTACTGTTATTGACCTAGTCTTCCTCATCTGATCAATTAATAATGTTATTGTTTGATGAATGTCATCACATAACTCCGCACATACCTACTGCCAATCTATACAAACTTGTGGTTAACCCTATCACCCTATAAATTATACAGTATTATTAAGGAATGTTTACTTATTGTATACTAATTAATAGTATTGTTCATTTTCCACGTAATTTAAAGTAACATTTACATTTCCGAAACTCTAATTAAAATTATTAAAATGTTCTAAACGTGGCTACACATAAAGTTATTTACATGTTAGTTACATGATACGTTTGCAAATACCCTCAGACATTACTCGGAAATCTATTGTTAATGCTAAAAAGGCATTAAATTGCAAGTAAACCGATCTCCATTGATGTCATTAGGTATAGTTGTATATATATTTCCTAGTATTTAATATATTTAAAGCTAATTTAACTTATTCTAAACAATAGGAAACTTTCAACTGTTTGTCCTAGACGCAAAAATTTTAGATTATATATATTAGAATAACCCGAAACATTGTCTTGAAATTCTCCTTAAATTACACCGTTTCAGACCCTTCGATTTAGAATATCTGGCCCGCTCCGTTGGTCGGCACAGATTCCTTACGGCTCCTCAAGTTCTCGGTTATTGATCCTGGCATTCTAGTTAAAATTCCACTGGCGTGCAGTACCGGGGCTCCGACGACCGTCGACGACGTCGCCCGCGCTGCTGCCGGATAGCTCGCTACAAATTATTTAACATCTCTTCAATTATTTGTTTGCTTACTAAAACTAGAAGCATTTCGTTAAGTCTGTTGTATTATAATCCACACTCTCGAAGGATTGTAAACCTTACCTTTTATACGTTTTATGTTAATATTTGCATCTGTATAATACCTAATTTTATATTCTCTGGTGAAATACTAAAAGCTACATATCGTCTACTGACCGTTTAAATATTACATACAAATTACCGACTTAATTCCCTATGGGTGCATTCCCACTATGTATATTAGTATGTATTTCAACAAAATAAATTATAAGAAAATCAGCTATGTCCCGCGGTTTTACAAGTGTTCAATTTCATTTCTAGACACCTATTTTTATTTATCTACTTTGAGAAGTTACTAATTTTTTTTTTTCTAGACAATTTCCATTCCGAATATTTTGGATATTAATTTTATTGTAGGAATTTTGAAAGATGCAAATCATCAATAGTGATTGGTTTATTTTTTCCTATTTGGTCCAATCTGAGTGAAGCTTGAAAATTCATAATAAATATATGTATTTATACTTATATTATAAAGAATTGGCTCAAAAACTACTGACCGATTTCAAAAATTCTTTCACCATTTGAATGTTACATTATCACTGATCAATATATGCTATATAAATTACAGTGAAAAAATAAGGATCCTTACTAAAACTACAATAATGTAACCCAAGGTTGTTTTTAAAATTGCCATAAAAGGCAGGCGTCGTTGAAATATGAAACATTATTAAACTTCATAGGACTTCATATCTTCATTACTACGCGAACGAAGTCGGGGGCAACAGCTAGTATTGTATAAGCGTTGAGTTTTTTGTTTCTTATATATTCCAGTTTGTATTAGTAAGTATCAAAATAAAATCTTCGACTACCAATTGAAAGTTTGAGTATTTGTATTCGTAATACGATTTAGTAGTTGTCGTCACGAACCTGTACGTGCCTTTGTTTCTACAGAACACACTCGACTTGCCGAATAACACGACTTTTAAATATCTACATTTTTAAATGACTTCGGAGGTTAACAGTTTGAACTTTACGCGTGTTTCAAACTTACGTTTATTGTATACCATTCTATTGTTAAAGATTTTATGTTAATTTACTTGAATCTGTAGTAGCTACCTTTTTATATAAGCCTGTCATGTATGTACACAATATAGTCGCTAGCAACAATCACATCCACTATACCACTCCACGACTTTAAAGAGACGACATACTGAGCTAATATTTACCACTTGTTATGTTACTATAAATATAATATGAGAGACCAAAGGGCATATAACAAAGTTATATTGGACCACATAATAACACCCATCTAAAATAAGAATAATGTGATAATATATAATAGATAGATCTTATCGAAATATTTTTATACCAAAAATTCATGAACGTAAAAACAAAAGACTATCAAATTAGGCGCAAATTAATTTGTGTTTTCAAACTCTTCTCCCTTTGCATCACTAATAAGCATATGCCGTTAATGAAAAAGTGTTAACTACCAATTATAATGGCGATAATTTTCAAAACAACCGTCGGGTTTTTTTTAGAATTTCAAAAATTAACACATACGAATATACTTTCATGAATTCGATTTCGAAAATAAAATTATTCACTATTTCTTTTTGGAGCTTTGCAACTCGCAAAGTACATGCTGATTTTAACCTCAATTTTATTTATAGTATATTTTAATTGATACCTAATTGATCACTTCTCGACTCATTTTGTAAAGTATTCATTGTTACATGTATCTTTAGTTCAATCACTCCTCCCAGACAATAATGAACGTTTATAAATTATGCATCTTCCTTCCACTTATATATATTATTTTCTTGAAATTCGATTTATTTAGTACTATTTTATTGCATTAATATGAAAATACAAAATACATCTCAAAATTAAAGTTGTCATGTAATTTTAAAATAACCTCCAAAGTCGGGAGTTCCACATTTCCGCAGATCGTTTGTTTCGTCGGGAGGTTCCTTGCGTATGAAGCGACCGCAAAACCGCACCGAGACTCAGAACCAAAAGCTTAGGTAATCCTGGTAGGATTTAGATCTTTGACGCTAAATAAACAGTGTCCATAACTGCTACAAATTTAAATTGCTATTATATTATATAAAACGTCTTTTTTGCTATTGGTTTATTAAAAACAAAGGGTTCGCTACTCATGCAGCTTAATATTTAATAATATATCATATACTCTAAATTATAATCGTAAACTTGAGCTATAACTTAAACAATGTCTTACTTGCTAACCAATTATATTAGTAAAATATATAATTTACAAAATTCAATAACATTCCATCTGAAGATCAGCAAAAATTTACATTCAAGATAAAATATTCTTTGCAAGTGTGTCAATTCAATCAACCGGTCGATTTGCGGGTTAATGTGATTTTGGCACAAAACTAGATTTCCTTGATTCGATTCCAAGTTTGCGGATAAGGGGAGCAATTATTTAAGGAAACCACAGATTGATTCAGTATTTACGGAAACGGTGAGTTCTATTTATTTACTTATATTAATAGTATACTTACGCCTATGTTCACTGATGAGGTAAGCAGGAATCATGAAATATGAGCGGGCCTCACTTCATGACTATTGACACAATCTACCTGATCCATACAATGTTGTCAGCCTGCACTACTTTCGCACTGTAAATTTGTTTCCTACACCCATATAAATAAATTGTTATAAGTCTTATATATAAAACATTTTATTGTTTAAAAATATACATTATAAAAAATTACATCATCATATGTGACTGGCTGAAAAACTTTTGAAACGTATGATTAACAATAAAGACATGTTCATATCATATTACTAAATTTCAAGGAATAGAATCTGGGTGCATATAAGACTAACATACTATGTGTTACTAAGCATCCCATCGTATTTTATTAGTACTAATTTTCAGTACAAAAAATAAAAATAAAAACGTTATACTGATAAATTAGTAAATGCAAAAAAATGTTATGAATTTTTATTGTTTTAAATAAAGACAATAGTTGTGTACATTGTGAATGATTGTTTTGAATTTTTTGCTTTTGTAACTAAATGTTTGATATGTGACAAGTTTCTATGAGGATCGTATTGGCAGCCATAATGTTAATTATGTTTAAAAAAAACAATTGCAACTGATTAGCCTCATTTTTTGTTTTTATTTCAAAAAAGAGCATTTGTGAAACGTATCTCGTGTTTCTCGTACCTCGACTTATGACGTCACCAAACATTCCAAGGTCACAAGTTCGATTCCCATTTTCAATTTAAATAAAATAAAACATAAAAATCTTAAACACTTACTCGTATTTCAAGTAATTTGAGACTTATTGAATTGTATTTTAAAAATAAAACATTCAATAGCTTAACAATTTCATGCAGTAAGCTGTAGCTTATATTTTGATTTATTTTATACAGCTTAAACAGATTCACCGTGATTACGATGACTACAATTTTTGTATACGCATATGCGATCGCATATCCTAAGACGAAATTCATCTATATTAATTACCAATCCATCTTAACTATAGGATACTAAATCGTTAACTAGACCGCCATTCTACATGAAACGTGTCACGGCCTCTACATGTGTGTGTGATGTGTAATTCCTCGATAACAATACGCAGTGAGTTATGCCCGTCGCAACACCTTTGGGCACTTAACTAAGCCGTACCTCAAGATGGTTGGACCAATGTGGAATAAATATTTTGTATGATAATATCGCACTTTATTATAATGATAAAAGTTGTTATAAATATTAAATATGTAAGTAAATAATAATAAAAAAATACTATTTGAATTATTTTAAATATTTATTCAAGCATTGCTTAGTAGATATATGAATTTTAAAAATTGTAAAATAATATTTACTTGCCGTATTTCCCTTTGTTCATGATATTATTATTTATTATAACATATCTATCTACATACCTCTTTTTCTGTTTTGCAAATTGCTGGTTCCACTATCATGACGTGTACCAAACTAAGGGCGTACGTAGATACGACACTGATAGGCGAGCCCGAACAAATATATGCACAGGATGATATAGTGCCGTCATTCTTCCTGTTTTAACATAAATATGGTTTAATAAATAGTTTTGACATTGACTTGTACATATTTACGAGCATTGTGACATTTAAATTTATATCGTGCGCTAAAATTGTGTCATGCAATAAAGTTTTTTTTATTTATTTTAGCACATCCCTATTGATGGATCATTACGAGTGTCTATATCATTTAGTATATATGATAGGGTTGTCACAATTTTGTTTGTTTCAATATTTAATATTTTTAATATCAAATTTCACATATTTAGGCGTTTTATTTACAACTTAATATATTATATTTTAATACAAAACAGCTCTCTGCGCAAAAATGTGCGTAATTCATTTTGTACATAACTTTTGATCCGCCATACAAAAGCGGGGCCATTGTCGCGTAAACCGCCCATCCTCGGTATCATTTGAATATATCAGTTTATTTTAAGCCTCCAACCCGCCCGACTCACTCTCAATTCATACCAAATCGAGTATCGATATTAAAGTATTTTTAGTTCAACGAGATAAAATAATGGATTTATGCCTAACTTTTGCTGCAATAGTTAAATTAATAATAGCAATATCTTAATATTGATACAAACAAATGACTTATAAAAAGTAGCTTCTACTATTCCGTCCTGCAGTTTCAGATCAAGAAGGTATCCAAGATTAAGTTATCGCAACCACAAAGACATATGAATAATATGTTTACTTAAACAAAAACAATATACAATCGATTCGATTGTTTAATCGTTTATTGAAATATTAAAATTACTCAGAAATACCTAAAAAAGTACTTAATATATTTTTTATCATCAATACGTCAACACATAGAGAGAAAGTTATATATAAATTTATAAGAGAGTTACTCTAAGGGCTCCTTTATCGAGTCTTCAGAGTGACGCTCCTACCCACTTCATTTTCTACTTTCAGAAATGCGGTCGTGTAATAAAAAATTCACAAGTACAAGGGAATTTTGAATGGCTCATACAATCCACTTAGTGTCTCCTTTTGCCTTCTCAACATGCCTTTTATATGAATGCCTGCTATTGTAAATAATATACGAGCGATACCTACTATTCGTCACGTCTCTTTAAATATTTTCGTTCGGAATTAATTAGCATCAATACGTTTTGTAACCTAACCCGACAAATACATATGTCAAGGACATGTCACCTATCTTTGCGAACATAATTGTCTGCAAATTATGATAGTGATCATCGATTTTATTTTACCCAGATACATATAAATTAAATTACATTGGTACCGACTGTACATTTTGGGAGATACAAACATGGATTAACAGCGTATAAGCCGTTCATTTAAGCCGCGATCAGTCTAGAGTTATATTTTGTCTGTAATAGATAGGTAATTTACGTTTTCTTTGCGTAAATATAATTGAAATGAGATGAAAATAGTTTATTAGCATAGGCATTAAAGGCGTGCACTTGCTCATCATTAGAATACCACAAGAAATTCGTCAAATAATGTATTATGAATATGAAAATAATGTATTTTAATACTACATGTAACGCATAAGATGGAAGGACGTTAGTAATACTAATAAGAATCAAATCAGGAATTATTTTCAGTTGGCAACTTTATAATACACTGAAACAGGCTTTTCTTGGCAGAATATTAAAGTGAATGTGACGCAGTTAAATCTACATAATAGCTTTTCCCTTTCCTGTACCAAAATAATGTTGTTATATTTTAAATTTGGTTTCATTATGATCTGTTCCTAACTTTTTACATTATTGTATTGTATATTGACAAAATTCATAAATAACTATTTATTAATATATTATACATATGATATTATAATTAAATAATAACAATAAACAATTAAGAAACAAATTTAGAGCAATTGGCGACATTATCACTAAAAGTAATTTCTTCCAGATAACCAATTGTCACCGGAGAAACAGTGCAATGCAATCGGGAAATGCAATTTGGGAATATTTATAATTAAGATATAAATATAATACAATAAATAAAATACATAAATATAAGTAAACTAAATACATAATGAACATACACATACAAATATTTAATATATTAACACTAGATTTACCAAACCAGTCAAGATGACTAGTCTTGCAAAATCAAATTAAAATTCCTACTGCGTGTAACATTTTCTTTAATTTTTCTAATCTTCTTTAATTTATAACAGAAGAATTAGTTTTATGAATTTTATATTATTTTATATATATTTGTAACAAATATATACTTTTTTGGTTTTGGTAGAAATAGGTATATTTAAGCTGGTAAATCTAGTGTTAAATATGTCTTTCGCGCTGTTTGTTATATAATATGTATTGTTAATGCTTGTTCGAAAACCCACAACACAACACCAATATTTGGAGTAACAATCAAAAATCATAAAACTACATTATAAAGAAAATAAATAAGGATAAAAATATAAATTGTTAACTATCGCACGGAAACAAAACGTGATCGAATGAAATCCCCGCACAGATCCGGTGTCAATATTAATCTTCCAGGTAGATGAGTGTGATGTCCGTGAATTGGAATGGAGCAATTTCTATTCGATAATACCGGGTAGCGAAAAGAGCTTAATTGAGGGATCACGTCGTTGTACGCACGTTAGCCCCTCGTGTCTATGTTACAGTTTGTTTTGTTCACCGCCTCAATGATCATCGATACGGGTTTATTCTCAGATTAAATATGTTATAAATACGATAGAGACGTCGAAACTCCTTGATCTCAATTTTACAATCAAGAAAAACTGCCAATCTGAACTAGAAATTGAACCAAAACAAACATTGAAGTCAATATTTTTTTGGCGTTAATCGCTAAAGTATGTTATTTAAAAAAACGTTTCAAATAAACCCAATCTCAAACCACATCTATTACATAAACTTGAGACAAGTGGGCTAGATGTAAGTGATATTCAACCCCATATATTTTAAATATTAGCGCAAGCTACAAAAAGGAAAAATTACAAATTATTATAGTAAAATTTAATACATAATAATATATCAGCATATGTATAATAAGTCAATCGTTCGATTACTACACAATGAACTTCACTAAAGGTGTAGCAGAGTTTTGACAGATCCAGGGGGGCTACTCAGGCATATCCGAAGTTTCGTGATACGGCCGTCACTTCTATAGTTTATGTGAATTTTGACACATAAGCCCGTAAAAAGTCCTGTCAAATGTCCGTAAAATAAGCATCGTGTGGCCTATCCGTCGTGACGTCGCTGACAAATCCGTAATTTCGTGAATGATTACATAAATGTTCCTGAGTAGGAAACGTCCGTATTTTCGTCCGAAGTGCGCCTGAGTAGCCCCCCAGTAACGAAGAGTCGTGACCAAAAGAGTGATAGAGTCTTAATTTGCATAGACTGCATGTATGTTTAACAGGTGTGGATCAAAAACGAGGATATCTCATCATCGCGAAACAGATAAAGAGCGCATTCATCTTCACACCTGACGTTGGCATGAATTCTTGGGGCTATACCGACCCTAGAAACATTTGCCATTGAAAAAAATGTATATATCTAATTGCATGAACACAATGTACAAATAGTTTCTAAAAATTGCTGTCGAGATAAGACGACACAAGAAAATTAGACATCACTGGTAACACAACAAGCTAAATATATCACATATTCATTCACAAAATTGTACATTAAAAAAATACGTTTAAAAAAAAAGAAAATCAATAATACTTCTTAATAAGAGCACAAAAATAAAATTACTAAAAATAATAAAACCTACACGATATTTATAATAATTCATCCAGTATACGGTTGTTACAGTAAGTCTACCTCACAGGATTTCCTATATAGCTCTGTGTTCGTATAGGGACCAATTATCGAAGATTAAATTCATAAAGACTCTTTTACACAGAGATATGTATTCACTATACGTAGTCATTAAAAGGGTAGTCATTAATGTGGAATTATAAGCTTATTTTAACAGGGATTTTGTTTTGAAGCATATTGTGAAGAACTGAGTCGGCATAGCGGGTGGGACTGCTATTGACAGATTACGTTCTATGGCAGTAGTCACCCCAATTTATCGATCACAATTTGATTGAAAATCAGAGTAATATTTCGATATAAATTTATGAATATATTAATTAAATTTTACAGTTAACAAATGCTCATCGTTATTTATAATAATTCATTTATTTTTTGTAATACAATAATAAACGCAAATTATGAAGCAATTAATTTCTCGGCAATCAAAATAATTTTATATTACTCGTTATTATTTATTTCACTGTACATTAAAACTGTAGAATTTGAAAATCTAATTTGTGTTGAAATACAAAAATAAATGAGAATGTGTTATTCAAATGGTATTAAAAAAACTCTTTCACAATCTAGACAGATATAAGGAAAACGAATGGAAATAGAGGCAGAACTGTTTTCACGAACGTTTCATTTTCACCTCAATTGCTTGGTAAAATTGAATAAATTTGAATGTGGCACCGCGTTCGTGTCAGGGAGTGAATTGAAGGCGCGAATTGACGGTAGAGTCCGGGGTATATTTGACACGTTCGGAAATAAGTAGATGATGCGGAGTAATTTTACGTAATATGTAGAGAAGCTACGAATAGAATTTATATAGGTAGTGTTACGAAATCATAAAAAAAGGTAACTAGTTGTACAGATCCTATGCTCCCAAAATGAGATGTCCTATGCCATAACCACATTTGACAGCGTGTATGGGAACGGTAATATATTTTGTGGGCATTTAGGTTTGCGTCATTTACTAGATAATAATTATTAATAATATAAATATACTTCAACTGTTATGGACTAAGTGCTATAATATCGTATGAATTAATTGTTACACAGGATTTAATATACGCACATTCTCTTAAATACTATGCATAGTCTGTGTAAATAGCGAATATGAAATAAACACTGTAGTGCAGTTGTGCTTTGTTGAAAACTAAAACAAGGGAACGCAGAGGGAGTACTGTTTGTTCAGTATTTCAAGAGCTTTAACCTACTTTTATTTACATGTTTTCACGCGAGTACTTCTCTCTTAATTTGTATAATTTGTCATCAGATGGTGCATGCGTGCTATAAAGTAAATGGATTTGAATAAATATATTACATTTAATTTTAATACATAAACACGTCCTACCACGAAGAGCGCTAGTGATCGACTAAACCGCATTAGTCCACTGGGCCAATAACTAAACTATTTATCCTTACAAGGTTAGGCAGAGGCCCTTCGCTTTCTCTACTTCTGATGAGAATTGACAATACAGACCTTCTATATAATTTCACAAACGTAAACTCTAGACATGTTTGCTAATAAAAACAAAGCTAACAAACGCAAGATCAGCACACCTGGGTCTCAAACAAGACTGCCGCCATGAATATTTCCTAGTTATTAAACGTTTCCTGTTACTCAATAACGTCTAACCTCAATTCTAACACAGTTTTTATTGTATACAGTTGTCTGACATGTGATCGCACTTAATGCAGTTCAGCATGCATCTACATAAAACGACACTTCCACTATGCCGGATTAATGAGATGAAAGTATATCATCATCATCTAGTTTGATAATAGAGGACTCCTCTTGTAATTTTTTATTGCCATATTAAGGGTCTTGGAATAAATGGACTAAGACAGTGATACTCAACATTTTATCTGTTGCGGCACACTTTTAACGACTTCAAAATTTGGCGGCACACAAAGAAAAAAAGAAGTTAAAAAGTTTAAAAATCATATTATTTAATAATATTAACATTATTAGATATCTAAAATTTGGCGGCACACTTTTAGAATTTCGTGGCACACAAAAGTGGTTGAGAATCGCTGGACTAGGATATTCGTGAATTGTTTACAAAGTTAATTAATGCTATTATCAATTGATAACAAACGGCAATCGCGATGGTACATCTTCAAGCCTATTGAGTTGTTTTGATGGGTTAAAGATAAAAAATGCCCCTGGATCTCAAGATTTACTACAAAAAACTGACGATAATAGATGAATGTTTATTTTAAGTTTTATTTACATTATTTAATGTTATTCGTATTTTGGATGTATCAAATCCTCGTTAAAAATAAACTTTAATACCCAGAAAAAAATATATAAAACCTAAATCTTTCTAGATTCCTATTGCGTTTTATTTATAGTTCTAATTAATTTTAAAACATTAGTTCTCAGAATTTCATTGAAAATATGCCAGGACAGACTTGAATGTTATGCACAAAACCGCGTTGTAAAGTGCTAATCGTGTCGATCGTTTAATCTTTATAAATCTTCAAATTTATTTATAGACAACCGTTTCTGCTGTTTAAATAGCACTGAACAATACATTGGTAATTATACGTATCTTTATTTGAAGCATATTTTTTCTATAAAGACGTTTTCGGGTCATAGTTTCTCCCTAATGATGAAGTCATATCGTACAAGCCAATATTCCACCAATCATATAGAAAAGTAATTTGAACAATTATTATTAGTAATTTGTTCTGCCTTCCGCGATAGTATCATCACTTTCAATTGACGTGAATACCATTCCGACCTCTGCAGTAGACTGCAATAAGAGTTGCTTTCAGCCACGGTCCATAATATAGTGTGGTCACATGTCATCGTAATATTCAGAAATAATCTTAGATCAATAGTAATTTTTAAGTGTAAATATTAGTAATAATAATTTTTCTGAATACACAATCACAGTCATTACATAAAAAAAACACCTCAAATACATCTCTATATTTACCATTAAAATTATGTTTCAACCAAGGATTAATACCCTAATGAAACACCGAGCCTCGTCCATAATATTATTGAAATATTTTTCTTTATTTCTTAAATAACGTGCCACTATGCTTCGAGAATATCGTCAGGATGACCTCCGTCGCTGTGACACCAATATTCACGTGTTCTTTCCTTTATTCTTTACAATTTAATTAACGATATTCGGTAACTTTCTTATAATAAATGTATGATATAGTACAAAATCCACTTTTAAAGTATATAAATATTAGTTGATAATTAGTCTAAAGGAATTAATAAAAACCCTATCAATTAAATTAGAAATTAAATATATGATATTAATACCTACTTCGGCGGTAGTCTAACTTATCGATGTCGTTATGGGTAGAGAATGGAAGGTTGTCTCCGGGACCGTATGTAAATGTTTAACAAACGCCTCTCGTACGAATGACAACGGCGCACTTAAAACATTATTTGCGTTAAGTATACAATTAGCTTTGAGTTTTAACTGATTACACCTTGTGACTTTACACAATTACTCATTTTTATATCTTTCTCTTTTGTTATTATTTTTTATATTTTATATGAACTTCTTTTTACCATTTAATAATACTATTTTTTTATTAATGTCAAATAAACAAAAGAAAAACTATTAATAAGTTACGTTCAATTGTTTTTAATTCTATATTCGAATGTAATAAATGTATCATTCAGTAGTCATTTTAATGTTTTATTCGACCTCGTAATTAAATACGATCAAAATATCGAGAAATCTAATTTCTATTTACTAACATTGGTTATCCTTCAGGGCCTAGTGATGCACAAAACCATGTTCCGTTTCCAAGCAATTTTCTTTTACATGCACGTTGGCAAGATACTCCTCGTCTATCTAAATATTCTAACTTAATATTTTTTCTTTGGTTACAGAACGAAAACTCTTCGTGGGCATGTTAAACAAGAAATTGTGTGAAAATGATGTACGTGCATTGTTCTCTGGCCATGGCGCTATTGAGGAGTGCACCGTGCTCAGGGACGCTCAAGGGCAAAGTAAAGGCTGTGCCTTCGTCACTTTTGTTTCAAAACAGGCTGCCATTGCCGCTATAAAGGTTCGTCTGATCCTTATAGTATATCTTCAACTATTAACTATTTGACCTCAGGATTTTTTTTAACTATTTAAAAAATACCTAAGAATTTTCTTTACAATTTTGCCAACTTGCTTACTGAAAAGTATGCAGTTAACAGGGCTATTTCAAGTAGCACAAATATAAAATGGGTGTTTTAGATGTTATAAAAAAAGGACTCATATGTACAACAATGTATATGTACACGAATCTAGACGGTATCAAAGTCACACGCAATATGAACAGGCATATTAAACGAGGTTATATTTAAGAGTGACAGTTTTATCCCAAAAAGCTAATATTATACGAGGAAGCATACATTAACTTGCACTCACTCTAATGGCGGAGATTCCACTTCACGTTATTGATGTTTATAAGGATCTGTCACCGGTTGGGTGTATTTGATTCTTTGTCATTTATCTTCGCACACCTTTGTTGAAAAGAACACGTGGGAATCATTAATTTAAATAACGCTTAGACATTGTTATATAGGATTTAGCCTGTGATTTATTTTATACACTTTTTTGTAATTATACCCGGGCTTTAATACAAGTCAGGCATGTTAATATGTACAAAATAATCGACACGACTATAAAATCTTAATATTTTTGGTCCTCATTGTACTGACTCTACTTCTAACCTTTTTACAGGCATTACATCATAGTCAAACTATGGAAGGCTGTTCGGCACCTCTAGTAGTGAAATTTGCTGACACGCAGAAAGAAAAGGAACAGAAAAAACTGCAGGCGATGCATGCTAATCTATGGGGCTTGGGATCTCCGGTGCCACAGACTACATACATTGCTGCCTCCGAAGCTGCGTTATCACCGGCAACACAAATTCAGTTACTGCAACAATTGCAGGCTGTGGGACTCCAACAGCAGTTGTTGCAGGGGCAGAATGTTAACGCCACGTTATTACAAAGTATGTTATTATTATTATGCCTAGTACTTAAGACCTTTTAAATTAATAATTATAAGTAGTTCACCAATAGCTAAATAAATTGCATTTAACAGTTTTAATTAAAAATCAAAGCAAGATTGAAAGCAACATTTCCAGCTTAATTTCCGATACGCTTCGTGTTACGTCCAATCTTTTCATGTCATTTTCAACCTGTCCAATGCTCACTAACATAAATCAATTACTCTCCACGAGCTGAGCTTAGTTTATTTTTTGCTTTAAAACACTTATTTGCGACAATTACGTTGTAAATAACGTACACCTGTCCAATTTTCAGTGTAATTAACTTTGAACGCTCGAATTTACGAGTAGTTACGTTTGAAAGTTTTTATATGTAATTAGATTTAACTGGCGTTGGTGTTAACGGAAATGTGTTGCTTTTTTAAATACATATATGTGTCTTAATAAGTATTTTTCTTTAATTATGTACAAAGCTAATTTGAAAGGCTTTGTGAGATCACGGTGATTGCAAAGCTGCAAATATTAGATTAAAATAAACAATCAACAAGCTCTATCGTATTTGAAGTTAGTTTAAAATATAGTTGCGAATAACCTTAGACACTATTGACAGTATATGTCGTAGTTAGTATGCCAATTACGTTTTTGTAATATTTACTTATAAATATATTATAATCATAATTTTATAATGAACTAAAATGTGTGTGTATGTATTTATTATTATTATTGCAGGTTTAGGAAATAGCGGTGTTAGTGCTGTAAGTGGTATAAGCGGTTCGGAGCAACTTAGCGGTCTTTTAGCACCCGTGTCCGTCCAGAATTTAGCAGCGCTGGCAGCCATGACGCAGCCAGTCGTCACGCAACCACCAGCGTTAGCCCCAACGGCACCACCTCCTGCGGCTGCGCAACCAATCTGTGAGTTTTACTTTTAAGATAATCGATTTTTAGGACGCGTTTCTCCTGTGCGTGAAACTCGTCCTAATTGCACTGGATACAATAATAATTTTTAGATTATCGTAAAAATTATAAATTGCCCTGAGTGAGAAAGGAATCTTTCATCGACAATCGTTGGGACTTGCGCCCAAATAGTATTGATATATGCCTATTTGACGAGCATTTCGGAAATTGTTTCTTATATTTTAGTAAATTAAAGAAAACCTTTGAAGAGCACCTAAAATTAGAGTTTTTCTTTTAAAATTGGTACCTTTATTTGAAATTTTGTAATAATATGTTCTATAAAAAAATATTCATTCAGTATAATATCAAAGATCTTGAACACCCACGCCATGATTATTAATTAAAATCATCAAAAAATATATTCCAAGAAAATCGAATAAAGACATATAAATGATCATTATTATTGGGCGTGAGTAAACGATCTTTTTGTCTAGAAAATTTCCTATTTCAGGTGCCACTTTAAAATTTTGTTTTCCATGAAGGAAGTTATCACGTATAGTAACTTGAACTTTTTCAAACTCCAGGTCTTCTCGGGAAGACTAACATAACAGGTAATGGAAACAATATCGGTCAAACCTGTATGTGTGCCTTGGCTTGGTTACCCCTTTTTCATCGTGCAATTAATTCTCTCCGATGCCTTAGAATTTTTCTTTAAATGTTTTGTCACTTTTACTCCTTTTATTAATTTCATTTGTTAAAATAAAACAACGCTTTAAGTTTTTTGTTATTCTACTGCCGCTTTAGCAATTGATTGTCTTTTTTTTTTGTTAAAAATACATTTATTTTGTGTACTTCTTAGGACTGGCTAGGTTGAAGGCAGTAGAGAGAGAACTTCTTGCTATCGTGATGGTCACCTAATCGGTTGTTCATCCGTTTACACTATCCTCATAAATAACAAGCGCTTTAATAGTTTTTTTAAAGAGTTTTCTTTTATTTGTTCTCAAAAGGTGTGTTTAAATTGTATGCTATAGGTGTAGTAAATAACGTATTTATACATATATGTTGTAAAATGCATTTGTTATAAAACTTTTATTTATATATTTTCTCTTTGTTTGCCTAGAATATGCGTTGTTATTTGATATCTGAGACAATATGTCGCAAACATTACATTCCTGTGGATTAATGAATGTTGTTTGATAATAAACTAAAAATGTATGCGACGTTGGTATTCATTGTATTCTTATCGTATGTAGGGCATGTTGCATGGAATTACTAAAAGCTAGTTTTGTAAATTGTTATTTGTTTATAATCAGCTAAAAGCTATTGTTTCGTGATTTATATTTGCGTATTTATTTACTAAGTTTAAAATAAAATTGGTCGTTGTAAATTTGTATTGTGGTTCGCATTTTTTTGCCTGGACATGGCAGTACTGTAGACCGCGTCTAAGCATAGTATCAATATTAAAATGTTATTTATTTTGTAACAGGGTCTACAGCGGAACCTTTGAGTTCTGCGTATGCGGCGCAATTCGGCGGAGCATTCGCTGCGGCGCCTCTAGGTTCGGTGCTCGGTTCGGCCGCGGCTGCTGCAGCTGCTGGGAAACAAGTCGAAGGTAATTTTATTTTATTCATAACACTTATAAGCACAGTTTGAGAGAATCAACATTTTGATGAGTGAAATGAAACACGTTTCAGGTCCAGAAGGTGGTAACCTGTTCATCTACCACTTACCGCAAGAGTTTACGGACACAGACTTGGCGTCAACGTTTCTGCCGTTCGGCCATGTAGTGTCAGCCAAAGTGTTCATTGACAAGCAAACGAACTTGTCCAAATGCTTCGGTTTTGTGTCGTACGACAACGCACCGTCGGCGCAGGCGGCAATTCAAGCTATGAACGGTTTTCAAATAGGTACAAAAAGACTTAAAGTTCAATTGAAACGATCAAAAGAGTTATCAAGACCGTACTAGCGTTTCCGACTGATTTCTAGTAATTTGAGGCCTCGTGAAGATCGGAGGTCGTTTGTTGTGCACCGAACTGACTTTGTAAGTTAATTAGATGTAAGAAATCAGAACGTGACCGCACGTGCACAGTTGTTAACTATATTACTTAAGGTTTGTGTCAATGGTTTATCGTTTCCAAAGTATTCCCAAATCGTTTTATTTTAAAATAAGATTTAGTGTTTGTAAGAAGCCATAATACATTATTGTTCTGCGCCGCCATTGTGTGAAACGGATACCAGTACCCAATGATGATGTAACGTAACATATTGTATTTCCTTTTGTTATTAATTTAAATTGTATGATGATACTGTATTAAGGAATGCGCTCCATTGCGGGTGGCATTGTAATAGGGATGGAAATTGTTTTGTACGTCAACACGCGACAGTTTATAGCTTAAATTGCTTCATACAATTGACATAACATTCATTTGTTTCTGTTTGGCTTGACATTTTGTTTCTGTATGTTTTCATAGTGACTTTATTATTCTGGAATCATGGCTAGTTGACTTATTAGAATTACTTTTAGCGTAGATTGTGATCTCAAAACGATCAGATTTTTGTGTTCCAATTTATCAACGATAAGTACTTAATATTTATACGTCTGTTAAATCGTTGTAAATCATGTATTTTGGCTACTTTAATCTTTTTTTTTATAGTCATTTGTTTGTTGTTTTCTCGTTTAATCCCCCACCATGGTGCGATAAGTGTCGACTAGTGTTGTGCAATTAAAAATTTCCTTTAGATAAAATTTAATTTTTAAATTTAATCTTATTTATTTAATTTAGTAAGTTAAATTTTAATACGTTTTAAATAATATGTAAGTGGGTTATTGATCAATTGTCTCTCCTTACATCGATTCTAAAAATCAATTGTTTTAGTTAGACGTTTTACTATTAGTAAATATTTAAATTTTATTTTTTCCAAAAAAAAAGTTTCTACTTTAAGAAAAATATACAAAAATTGGCCATGAGAAACTTATCAAAGAGTGATTTAAAAAATATATGTATATTTTATGATAGGCTAAAATTTAGACGTTCATGTCTATTCTATAAATTATGTACTTTTACGTACGTTTTATATTTAAAAATGTATTGTGATTGTTTCCTAATTATTCCTTTGTTATTATTAACAGAAATTTCAAAGTTCATCTTGGGCTGTGTCGCACTAAGTACCATCAATATTTTAAACAATATAATCAAAGTTTCCTGCACCACATCGCTGTCTCGCCGACCAATGACATAAAAAGCGAATTAGACAATGCTAAATGTAAAATCGCAGAAGAATATCTGTAACTCCGAACTTTAATTTATCGACATTTTAAATTAAGAATGAACATCACTAATTATTCTTGCTGCTTTATCAAATATTTTAATTTGTTATGCATAATATCTGAAAAGAATAGAATAATGTCGATATAAAAGGGGGAACTGGTTTCTAATTTTTAAGTGTTGGGCATTCTTAGATAAGACAATTTCTTTTTATAAGTTTCATTTCGTAAAAAAAAAACCAAAGATATTTTTCTTTAACAACGAACACCTTTGTAATTTTGGTTTTAACGTCATGAAATTTTAAATGTTTAGTGTCCATTTTGTAAAGTCCATTGTTAAGATAAATTATAAAGAACTGATGTAGTTATCATTTTCTTTAGTCATTTTTGTTAAAACTGCATAATAACATTTGTATATTATACACTGATTGTTTTTATATTATCCTAACACTACCAATGAAACTTTGACCGTAATGTATGGCTTACACTAGTATATTATCATTTTACCCAGTCGTTCATGTAAGGTTCACTGTCCACAAATGTATTATTCGATTTACAGTTAATATTAATACTTTTTTCTTCTCATAGTAGCCTATAGAGTTATCTAGCTTGGCTAATTACAAACTCACTCTAATTAGGTCTTTTGACGGGCGATGGTAACCTCCGTAAGTGTACTGTCACCCTTCTATACTGTCTAAAATGACTAAAATATGCAGTAATATGTTGCTATTATCTGCCTTCGTGATCAGTGGACTTTAATCATAAATCATAGAGTAATGAAGTTTAAAATCAACGGTGTAAGTACAGAGATCGAGCGTTATATAATTTAATGTTAAGTTTATCAGAAAAAATCTGCTATGCGATCTGTTATATATTTTTTTTGTTTTATGCGATTTTCTATTTTCAAAAAGTTTTTTGGTTTACATATGGTATTTACAAACTGTCAGTCTCGCAAGTAAAGTAATAATTCAAAAGACAAAATCGCATAGTTGATTGATAATTTTAGCGAATAAAAATTATTTTTTATTAAGTATTAAAGCAAAAGTTATTTATATATTGTACTCTTATGAAATCATTTTTTGCTATTTTGTGTATATATACTTCGTTGGGGAACAGCACTACTTTCATGAATACATGTTACTTTTTTCCTTCACGATAGTTCGGTTTAAATTCTATCACCGTACCCAACCGAACGCCAAAACTATTATCTAGTTAGCATTATGTAATTTTGTATAGTATCTTTGACCACTTTTTTTAACTCTACGAGAATAGATCTTCTTGCATGTTGTGGAATTATTTCGTAAAAAAAATTATATGTATGGATTAACCGGAAACTTTGTCGAATACGAAATATTTCTCGCTGGAACGTGATTGTATGTATTTTATTTATATAGAAATTTATTATTATTCATTTTCTTATTTCGTAAAAATTTTAGGAGTTTCCGGTTCGAATCCATTCGGTGAAAATATCCGTTCACCTCTTTTCAAGCCATAATTGTACCCAAAGCATAGATATTTATTTACAACACCCTTTCTGAGGCACTTTATTCATTATTTGATATAATTTTACCTTTATTCATGTGAAATGTTATACAACATTCATTTTGTTGATATAAATGTAAATACATGTCAAGTTAAAAATATGGTTTTTTATTACTTCCCATACCTTTCTCCTAAATCAAATATTAAATATATAGCTCTTAGCTAGGATATATCGACATTATATCGACGACCGCCAGCGCTATAAAAGGAAAAATATATTGCAGCATCTCCACTACTAGCGTGCATTTAACATTATACCCACTACTACAAAGAAACATTTTAACGCGAAATTATAATTTAAAAAATAAAACACTTATTTTTAACAAAATTAATCATTTATATCATTATTTATTTCACGTACGAACTGATTCATTTGCTCCGGATCTTCCAAATGCCTTCCACTAAATTCCGGCTGAATCCCTGACTTGCTTTTAGGTGGCGTGACAAGACCGACTGAATCAGCCAATGGGAGGATTTCACATATAATCGGTGATTCAACGCCAAGAATATAGTTACAAGTTTTAGGTTCCAACAAATAAATGGTAACTTGTGATTTTGACGAATCGACGCATTTTAACTTGACTTCGGTTTGCCGCGGACGCCCCGTCTTCTCGCAGTAGTCGCCGTTTGAATAGAAATGGGATATTGACGTTCTTGTTCCTGGAATTAAATATATTATTACAAAACAAATTTCCCAACTCAATAAGAGAATAAAGTTAAAATACTTATTATGATATTTAAAAAAAACTATATAGTTCTGTCTTTTAATGACAATCGCAAATATATGGAGGAACAAATTGGAACAAACCAAGTGGTGCAGGTGCTTTAGCTCTATTCTCAAGTATCCATGTTTTATGCGCCTCCTCATTAAAGGTTCCCAACCTTACAACAGTACGCTGGCCGTTACGATCTTCGTGATATTGCTTCACATGTTTGCCATAACAGAATTCATATTTCCACCAGCCCGAGCCCTAAAGTTAGAATTGAAGTTAGAATTTCATAATGTAAAAATCCTGAATAAAATATAAATAAAAAACTTACTCCAGTCAAACATTCATCGCCATTTAAGAACGCTCTAACAGGGGAGTCATCAGCGATCGGCGCAGGAGTCGATAATTTCTGAGGTAACTTTTTGGCATGAGTGCTGGTCAAACTTTCCATAGTTGGCTCCTCTAAGGGAAGTAATTCAATCATCAAGTGTGTTTCACCATCCTAAAAGAAATATATATATATTGAAATAAACTTATTTATGTCGCCACAATTTTTGTCAGAGACTTGATGTTTACCACTGTGAACGCAATACTATATATCAGAGATATGCCACTTATAACCGAAATCAAAATTATTCAGCTATAAAAATTGTTGTTTTTTCTGTCTATATATTTTATTGTAGACAAAATATTGTAGGCACGACATGATCATAATAAAAAAAAAACAGCACCTAATAATGCTTTGATTTTAAATTATAAAGATTCTCATCTGGATAACTATATAATACTCTAGTAAATATAATTTAGTTAACAGAACACACCATCAGTACCGAGATCCGTTGAAAATTAGTATAATTAATTAATTATACATTTATTTAACCATGATGAAATAGAATTACCAAAACTGCCTTAATATACATACATAAGCATACAGCACATATGAAATATGCAGTATTCATATCAAATTGTACTTTTTTTTGGTCTATTATTCTATTATACACTCAAAAAAATAGTTGGCTTAAACTAAAGCTAAAATAATTAAGGCTTAGCTTTTTTAACAACATGCAGTGCAATACAACTTACGTACTTTGCAAATAGGCTATAAAATAAAAAGGTTCATCACACTCTACATATACCTACAGAACTAAACTACCTACAAAAAAACTTTGTTTCATAACAACTTATTAATCAAAGTTAATTAGTTCAAGTTCGTAACCAGCTTCAAGAAATAAGATTAATCAATTTTTCTCTCTCTCTTTTGCAACTTTCCTGTCTAACTTTAGGAAGCTCCACCAGTTTAACTTATCTAATTTGAAAAAAAAAATCTAGTTATGAAATTTGATTAAAAAATTGATTGCTTTAATATCCTAGATTTATGATTGGTTATAAAACAATTCATAAGTAGATGAAACCAAAAAATGTACAGGAATCTCATATTGCACATTGTCAAAATAAATGAACAGTCGACACGACTTAATGCTAAAATGAGAGCACCAAACGAATATTATTATTACCTTCTTAATTCTTTCAACTTTCAATACTGCAAGCGCGTCGTTAGCTTGTTTTACATCCTGATCAACATGCAAAACATACAAAGAAAGCAATGTAAACTACAATATTTAACTAAAAAAAAACACAAACGCCAAAATTTACATTAATTTTAAAATGTGATAGACTACTCTTTTCAAAAAAATATTAAAATTTCCTCTAAAAAAAAAACAAATTTAATAGTGCACATTGTAGAACACACGCTATTAAAATATAAAAAATATAAATATAAGGATATTTGTATTCATAACATATACATATATATTTTTTATAAGACTAAGATAAAACTAAGACATTTTTTAAAATTCTATTATATGTCAATATTGTTTTTATTATCCAATTGTTTTTTTATCTTTTAATGCGATTGTAATCTACATAGAAAGAATAGTCAATTTAACACATTAAATAGTAAAGCATTAAACTTAAACAATTACAATACATACAGGTAAAGTTTTCATATGATCCTCCAAAATCATTAGATTAACAGGTTTGACTTTGGCAGCGTTTGAGTCCGAGATGCATTCAATTACATTTTCAGATGTACTTTTTGGCATGAACAATGGATGAGTGCAGAGCAATGGAGATAAGACAACGATTTCATATTCGCAGGTTGATGTTTCTTTGAATGAATAAATTTCGTGTTTCGCATGTGAGTAGCAGACATAGAGGATTCTTGTCATTCGTGGTTTCCCAACTAGTTCGCATTGTGTTCCTGAGATGAAAGAAAATCAGTATATTTACAGTTTATGTGTTACAGCAATCCCCACACCAGCTTGTTCTATTTATCTATAAAAAGTAGGTGTATGGAATATTTGGGGACACTACCGGTCATAAAAAACAATATAATACATAATGGGTAGGATAACAAAAGACAAAAATAAAGTAAATATTTTGTTTTACGAGTTAGCGATGTGCCAATAGTATGATTTGAGGTCAATTAAAATTTAAATTCAAAAATTTGAGGTCAGGATATTATATACTTATATATTACAAGTATTTATTATTATTACACATATTTATATTGCTAAGTCTCACAGTAAAGTTTTATTTCATTTGCATCAATTTTTTCAACTACTACTAACGAATAACTGAATAGAATTCAAAGAAATCTAAGCCAAGTAATGGAGAGTTTTAAACAGTAAGAACTTTAGCTGTTTTCTACAACCTACCATCAGCTAAAACCATCTCCACATAAGGCATTGGAACTCCATCAATTTTAGTATAACTTGGTTTGTTTTTCACATAATCCATATCTAACATTTTATCCTCAAGTTTCTTTTGTTTGTCTGAATTCAACCTTCCCAGGTAATACTGTTGACTTTTCACCTGTTTACCTGTAAATTGAAGTTTAAAAATTATATCAATATTACTATTTCTTGTTAAACTAAGTTCGTACCTTCTCTCTCCTCGTGATATTGTCGAACATATCTCCCATGGCAGACCTCATACGACCAGTAACTCTCTAAACGATATGAACAAACTTTTTGTGAAAATAAAGGTCTTAAAGTAGCTAATGGTGATGGCCCATGATAATTCTCAATTCTAGGTGACTCTTTTACTATTAATTCTGGTATATTACATTTATAATCCTCATTATTAGTAGTTTTTACGTGCAATGACTCTTTAACTTTAATCTGAAAAAGTAAAATTGTACCTTTATTAAATGTGTAAAACAGTGAAACATATTTGAGAAAAGAATTATTTTACCTCCGGCCTTGTCCTCTCCCCTTTGGGTTTGTCATTCGCGTATTCATCTAAACCTATCCATTTCATTGAAAATAATATACTATCATCAAACCCTTTATAATCATGATCAATGTTAAATGTTTGCGCCGTGCAATAGGAAAATAAAAATATTAAAAGATACCGAATAACATTCCCCATTACTTTAGACTAATAATAAAATATAGAATGTATCACATTAAAACCAACACGACAATTTATTACTATTAAACATGATTGACCATATTATCCTAATAGAAGTAAACACTGAAATCGACTGAATCAGAAAATTCTTTTTTGACACTTCATTTGACGTAGTTGACAAAAAATTGCATTCATAAAGACACTCTTTAATAATTTAGGGCTCATTAAACATATATATTCTGTTTTATTATAGTAAAGAAGTATGACAAGTACTACTAAATATTTTATATTATAACTTTCTCTTATTAATTTTAATTTTAAAGATATGGTAATTCTGTTAAATGTACAGTATTACATGTATTTACAAATGCTTATTAAAGGACACGTCAGAAAGATGTATACTAATCTAATACAGTTTCAAGTTTTATTTCGAACTATCTATTAAGTATATCATTATTTGTTTTCTAAAAACAATAATAATTTATTAATTTATTTTACCTATAAAAATTAAAGTATTATTCTAATTGTCTGTGCCTTAAAAAAAACTACTAATTTAATTTTAAAAATGAAAACTTTAGTTTGTCAAAATGGCGTTTAACTTCTCCGCTTTTTCGTATATTATTGCGCTTATAATCGATGCTTTTCTTATATTTTTCTCAATATTCCACGTGATAGCATTTGATGAGCTTAAAACTGATTATAAGAATCCAATAGACCAGTGTAACAGCCTCAATCCTGTCAGTATTACGACTAAAGGTGATGTTTTATTCGCATTTCAAAAACTAACCTCATACGTTTCTATTTTCAGCTGGTTTTACCTGAATATTTATTACATTTACTCATAAATGTGCTCTTCTTGTTGTCCGGAGAATGGTTTTCTTTGATAATAAACATTCCGTTAATACTTTATCACATTCACAGGTCAGTATGAGTCACATGAATACAGATTTGTTAGTAGTTAATTTCAAGTTCAAGTACATAATTAATTTGTTTATTGGTGTTGCATTTTTAAATAGATATCGCAGCAGACCGGTAATGTCCGGACCTGGTTTATATGATCCCACAAGTATTATGAATGCAGATGTTCTCACTGTTTGTCAAAGAGAAGGCTGGATTAAATTGGCGTTCTATTTGTTATCTTTCTTCTTATATTTATATGGGTGAGTTGCTACTATATATCTAGAACTTGTATTGTGCTGCGAAACAGAGGTTATATAGGTATATATAATTAAATATATATGACAATGATATGTCAATAATCTATTCATACTAAAGTTATTATCAAAACTGCAAGAATGACTTGCATAAACGGTGTACATAATGAGACATCTACAGAATAGACTTTGATTTATATTTCTGAGAAAGATAACATTTGTAGAATTGATAAATAATATGGAGGTTAAATTCAATTTTAATCTAATACAAAAATCTGTTTTTTGTTGATAAATTGTAAGTAGTTTAAAAAACTATTCTCTAATATGACTCAATTACTTGTCTCCAAACCAGTAAATATAAATAGAATTCTCTACACTAATATTTAGAGTGCTAATAATGTAATATTTACTATGCTATCCCGGGGTAGTACCACCACTTTCAAATTTAACACCCATGAAACCCAGTAGTGTTTTGGGTCAGCTTGGAAGTAGCTGGGATAAGAAGAGGAATGCACCCTGTCAATTTGGAGTATGGTCTTATGCCAGCCTACTATAAAATAAAAGATTCAAAAATCTTTAGCAAATTAGATGACTGGTATGGTTTGTCTAAAATGTTTTTCATTTGTTTCAGCATGATTATGGTGTTGATTGCAACATAGATGGAGTGGTTGTTTTTATGTGTCATCGAGTGTCTTGTGTCCTTCTGTTATCGAACAAGTGGAATGTTGTATAATAATGTGCTAGTTTCTAATTTATCATAACTTAATATTAAATTTAACTTAAAAATGAGTTTTTTATTTAAAGATTTTATTAACAATATTTATCTTATAAATTATACAAAATAATTACAACAGCTCTATTGTTGACAAAAATAATAAATGTTATCGTCTATGCCAGTGGTTCCCAAAGTTGACTAGCTTTTACCCATCTAACAAAAATTTCCAATCTGGGACCTAACTTTTGGTTATCTTAGGAAAATGCGGATATAAATATTGGTAATGCTTAGATTCCTTAGTAGCGAGTTGCGGAACTTAATGCTGCTAGAGTGTCACAACACTCGCAAGAAGAATTTAGGTGTGTGCTGTTAAAATTAAAAAAAACCATTGTGAATCATCTCTACTGCACTATTTTAAGAGACTTTATAACCAATAAGTATCTTATTTAAATGTTCTATTCAGTAATAAAAGCTTAAAAATATTGTGTCATAATAAAGAATTTAATTTTAATATTATTTTGATTTATTAATCACGCTATCTATATACACGCCGTGTCCATGTTTTGTGCATGTAGAATAGCTGTTTTTTTAGAATTATTAGTGTTTTAGCTATAATATAATAAATGCGGGTACATAAACGCATATGAAAACGAATTTAATTTCATACAATTAACAACCGAAAATATTACGAACATAGTAGGTACATTTACTTAAATCATTAGTGTTTTAGCTGAAAACTACGCTACTATAATCTATCTAGCATTCATATCAAGATAACTAAAGTTATGTTTATCGTAATCTATCCGTGTTCTATGTCACGGCATTATACAATGATAACAATAATACTGGATAACTATACATGTGTATATATGCAATGGAAACTGTCTCTACATATTATGCTGACGTAACTAATGCGCTGAAAATAACCGCGAGTAGTTATCGAGTCCACTGTACGGGACTCAGCGAATGAACGATATGAGAAGGACGGCACAGTAGCCGCGTAACTCGTACCATGCGCGCGTATTGATTGGATCTAATGCCGCGGAAATGCATGTGTTTACCACAACAATCGCATTAGTGCTACTGACACTCATCCGGCCCAACGATGCCGGACGCGTGCTCGGACTTTTCCCTCACACAGGCCGCAGCCATCAAATGGTCTTCGAGCCACTATTACGAGAATTAGCGCTTCGTGGGCATAATGTAACTGTTGTGTCTTTTTTCCCGCTTTCCAACCCTCCGCCCAACTACAAAGATTTAAGTCTTCGCGGCCTCGCAGAAATCGGTATAGAAGTTATGGATCTAGCTTTGTTTGAAGAATCTGAACCCCCATACCTTAAACAATTAATGGCAGCATTAACATTCTCTTCTTTAGCCGACATGGCTCTCGAAGTATGTGAAAAGTTGGTTAAGTGGCCTGAATTACAGGAAGTTTTTTACAAAGACGACTACGATGTGATTCTAGTGGAGAATTTCAATAGTGACTGTTTTTTGGGGTTGGCACATGCGTATGGAATGACCGCCCCTGTTATTGCGCTTCTGAGCTCCTCAATGATGCCGTGGTCATACGAACGGCTCGGCATTACTGAAAACCCAGCGTACGTTGCCTCGTTAAGCACTGATTTCACAGACAACATGAGCTTTCTGGAGAGATTGGAAAACACGCTGGTACATTATTATATGAAGTATTGGTACCGCAATATGATACAGGTTAAAGAACAAGCAATTGTTGAAAAGCATGTTGGCAGACGTTTAACAGATTTTAATGAGTTAGCAAAGAACATGAGCTTAATATTGGTCAATTCACATTATAGCTTGAATGGCGGTCGTCCTATGGCACCGGGTTTGATCGAAGTGGGTGGTATGCACATAACGTCGTCTAAAAAACCTATTCCATTGGTAAGTTTGCATAAAACGACAGGGCTATCGAGTTGGATCACTCAAATTAGTGTTACTTATCTAATCTTAGAAACCTTGGCTATTTTTAAGTACTATATACAACCAAATAGGTTATTAGTGCTTTTATTCTGGAATTAATTATCTAAATAAATTCTGTTGGTTGCGACCATGACCCAGAGACCCTTTGCTTTGGTACGGTTTTGTTGAACTGATTGTAATGTTTTGTATGGAAATTTATTACGTAGGTATTTATTTTTATTCACGCGTTTAAGTGAAAAAAGGCACGGAAAATAATAATATGTCATTCCTTTATACTCGTGTGTGTTATCAAGCTCTTCCCATGACCCATCCATAAATCTGTGTCACTTCATATCTTTCTAATTAAAATTATCAATTGAGTTAAGCGTGAAAATAAACAAGCGCTTAAAATCAGAGATTCAAAAGAAAAACTGTTAACTGATTGTAATCGATCGTTGAACTCATTTTTTGCGATTTTAGATCGACCGACTTATTTGTACTGCTGCAAAAAATTCTACTAAGGTAATTAAGCACTTATATAGCGAACGTAGCAAAAATATATATATAAAATGTCTATTTTTTTGAAAATAACATACATAAATAGATAGTAAACTTAATTGAACTGAAATTATTCGGTTTTAAATGTTGGATTTCAATCAATTTAAATATGAAAACAGTGTTATAAGAATTAATAAAAGGAAAAATGTATTAATTGCAATTTCTAAACGCACCATCAGATCGATTATATTGTACTAGTGTTTTATCAGTAATTTAATTAGATCACGTGTTTTGTATTTATATGTTGTAACTAGCTTTTGATAGCAACAAAACAATGCGTAATAATAAAACTATAGTAAACCAGAGCGTTTAAAAAAACTACAATACGAATAAACACATAACAAAAAAGAATATTTGCAGCATATTTGACTGGGGGCCTACTCAGGCGCACAAACTTCGGACGAAAATACGGATGTTTTCTACTCAGGAACACTTACGGACCCGTAATCAATCACGAAATTACGGATTTGACAGCGACGTCACGACGCATAGGCCACTCAATGCTTATTTTACGTACATTTGACAGTACTTATTATGGGTTTATAAGTCAAAATTCACGTAAACTAGAGGTGACGGCTGCATCACGAAACTTCGGATGTGCTTGAGTAGCCCCCCAGGAACGGAAGTAACTACCACGAACAAATGTCTGCATATAATTAGATCGACACGGCATACTCCTCTCGACTACGGTGGTGATTACGAAACATGACTTGGTCACTTCACCGCTTGAAAGTGGTGGTACTGCTGGGCTAATAACCATCATCAGTCTGCCTACTACTCCTTTAATTAATACCTACATATATTAATTACTATAGACACCGAACGGACAAAGTATGCATAACAAATCCAATTTTTTAAATATTTGAACGCCATGGTCGCTCTAAAGAATTACTAATAGAAAATACTATTAGAATAATTGAGAACTTAAAACTAAACCAAATTAAGATTTAAGGAAGTTTGAAATCTATAGTTATGGCCACAAACACAACTGAATTCAATAGAAATTAATAACCATCGTTTTAAAGTTACGTCAACGCGTCGAGTTACGTAGTTTCTTTCTTTACTTGTAAATGGCCGTGAACATGAAGTATTGTCGTTAAAAATAAACTGTTTGTAAAGATAAACATATGTCTTTATAACTTGATTACTTACTTTAAAGTGACAGGGTTGCGAATGTTTTTTTTTTAAATTATTTCCTTAAAGTCATCATACGTTCGAACGCCTTTTCTCCAATCTAGATTCTAGAGCAGGCATAAGTGACTCGCATTGTGCGTTCTTCAAATACATTTAAATCATCTCTTTTATAAATTCCCACAACCTCGTGTTCTAATATTTAATCCCAACTGGTACCCTTTATAAACTTTAATCACTAGTTTATCGTACGATCGCTTTAGTATGAATTTTAACTGTAAGCGTTTGCGATTTAGTTTATTTTTTTTGAGAATTTTCTTTTCGCTGCTTATCAATAAATTCAAATGTATATACTCCTTTAAAATATATATAATAACCTATGTTGATATATATTAGTCCTAAAAACCCTCAAATTACATTTAAATAATTATTAATATTAATACAAAAAATACATATTTCAGCACATAGAAAGATACATGAATGAATCAAAACATGGTGTCATCTTATTCAGTTACGGGTCACTTATAAAGACATCAACAATACCCAAATATAAAGAAGATATTATAGTGAAAGTGCTCTCAAAGTTTCCACAAAGGTTTATATGGAAACACGAGTCTAGTGATGAAAATGGAACGATAACTGGAAATATTCTTAGACTGAAGTGGCTTCCGCAACGTGAATTATTACGTATGTAAATTTACTTCATAATACTACGTCAATATATAATAAAAATATAAAATTCAAAGAAAATTAATTTTAAAAAGATAAACTATTCTCTGTAGTAATATATCGAGCTTGTGTTATTTATAAATTTAAAAAAAAAGAGTTCTTTAAAGTTAGATTTAAAATTTTGATTTTTGTATTTATCGTTGCTACTCTACCACATGGCTTGTAGACATGGGCGTAGCCAGCCATGGGCTCAGGGTGGGGCAGCAGTCTAAAATAATATGTAACTAGCAAACTATACCCGCGGTCTTACCAGTTACCCTGGTTAATTTTTTTTGTGTCTACTGACGGCTGTCGAGTGCGAACTTTCTTACAGATTTTAAGTATTGTAGTTAGTACCTAGATAATCAAGTTTTTTAGGTTTGATTAGGTACCTTACAGGTCAGAGCCAGGGTGGGGCAAGCGCCCCACCCTGCCCCACCCTGGCTACGCCCATGCTTGTAGATAATATAATCCGACACCTAATTCTACGCTAAACTAAAGTTTATATAAAACAAAGTAATACAAACTTATTACATGTATTCTCTTTATATCAATATAATCACATTTGTTCACAGATCACCCCAACGTGAAGGCTTTTATGGCACATGGAGGTTTACTCGGTATGTCAGAAGCAGTAAATGCAGGTGTACCAATGTTAGTGACTCCATTCTTCGGCGATCAACCCGCCAATGGGGCTGCGGCGGTCAAGGCTGGTTTTGGAATAGTTTTAAGATATCAAGACATTACTGAGGAGTCGCTTTATAATGCTATTAAAGAAGTTTTGGATCCCCAGTGCGTATTTTTTCTCCATATACACCTAATGATTTGTTCCTTACATAATTCACATCGCTTAAAAGGATTCTCACTTAAGCATACGTTGAAGTGTCAATTACATTATAATTTTCCTAGAATACACATAAACTACGCACGTCCGATGCTTACAAATCATTATGGTCATAAAAATTTATATTTAAAAGTCTTTGTTCTTATACAATAATTGTACCTTTTTTTTTTCAGGAAATATTTGAATGCGCAACGCCTATCAAAAGTGTGGCGGGATCGTCCCATGACCGCATTGGACACTGCAATTTATTGGGTAGAACGAACAATGAGGCTTGGACACGTTCAAAACACACGAACGACAGCTGCTCAACTCCCAGCGTATCAAATAGCACTATTAGACGTTGCAGCCACGTTGGTACTAGCCATATTAGCTATAATGTTAGTTATATTTGCAATTTTAAAATTTGCAATTACTCAATTATTTAGTAAACATTCTAAAGAAAAGACGCATTAGATTAAGTCTGATTATTTATATGAAAGTTCAACAATTTTGTATTATATTATTTAAAAAATGATAATAAGATCGGGTAGTTCAAAATGGTGCAATATTTTAAAAAGACAGGGGTTTAGAAATTAAAATAAAACAATTATTACTAAAAAGTTATTTTATTTAAACAGAAAATAATAGCTGTATTAATAATGTCAAAAATATAAATTATTGTATTTATTATTTATGTTAAAAAGCGTGAGACCATATTGAGCCTTAGTATTTACAATACAGAAGCGTTAAACATTAATGTACAGTCCACAATCTCCAAATGGATACAGATTGGACTTTGGACTGGAAGAAACAATCATTAGAAAGGGATAACTATAATCTTATCGTGTCGCCTGCGTTCATTTGTCAAAGCTGAGGCATATATGTAACGCTGGCGTGAAAGGGACGTAGATATCACCTTTTCCGTTATCGTTTCTCTTTCTACCGCTTATATACCTACAAAAACTGTATCCATTTGAAAATCACCATAAAAAGTTATTTTGAAGATAGCATCTTAATTTTAATAGGTAAAATATTCAGCATCTCTCTGCATAGAGATACCTCCTCATTCATCATTTCCAAAGCATTTTCATCTTGATCACAAAAATCCACAGCTGCCTTATACGATTCATAACTCTTCGTATAATTGACCAATTGCAAGTTTTTATCCAAAACGATTTTTTTCATTGTATTTCTACCAATAATGACATAGGCATTGACAACTGGCCTTATGACATCACTTTCTAGTCTCGGAGGCAGATTACCAGTTTTGGGGTCCTTCAATGATTTAAGGAATTCTTCATAGTTTTCAATACTTTTATCACAGAGTGTGTTAATCTTTTTCAATGCATGAGGTGTCGGTCTTTCTCTACTACTGTTCAGTTTCTCCATTTTAAGATTCAGCAAATCTGTGTATATCTCCCCCAACTCATACCACAGTTGTCTGCAATACTGCATGTAGTATGTCGGGTTTATCTCTTTCAACAGATCTTCTAATAAATTTATTCTCTTTTTGTGCATTTTAGCCTGTCGCTCTTCATCATCTTCAAAAAACGCTAAGTGGCTTAATGCTTGAGAATGATCCTGAACAATCTTAATATAATCTGAAGCTAGACTCTCTAAGGAGTAGTACTCTTTTGCTTTATTTAGCCAATTTTGACAAGTTAAAAATACCTCCCTAGCATCATCAAACGTTAACAAGTATTTATCAGTGACTTCGTTCTCTTTGGCTGTCAAATCCAAATCATGAAACACAAGCTTCTTAATGTCACCTTCACAGATATCTTCCTCAGCATCCAGTGATAAGTTTGATAAATCTGTAAAGTGAGAAAAATATTTATACATGTATTGTCAAGTTATTTGATTTTGAGCATGAAGAGGTCGATGAACCGTTTTAATTCCCTCCAATCCACATCCATTGACTATGTGCAATAAAAAGAAAATATATATGATAACCTAATTACCTATAAAACATAGATTACCTGTAATAGCAGGAGCAAGTTCATCGGAATCACCCAACAACCTCTGCTTAGAACTAGACATTAAGTTAAGACAGTATTTAGACCAACAGAGAGCAACGTCAGCTGCCCTGTGATTAAAGGTCTCCAATTTAGCTTGAAACTCTGCATCCCCAGTATCAGATTGACGCAGCTGCTCTTCATATCTACCCAGTATAGTCGAAGCAGCAGCCAAATGATGTCGGGATTGAGAAAACCCGTTTTCCACAGCAAAAAATTGGGAGAGAGTCGCTGCATTCAAAGCCCAGTCAATATAATCATAGTCATTATATTGTAACTGCCTTTTTAAAGTTATATGGTAATAAATTGCAGACTTAAACTTTAATTTTATTGTACCATATAACTGTGCTAAATAATATAAAGTTAATGTATAAGCTTTCTCTAAACTCATTAAATCAGCAATAGTATTTTCTTCAACCACACCGAACAACTGCTCCGTAGAAATAGGCATCTCTAATGTACATTTAAAATTTACATACAAATCTTTAGCTTTAATCAAATATGACTTGGCTTTATCAGGAACCTCACGGTTACACCACAATATGCCGAGATGATTGTACACATTTAAGAGTGTTATTATAGTATTCTGATGTAATGAATGCTGAGAAAGCAAAGTCTCTGCTTCTGTTAAAACTTCTTCACAGCTCGATAGTTCCTCTGTATCCATGTCAATTATACCAATTTGTAACAGTATTACGCCTAACATGGCATCAATAACAACATCTCTTGATACCTTGGTTTCGAGCGTTTGCCGAATTTCTTTTAGTATTAACTTAGCTTTGTATTTTGAAAAGTAAGGCTCGGATGCGGGATCATTTTTGGCATCTTCATCGAGTAATTTACGAACTTTTGAATATTTCTCCTTACAATCGTTTAACACTTCCTTTAATATTATATTATTATCACCCATTTTCAATATTATATCATCAGTGCTTTACTTTTTTAATATATATTTTGATAAAAACACAAAAACCGAGCGAAAGAACTCGATCGATCGAACTGTCAAACTAAATTTAATTGGGCACCTACCAAAATTTTTCAGCCAAATCATTTATTACAAAAAAATATTTTATGCAATTTAAAACACTTCATGCGACTTTTACAACGAAAACTTGCAGTCATAGTGAGTCACAATAAAACAAAATTACATACACCGCATTGTATTTATTATGTACATTCATTTCATTTATGTCTAGGTAGACCATTTTCGTTATTTTACTTCCAAATTCAGCCGGAAATTGCTATGCATTTCCAAGACACCTGAATGTTGAGTACGAATTTTATACGATATAGAGATAGAGAATTGTGAATATTAACTATTAATATATTTTAAAGCTCACAGCTGTCATTATTGTATGAAGAAAAACGACTGTGCTATTTTATTTTATTCATAGTTAAACATTACGATTCTTACTATCGCATTACATACAACTCATACTCATTGTTCAACAGACGAAATCTGTCATTCTGTGAAAAAAACAACACTACAACAATCATATAAAAACCCTAATTAATAATTATTGTAATTATTAGGTACTAAAAGATACGATTTATTTTAAGTAACAGGCAATGTAAGTAATAATTCAAACTTAATCATAAAATGTGGAATCAAATAAAAAAAAGTGCCTTAACTATAAAAACAAAATTCATTTATTTAAAATCTAATTAAATTCCCAATTAAGTATGAAGCAGAAATATACTAAAAAACACATTCTTTCTAGGAGGCACATTAAGACTACTTTAGATTACATTATTTCATTTTCATTATTTTTTACAATCAACTCTAGCGCACTAAAAAAGAAATATATCGAATTATAAATAACTTTAAAAAAAATCGGCTGTATAGGCTCGACCCCTTTCCCTTAAAATGAGGGTAGTTTTACAATAAGAATCGGTTGATATTTAAAAAGAAATAATGAAAACTGAATAAATATTTTTGCTTCATACTTTTACAATATTTCATTTGATTACTCATTACATGTGGATCTTTAACATAGGATTTTCTTGGCCTTGATAAACGCAGCAATACGCTTGTCCAGTGGGTTTCTTACGAAGACCTCATAAAATCATCGTTGGCATAGCCCAGGGGTCGGCAGACTTATCAACCAGAAGAGCCGAATATTAAGTTTGTAGATTTTCCCATGCCTTCAGAGAGCCGCAACATGAACTTTACTATATACTATTGTATTGTAAGAAGAGCCAGATACTCCTATGGCAAGAGCCGCATGCGGCTCGCGAGCCGCGGTCTGCCGACCCCTGGCATAGCCTAAGTGATCTAACACCGCTGTATTGCGACAACCGTTTTCTTACGAACCCAACAACTTTTATGTGTTTAATAACGACGCTCAGACGTTGCAGTCGTAAGATATGGTTATCCGCACCAAAGAAAAACACTAATAGTAAAATCACAAAATACACTTTACAATACTATAAAAAAAACATAATGTCAAAGGTAATAAAAAATAATAATGTCTAAAATATAAAACTAAAAAAATATGTGTACGCGCACAATTTTATGCGAGAAGCAATTCTAGGACACTCAGCGACAGACATCTTTTCATAAAAATCGGCAACTTTTATTCGAAAAAACACGAATACAAATTGCGCTAGATCGCTGATAATATTAATTTCATAATTGCTTCATTCATAATTGATAAATTTAGATTATTTACACGATTTAGTACCGATTGTACTTTGAATATAAAAGGGTCCGGCGCATAGTCGACGTAACATTGATAAATATAAAAATAATAATACCGATATATATCTCATAATTAGCACAGGTGTTAATTGATTTCGCAAAAAGCAACTAAAAGCTAGATTTTAAATCTTGACAAAGTACAAGATAAAACATTAAAACAAAAAAAAAAACGTTGGTCCACAACGGCGGAAATTCGATTCGGTATGAATTATTAATTAATTTAGTCTATAACGCGACCACATCTGCCCAGGAATAAAATTATATATTTAAATGCGTATCTACTAATAGAAACAAAAAAAGGTGAATATGCGAAAAAGTTTCAGCTCCATAATGCACGCTTTGTTGTCGAAATAGATATATATGTATAATCAGAATTTGAGATCAAATATATTGGTTCCTTATTGTGTACAAAAAATTATTCTCAATAATTAAAATGTAGTCAGTAATTATAGCACTTAAAGTCAATTTAAAACCTTATTAATCTCTCTCCGTAAACCAAATATTATTAATTGTTATAAAAATGTTTCACTTATAAAACAATCAACAGTAGCTAAATACAAATATTATTTTCACAATTTCAGGAGAATGCTTTAACATATCCCTTTCTTTCAAAGGGTTTAACTCTTCATACAATGGTCCATCATTAAAAGATTTGTGTGTATTTAAAATTCTCTGTCTACCCTACATTCAATAACTTAGAAAGTGTACTGTTTAGAAGTAAAAAAATCTAATTATTGCATCCTACACAGTATACTTATTCTTATAACTACATAATTTAAAAAATTGATACTTACCACCTTTTGTTTCCCATATAATACTCATTTTGAGTAATTTTTAACTAGTGAGGTAGTAACATCATTATGTCATTGAATGAAATGCAGCAATAATTGGTGAATTTCATCCAAAAACAATTTTAAGTCCAAAGTACCTTCACTTTAGAATGACACTTTAGTGATTTAAAATGGGCAACACGGACAGGTATTTATTAAGCATTGTACTAGCAACACTAAATAAAATGAATATGCGCCTACCCACGATTTTTATAAAATGTCAATTCAATAAATCAACTCGTATAATAACGAAATGTTATGTTATATGTGAAATTTATCAATATTCAATTTTCAACTAAGATAAACCAGGAATTTGAAGAAATAAAACATCTGAGAGTTTAAGCGAGCCATAAAAACTAACGTGGAAAATTGAAGTTGGCAAATTAAACATATAACATAATAAACCTAGGTCGAGATGATTTTTTCATATGCAGTGATAATAATTAATTAAATCCTAGATAATGTACATGAAGTAACTTTAAAAATTGCATTGGGTTTCATTTGTTTGCATTTTGATTTACTTATTACAATTTTGCATCAGCCCTTCACATTCCCTTCCTTTGTAATAGTCATATTTCATAAAGATTTAAAATTATTTACGCAAATTTGTCTACTTAATTAATAAATTGCAAACATTTACAAAATCAAAATGCATATTACCTACTCTCATATTCTAGCCAATGTCAACTAATTCCAGAGTGAAAAAGGACTAAGAGTTGAATATCTTTTGAGAATATGGCATTTGTGGCCAATACAATTTTTACTAGGGCCTATAACGGCACAGGGTCATGTTCCGATTCCTCGTGAGAGTTACCTGGAGGTACATGGTTATTTAATTGAGAGAATACCTCCTTTTCTCCCAATGCCAATGGGTCAGGTTGTGCTGCTGCCTCAGGTGCATACACCATCATGGGAGAAGCAGATCTTTGACCACCAGCAGCTTCCTGCTCCTCCAAAAATCTGTCCATATAGTCAGTATGACCAGGATGTAAGGTATACTTCTTCTTTTCTAGTCGGGCTTTATTTGCAAATATATCATGTCTTTCTGTTTTCTTCCAAATGTAATAAAATTGAACGAGTTCCCCGACAGAACGTGTTTTTACCTTGTTCTGCCTTATTAAATGGAAGTCTTTACCATGTGCCTTTAGCCCATTTTCAAAATTGCGACATTCCTCCTCTGACCACAAATTCCCATGTGCTGGAGTCGCAGCCGATATCCTCCTCCTTCTTAATGCTTCTTCTACATTATGCCCACACTGTTGGAGTAGAAAAAGTGCTTGTTCATCATCACGAAGCTGTTTGCCTCGAGGAACAGCATCCATACCCGACTCTGAGCTTGTCGCACATACTTTAAACATATAATCTTCTATTTCATTTTGATCGAGTGCACTCGGATTCCACAATAATTTATCCTCATTTTCATATGGTAAAGCATCATCATAACTACAAAGTCCTTCAGGTATAGCGGCCTGATAATCACTACCAACCATTATTGTTTTCTTCCAATCATCTTCATCTGGACTGTAGTCACCATCCTCCTCTTCCTCTGATGGTGGCTTGGAGCCTGACCGTAAATATCTAGTAGCATCTGGACTTGCCGTTTCTGGATAAAGTTGTTGTAAAGCAGAACTCTCCATTTTTTCAGGGGTTTCCCCATTCTGTATAGGCGCAGGTTCAGGGACTGGTGCTGGTTTTACGTTATTTCTATCATATCCGTATAGCGCAAGTAGCTCATCCAAAGGCATATCTCCTTCTTGTTGCAAACTACTTAATTCTGCTTTAGGGTCCTGTTGCTCTCCAGCAGCCAAAGCTTCTTCTTCCTCTAAAGTTCTCTCGTCATCAAAGTCATTTACCATCATATCCACCGTAGGCTCAAATAAAGACTTGTCGTTGCCCACATCCATAGTGGCATCGTGTTCTCCAACATTTGCTACCAGCGCGCAATCCGTCATTGTTTACACGCATTAGTGCATTGTTCATTTACACAAATATTATTATATCAAAATGAAATTAATTTTAAATTGTGATACTTCGATTTAAGCTTGAATTTAAAAAAATAAAACTAAAGCAACAAAACAAAAATATTTTGACAAGCTACTATTTTTTTTTAATTTTCTGTACTTTGTATGACTATGACTCCAAGTTTATTCCACATAAAGTAAAATATTTTTAGCACAAGTTAAAATAAAAGTGATATTATATCCATGTATTACAAAATATATAATAAAAATATTTATCATTTATTTTATTGCACAAAATTTTTGATTGATGCTTGACTGACAATTGTTGAGTTTGATTGTCAATTATCAGTCTGGCTTCGTTATTGAGATTTGTGGTTCTTTTTCTCATAGCTTTGTATATTTCTACCATTTTCAGAAAAGTAACACGAATATTATGCTAATTTTATATGTTTACAATAAAAGATTCGTCAAACAAAATATTTATTTCTAGTGTAAACACAAAGAATGCTTTGAAACGATGATAAAAACACAAACGCCTAATGTACTTAGCATTGCATCTCATAAGTGTTAATCTATTGTAAAAAAAACTTAAAACTTAAGTATTTAATTCCAATTAAAATGATTCAAAGACTACTTATTATATTATTCTTAGTAATTAAGGCAGTTATGTCCTTCTCCGATGTAGGAATTTGGGATATTTCAATGAATGGAGTAAGTAACATTTAACCATATTTAGGTGTATGTATTTTGATTACTCATATGATGAGCTAATATTGTGTTAAAATGCAATTATTACAGTTTAAATTTTTTTTAAATCACTACTCGTTCTTTAAACATTAAAGCTATCATTGTACTTTTCAGGAAGGATGTAAAATCACTTTAGCTAAGTCGTTATTCAAGAATTCAGAAGTTAGTGTCCGATGTAAGTTTTCTCTTCTAATTACTACCTATATTATTGATCAAGCAAAACTCTGTCTCTCTGTAGTCTTTGTCATTGTCTTCTAAATCAGTGTCATAATTTAAATATAAGAAATAGAAGTTCATCAGTACATTTTTATTTCAGTATATTGTGAATCGGAAATGACGAGAAATATATCAGTATTATATGAATGGGAGGCAATAAAGTGCTCGCCAGATTATTACCATTATTTTGAAAAGGCAAGTTGTATGTTAAATTGTTTTCATCATGTTTTAACTTTTATTTAAGTTTTACAAACCAGTATGGATTAATATAAACGTAATAGTAAATGATGTAAAAGAAATTAATTCTATTATATTGGCTTCTGCATATTTTATTAAATAGCTTCAGATGTCTAATGGAGACAATTCAGGCAATATCGAGTATTTAGGTAAAAACTCAACAAGAAATGATGCAACTTTAATTTATATGCAACAAAAAAACATGTTCTTTATATTTTGTTGTGGACTCAAATGCAAACTCGGAGTCTGAAATAGTCTATTTTCATTTGTTTATATATTTAAATGAATTAGAACAGCTTACTGTGCTTCTGTTTAGCTAAATTTCATTGATCTCTATTTGCAAATAAGACAAGACTGAAGTAGGTTTCATTTCAATGTATATCATAATCACAGCAAATGAAGTGAATATTCCAGTCCTTTCAAAATGAGTTATTTTGGTCTGTCTACCCCGGTTAAAGGTCTTATCAATAGTTATTATATTGATCCCTGTTGCACTGCTATCAAGAACTACTTATCTGTACTGAGTAGGTTGATTATAACTCGTATATTCTTATCTGCTTATCCACATTGTAAATAGACCATGTTTTTTTATCCACACAAAATATCTTTTTATTTGGTTAAATTAGAGGACACAATGAAATGAAAATTTAAGTTAATTATTATCTTTTTGGGATAATTTTTAATATAATGTATGTTATTTAAAAATGTATTAAATGCCCTGATGTTGATCATGTATATTTTATTGTATTCATTTTTAATCCAACTGAGAGCTTTACAGTTGGCATCTTCAAAACTTCAGATTAAAAGTAATAAATAATAAACCAGCTCCATAACCTCTGCTTATGTCAATGCCAAACTCTTGAACATAAAATTATGTTATAGACTTCAGCAGAATGTAGCAGTCAAGCAAATAGAGAAGTAAGAAGCATAAGTAATGAGACATTTCTTAGAATCGAAAAGCAAGAAACATGTGATCATAGAAAGACTATACTGTTTGAGAATAAACCGGGAAATAGGACGAATAGGGTAAGTATTCAAACAAACAAATTTTATTAATAATAAAATTCTTTATTTAACATAGGTGAGCTTTTTGGCATTAGGTACCAACTAGTCTTTAATTTTCAGTTTGCGATAATAACTAAATAAATACAATATAAACATCACATAATACATATAATATTTATAAGGATTTTATTTGATATGAATATATGAAAAGTTGATTTTTGTTTTTTTTTTTCAGAAAAAGAACCCGCTAATTCTCGTCGATCATGATGGTATATATGTATTTCAAATGTATGTATATGGTTTACAGAACTACAATGTGTCTGTACATATTGAGATGATATCTCCCTCTGGATATCTTTCAGCTGCTATATGGCCACTTTTACCTGTAAGTATGATTCGTTATTTATATATATGTAACTCGAGTTTGTGTTGTAGATTTAATTACTAAAGCTACTTATTACATTTGATTGAGTACTTTAATTTTATTAATTAATTTGATATCAGCTGACTAGTTGAGAGACTTTTTTAAACAATCTTTTACGGTTTATCTTTAATTTCGATATTTCGAAAGTTTTGCAGCCATCTTGGGCGCGATAATAAGCTGCGTACTGTCTTTTAATTATTTAAAATCATATTCGCAAATAACTTGAGACAATACTGTAATTAATTTCTTTATAATATTTGTGGTCATAAATATGTGTTCAATTAGGATATTTGATGAAATTTCACTGGACTACTTTATAGAAAATATTATTAGTACTACAGCTGAGTTTCTGTTAAAAATGCCCATTGTAATTTACAGTTCTTTGGAGTGATGTGTGGTGTTTATGCGTTGCTTTGTACGGGCTGGCTGATAGTTTGTTGGCTGCAATGGCGAGATTTACTTCGCATACAATATTGGATAGGCGGCGTTGCATTACTGGGAATGATTGAAAGCGCAACGTATTATGCAGTTTACGCAAATATTAACAGCACAGGCCTGTTTAACCCACACGCGTATATTTTTGCTGAGTGGGTGTCGGTTGCTAAGAGGGCTTTGGCTCGGATGCTCGTTATTATTGTCTCGCTTGGATTTGGTATTGTAAAGTGAGTAGTGATCAATATATAGGACATAATGATTTCAATTACTAAGATAGTTATTTACAAATATAGTTAAACTAATTGAAAATGCTTTGATATTGAAAAGACAGGCAATACTTTGATGTTTTGACATTAATAATAATTAAAATAAATGCATTAGTTTGTGGTGTTCATTCTTATGAATATTACTAAGAAACAAATTACTTAAATTGTGTTTGTCTCTTTGTATTGAATTTTAAATAACTTATGATTAAAGGAAACAAAACATAATTTAAACCTATTAGTAATGTTAGTATAATTAGGGGGTTCACTTTTTAAAATTAACATTTGTAATTTTTATAAGAATTATTAATAATACTAATTTAATATGTATTTGAGTATGTATGTATATACATTCTATTTGTTCCAATATATTTTGATGATGACTGTACATCTGGAATATACAGGTTGTCACAAATTAAACGTCTTATTAACGTCTAAAAAATACAATTATACCAATGTTGAGTATTCAGCCAAGAGCCTAACAAGAAATTACAAAATTTTTATACACACATACACCGTCATGTCAAAAAAAACCTTTAAAATTAATTACCAACATTTTTTCATTCATTTATTTTCAGGCCTCGATTGGGTCCAGCATTGCAGCGTGTGGTAGCAACGGGTTTGCTGTGGGGCCTCCTTGCCAGTATAGAAGCATGGTTACATTTACATCATAAACAAAATGATTCCAATAGGGATTTGTTACTGTCGCAGGCGCCGTTGTCGTTATTGGACAGCGCCATCTGTTGGTGGGTGTTTGTGTCTTTAGCGCAAACTATGAGGACTCTACAATTGAGACGGTGAGTTTATATGTAATGCGTTTAAAGTTGTTTTCTATACTTTATTAGACTGTGTAATGTACATCTTCATACCCTTACGCCTTCATTATTTTTTACTAAATTTATATTTAAATTAAACAACATACCAAGCTACTAAATTATTACAGTTAAACTTCTATATGCATATTTGCATTTATTTTAATTTTAAAGTGCATGTTATAGGTATTTATTCACATAATAGTAGTTTAAATTAGGTTTAGATTAGATTAAAATGGTTTTAAGGTTACGATTTAAGTTTCGTTTAAAGATAGTTCTTTCTAAATTTTTGTTCACATTTTTATGTTAAATTTCTTCTAAAAAAAATTAAAAATCGTGACATGTGTGTGAAAGTGGGAAATTGTACAATATATGTTTGTTTCAGAAACACAATAAAGTTGGCATTGTATCGTCACTTCACGAATACGCTAATATTCGCCGTGATCTCATCTGTTGTTTTTATGTTGTATTCTATTAAAAATTATAGAATTACCGCTTGCATTATGGTAAGTTTTTATAATTTGAGCGTTTTTATTATTTTTTGTAGTAACTTCGCTTTTTATATGATCACACTCCACCTGCTAAGTGGAGACAACTGTTATCACAGACAGTTGTATATTTACAACAGCTGTCTCGACGCTTGTTCTCCATCCAAAACAACAGGACATATTTCTCCCGTAATACACGGGTACTTCCAATATAAAATGTATATGGAAATTGCTTCAATGCATAATGTACAGTAAATAAATAAATAACTTCTTTATTGCATATTATTATATATTATCTACCAGCTAACCTTTGTCGGTGTGAGCGGTGATATTTGGTGCAATGTGAAGAAAAATAATAACTAAATATACACAATACATAAAATAATAAATAGTACAAGGAGATATGTATTTTTGTTTTTCAAAAGCAGGTGTCAAATTTCGAAGCGTTTATTATCCCCTCAAAATTTTTGTTACCGTATTCCTCATGTAGTTGCAAGTTTCACTTAAATAATTTGTTTTCCAGGAATGGAGGTCAGTGTGGATGGATTCCGCATACTGGCACATGTTGTTTGCAAGTGTTTTAGCTGTGATTATGTTACTATGGAGACCTACTAACAATAATCAACGATACGCCTTCACACCTCTTCTTGATAACGCTGATGATGAGGATGGTATGATATCTCTTTCCATTTTATGTCTCTATAAAAAAATTCGTTAAGAAAACAATGATGGAATATCTTCTAGTGCAGTCTTAAGTTATTTGACAACATGATTTAACTAATTTAATAGATTAAATAAATTTTACAGGAGAAAATGCATCTATGAATTACTCTAAGATGAATAAAATCTATAATAAATAAAAAAATATGTTATGTTCTAAAGAAAAGGCTTACTATAAGATTAATGATTATCTTGATGAATTGTGCCTACCAACATTATATTTTACATATATGCTAGGCTATGCTTGGCGAGTTTCTTGTAATTTCTTGCCGAAATCTCGTAAATTCTGACTGCAAGAGCCTAAAAGCCTTCTGTGAAATAAAGAGTTTTGATTTATACCAATTCATTGCTTTGCAGATGAAGAAGAGCAATTTGTCAATGACGCATATGGTGTAAAGATGCGCACAGGAATTGAAAGCTCTACAGCTAACAACGACGTCGCTAATGGAGCTCCAGCCTCCTCTAATAGCTCAGCCATCGATTCAGATCTACGTTGGGTCGAAGAAAATATACCCACAAGCACGATACCTCTTCTTGATTCTGACGAAGAAATAATTAATACCAAATTTGAAGTTTCTAAAATGCAATAAATTATTATGCACTAAATATATTGCTTTTTTCATTCATCTTATATGTAGTACAAATAAAACAAAATGTAATACACAATCATATGATTTAATAATATCAATGTAAATAAAATTGCTTATTTATTTTGGTGTAACATCACAGTGGTTACAAAACAAAGACAGATTGCCCACGTACGATTATGGCACTAATTATATTTCTAGACACTAATATGTAATTCATTCGTAAAACATTAAATAAAATATACTAAAAAAATTAAACTATTAAAAATATGATTAACAAATACCTACTATATAAAAACTGATTACTTCACAAATCTAATAGAAATTAACTACAATATATTGGACCTGATAAATGGTAGAAACGTCTCACACTACAGCAAGACTCATAAATTTTTACTATAAATAAAAGATTAGGACATTCGTCTAACATTCCTGTGTAACAGTGTTTTCCAATCTTTTTCGTGCCATACCCCACCTTAGTCTTTCTAAAATTCTTATGTCCCCCCTCCCCCCCCATGTAACCAAATACCCAGTTGATATTTTGGTATCGTCAAGCGAAATTATATTTATAATTATTTAAGAATTTGCTATTTTCGTTAAATTTGGCACTGAAATTTAGTATTGGATTTAAAAGGCCCGGAGCGAAAGGGTTAAACTCGTGTCGAATCCATTCTCACTCCACTTTGGGAAACACTGCTGTATAAACTAAGTCCGAATAACCTAAACTACTGTAGCTTTTCTTGAAACTCATTCTTACTGTATACTTCATTTGACCCCTTACGTATATACGATTACATTTACAAAATCAAAGATGTCTGATTTAAAACAAATTCATTCTGGGATTACATAGTAACTTAAAAACTACTGCACCATTTTGTGTAAAATATTATTTCTAAATGCATACTGATATTGTAAATTAATATTAGGCCTCATTTAAACTAATAACAACACTTCCGTCACAATAATAAAAACCGAAGTTAGCCATACAGCATAAGAGTATTATAAAAAAACGGAATTCGCATCAGTCTGTACAATATCCTCAAATAATACAATAGAACTGTAAATCTATTGTTACTTTGAGATCATTAAAATACTTTTTGTGTTACAAAAATACTTTTGGCCACTACAATCAAAATATACAGAAAAATTGGGTCTATAATAATCAAGATACAAAAATAACAGAATGATATCAATTGCTCTAAAAATACAAATCATTATTTGTTCTCATAATAGAAGTCATAATCCTCTGGTTCATCGGGAATCTCAGGTGGGTCCTGTGGAATATCAATACCTTCTGCATCCAACAGCCTTACTTTAATATCCATAGACAGCAATGTCTCCAAATCATGCTCAAATATTTTACTCGTCATCTTTTCCTTTAAGAGAGCGTTAACACCGTCTGTCCAATAACTAAATGTCTGATCATCAGGCGCCACAAAATCTAAGGATGTCACTTCGAACTCCGCAGACTTGACCATTAATGAAAATGCTAATGCAAGCAGAGTCTTCCTATTCTTCAAATCCTTCAAGTGCGGACAATCCTTCCCAACAACTAAACATTTTATATCAGACACGGCCAATTTGCTGCTCAGTTCCTCTATGCTTGGGGTGCTCTTCTCATCACAATCTCCATAGTGCAACACCTTATGGTTCGGTGACAGTCTCACAAACCAAAACTTGTCCTTTATTCTCTGACCTCTTCCGGAATATTTCTGAAATCTTGTCCCTGAAACTAAAAATCCAAGTCTCTGTTGTTGTATCAACTCCACAATTTCAGGTGTTATCTTTTCCTTCAATTCAACTATTGGTTTGGCGTGAGACTCCCACTTCTCTCTGTCATTCCTTTCTTGAGTCCAGATTCTTGTTATCTCCGCGTAAGTGAGCTGATTAATCTTCTGGCGAAATTTGTCAAATGTTTTTGGTAATGAGGAGAGAGCACCAGTTATCTGTTCCCTAACAACACTGAACACCTTGACAAAATCTTCTGTAGTAGCTCTCATTTCTTTCCAAGTTTTATTTAGTATTCCAATGCAAATACAAAAAAGCTCCTCAAAAGGATGATCATGAGTGAAGAACATAGCATGATATGATTGTCCTTGTTCACTGTGAGGTTCACCAATTTTTAAGATGTCACAAAGCAACTTTACCAACTCAATACTTGTTTTGCCAAAAGGGCATTCATGCTCATCGGCCCTGCTGCAGTTTTCCAGTACAATCTTTATATAATCTTCTGAGTAGTTCCTTGCAAAGTATAGCATGCAATCCAGACCTAACATCCCAGGTGGTATCTCACATAGATCTTTAGTTGGATCTATCTCATTTTTAAAGCCAAGTTTCTTGCTGTCCTTAGTTATACTCCCCAACTGCCTCCGCATTGTGACATCTGAGTTACCATTGATTGCATCATTCTCAAATGCTATTTGTCTTAATTCTCTTATTTTGTCATGTACTTCTTGATCATGCGGCTCAACACGGAGATGCATCCTTGAATCCAGCAACCCTAATGTTAACGTTTGTAACACATACAGCTGATGAGCCAGTTCAGCACCAACGCCATCTTTACTTACAACTCTGTCTTTCTTCGAAGTTAATGTCTCTATAAGATTCTCGTAAATAACATTACGGACTTGTTTAGAAGCTAATGTTATGGCCATAGTTTTCCGCTTGTTTATATCGGCTTTGGTAAATATAGCATTGATTAAAGCAATTGCATTTTGCTGTATTACCCTATCTTGTGGTTGAAGATGCATTATAAGGTTAGGAATTGTCAACTCTTTTTCCACCTGAGAACTCTTTCCAGAACTATTGAGCACTATATTTTCTAGTATTGAAAGAGAGCACTGTACTACTTTTGGATCTTGTCCGCTGGTGTGATTGTTAACCAAGCTGCAAATTTTACTAACAAAAGGGCTGTCCAATATATCCCAGGAGATTATACCATGGTCCATGAGTTTAACAAATGTGACCAAACCATGTTTCAGTAAATCTACTTCAAATTTACCTGATTCTATATTGTTTATAATGAGCGACAATCCTTTCTTGTTTATAAATTCAAGTGCAAATGTTAAGTCGGAACTTAGCTCTGTTAATCTTTGGAATGCACTGCTTTTTTCATTTTCACCTCCACTGTTAATTTTCCCCAAGATGTCTTGTACGGCTTTTGCTGGAGATTGTTCTAGTCTTAAAACGGACCCATCTTTGATTTCGTTACGGTTTTTCTCTGTAATATAATTCTGATTGTTGCTTTCGGAAAACTGTAACGCGTAGTGATCGGGGTCTGGCAATCCCCAGAAATTACATAGGATTTGTATTATGCTAGATAAAGGCTGACTTTGATCTAATTCAATTAACTGTGCCACCTTATCCGGAGCGTTTATCATTTCCACCGCAATTTTTACGATATCCTTTGAAGCGGACGGCATCCTTTTGTGTTTATTGGTATTCGCAGACATTTAGAAAACAATTAACACTTTTTTCATTATTTAACACCGAATATCTTCCAAGTTGATACTAATTTATCGTATCATAACACATTATTACTGATATATATAATAACAATCCCAAATAATAACGCCCCTCTCGCGTGAATCCGAGGCACATCCCGTCTGACATCACAAACCATAAACAATATATTAAGTTTTATCCTTTTACGTTCACAGTTGTATACATAATATTAGAATACACTGCTTATTATTCACTGATTTTACATTTAGACATTTAAGTTCCAGCTGAAAACACGCAATGTACGTAATTTAAACTAAAATTAACGAAGTCAGGCGACATCAATTATGCATTAATAGCTCTCAATTTGTCAACAATGTCAACCAATATCGTCCTTCCATTCATATTTGTCTATGGCCCATTGTTATGTTTTTGGTGGGAATTCCATTGTCTTATTATTTTGTATTATTATAATGATTTTATAAACTGGTTATAAAGGCAAAAATAAAACTACAGTTTAATGCTGAACTTTGGTTATTATTTTACATTTAAATGCAATATATTAAAATTCAATACATCAACTATTATCACTTTTAAGTACAATACAAGCGAGAAGAATACACCAATAAATTTATTAAAATTACGAATTACACTCGTAAATACCAAAATATAATCTTAATAATTTAGAATTTTTAAATTACTTTATATATAAATATAATTGAAAAATTCAGGTTAGGTCGCGAAATCCACTAAAATTACTAAACTAAGGGATATTTTATTGAGATTGTATAACTTATATTGAACGGTTTATGAACTTATAAAAAGTAGAAGGCGAAATCAAATCATGAACACGAACAACCATTAGTTGTTGAATAAATAACCAAAAATAAAAGTCTAATGTAGCACGGATGAAAAACAATTCAAGGGACTTCAACAAAGTTAGCAGAAAAGAAGAATTATAAGTTATTTAAAATGTTTCTTTTATATTAAATATGCGAGAATATTTTTAATACTTACTAAGTTCAACTTTTCATTTTCTCAGACTACAAACATAGAATTTCAGGTACAATTTTAAAAAATTCTTTATCAACCTGTCAATATTACATAGAAGTGTGCAGCTTTTAACAGTAACTAACAACACCATACAAAACAGCAATATATTTTATAACATTATCTAATAGAGAGATTTCTTCATTTAGGTACTTCGGTTAACTTTAAATATTATTCAACATTAGATAAAATCTATAATATATAGAAATATTTCATACATTTTACACCAACAAAAGCCTACAGTATAATTGCGCAATACAAAAGCATAAAAAACATTTATCACAAAAAAAAGATCAATATTAAAATAAAATAAAAATCGATGTAAATTAAAATCTATAAAAAATCCTGTCCGCCGTTATGAACAACATAAGGTTTTAAAATATAAATAAAAAAAATTGATTTACAATATGTACTAAATTATGTTCAGTGACTATCCATTTGTGTAAACATGTGTTTTGATTATTCAACGAACGCACGACTTAAATAAAACAGAATTGATGATATTTTTTGTCACTTAAATGACACGTCATCTAATTATGATACAATCAAAGACGGATAGCCACTTAACCATTATTTCACTCCGAGTGAATGTCAACAAAAACACAATTATCACAAGCTTATTATTTTTTTTAACTTAAAATTGTTGAAATATAATATATATAGTTACTTTGAATATATAATAAAAATATTTTCACACGAAATTGTGAACACAAAGAGCGATTGTTATTTGATTTTTTTTCTTTTTCAAAACAACAAACCGCTCAAATCGTTTTCTCTATGATCTACAATAAATTATTGTCACTTCAAATTGGTTATATAATAGACACCTATATTTACATATTACACTAGAGGTCAAAATTAAAGGAACAATTGTTAATTACACTGAGTACGTTTAATTTGTATTAAATAATATTAGTTTGTTCCTCTAATTTAGCTCGTTAGTATAGTCGGCTAAAATTACAGTCAACCTTCAACATATCAATGTATATAAGCCATCAAAATAAAGTAATCTCAAATCGACTGTATTGTTCTAAAACATCTCCTTCGATCGAATTTAATACATTTATTTAGTTAACAAATTTTCAACACTTGTATAAGTACCAAATACGAAACCAGTTATCCCAAAAAGTAATATAGCGACGTCCTTCCATAGTTTCCAACTGCGTTGTCCCAATCTGTCTGGCCAGAATGTCACTATTTCAATTATCGGTGGAAATATAAGGGCCAAGGTCGAACTGGAAACCGCACCAACTAGCGAAATAACACCACTTAAGTTTGGTATCACCGCGGCAGCTGCAACTGAAAATATAGATATACGTAATTTCAGTAAATGACCATCTACATCAGCCATTCTCAAAGTGTGTTCCGCGGAACCCTAGGGCTAAAATACTGCAAAAAATACCCACCAAAGGGAGATTATAAGGTTACATCTAAATATTCCAATTAAATATGACGTAATATTACATTGCAATATGATTATTCATGAATACATATAAATCAGTTTTTTATAATTATAGTAAGGCTTTTTCCTTCGCCAAAAAAGTTTGAGAACCGCTGATCTACATATTGATTTAAACATCGTCCTAAGTCCTCCTGTGTCAGTCATAGAATGGTTTAAATCAGTTTCACTGTCCTCTATAGTTCATACCTACATACTTGTTATGTAATATTTTGTTATATATTCCCTCCCTTTTACCTTTCCTAGCTAACCTAGTGTGCGCAAATGTGTATAGGACAAGCCTAGCCTAGTGTAGGATCCCAGATCCATCAGTGAATAATTTTGTTTGTTAACCAGTGGTCCCTGGAAGTACCCGAAGTGGTCTGCAAAGCCATCTTAAATTTATTTATGTAACTATAGTACTATACTTATAGTTTATAATTTCACCTACAGTGATGTAACACTTCCATTAAAAAATATACTATTTCCGTTAATAAATATAATTTTAAACAATTTTATGTGCGTTTTATTTATATTTACCACGAAACAATTAGTGGTCTATGGCAAGACAGAATTTTTTAAAATAGGAATGCATCACTAAAAGGTTGACAACCACTGGTTTAACACTAAAGATTTAGTACTAGTCCTGCTTACCCTGCTCACCCTTTTCATTCATACATCTTAGATTACTTGCTAAATATTTGTAATAGAAAGTACACAGCCGGTTTGGCTCCATATAGCAATTTGAACGTGAGCCAATTCGGATGGTGACCTTGATTCATCGATTTTGTTATCAAATAGTTATATCACAACATATAAGTTACACAATCTATTTTGCAAACAAGAAAAAAAGCTCCATATCCATAATAAAATAAAATCTAGTATTTTATTATGAATATTTGACTGAGTGTTTAAGTTCATATCAGTGGCGTAGCGTGAGTATCGGCCGCCCGGGGCGGAAGACCCTCTTAATTAGGTATTTCAATTTAATTTTTACTATACATTATACATTAATTCTAGAGAACTTTTGGGTAAGAACAAATCCCCCCCCCACGCTACGCCACTGGTTCATATTCAACATATAGTTAAACTGGTATTCATACAAATTGAGAATCACTGGACTATAGGATCACAAATCAAACTACGCTCAAGCGTTGTTTCGGTGACCAGGGTACCCATTATTACGAATTTCATCTAGTACATGAGTCCTTGCTATTTTATATCAACTTTTAATAATTTTAGAATCAATTTACTGTAGAGCATATTTACTAAAAAATATTTCAATAGATATATCTATATCTATACTATTATATAAAGAGGAAACTTTTGTTAGTTTGTATGTATTGAATAGGCTCCGAAACTACTGGACCGATTTGAAAAATTCTTTTACCATTAGAATCGTACAAAATCCCCGATGAACATAGGCTATAGAATATTTTCAATTGTTTTTTTTTAAGAAATATTATATTTTCAGACAATTCGATGTCTATGCCTAATTTTGGCGGCATTTTCTGTTGACTGAAATATGAAACATCATTAAACTTCATAGTACTTTATATCTTCATTATTACGCAGACGTAGTCGCGGGCAACTGCTAGTTATTAATATTTATTCCAATTTAGTACTTTCAAGTCTGAAGGTCAGGCAGTATGATAAAAATCGATTGTCTTTATCCGCGTCTGGACTAACAAAAACAAATGTCAGTTTAAAGACAGGAGCAGTCATTTGATCAAAAGTTACGGCGAAATTTATTTTGGAACATTTTGATGAGTTTTACTAATTTATGTAATTTTTAAAATAACATTTAAATATTATGCAATGATTTGACCTATCTATGCGATTAAAAAATTAGTTGCTATAAGTTAAATATAATCTCATTGGTGGCAAATATAATTTGAAGCACATTGATTGGTCAATTAGTTCTATGCTCCAATTACGAATGTAGGAAAATAACACAAAGAAATTAATCGTTCCAACTGAAATGTAAACAAGTAGGTTACCCACATAACATCAACTAGGTTAGAGGAATAACAATAAATTTTATTATCATAGGGTAATTAGATAGCATTCGTTTGGTAGACGAGATACATTAAATATATGTCTATTTTATCAATAAATTCTTGTCTCTCAATATTATTTGTATTTTATAATACGTAAATCTAGACACTTCTCCTAAGTTACTTCATATGAAGCATTTTCCGATATTGAAATTATAGTACATATAAAACCCGATCTTACTGAGCGCTATCGATCCATACTTTTTTATAACTGTACCTATTGAAACAATTATCGTGAATAGTCAACTTACAAGTAAAAGTAATTAACGACACCCGAGTGATCGTCTCTCCATGTTTGATAGCATTCTCTGACGTCAACTTGGACTTAACGTAAGGCCAAATTATATTCATCGGCACATAAAACTGGAGCCCATACGACAAGAATATAGCAGCCGCCATCACAGCGCGTACGCTTTGTGCTAAACTGCAACAAAAACAAAATCAATATTATTCTTTTTTCACATTTCGAAAGTTTTGCAGCCATCGTGGTAGCGACGAGACTATCCGATAAAAATAATCAAAAATAAACGCAATATAGTAAGCCAAGTAATGTGTGATTTTTTGGCATTTTCTTATATATTATTCTTTTGTTTTTATTATTATTATTATTGTTTGATTATAATCAATATTACATATTATAGTCATCTTCATCAACATTTTATGGATTTGAACTTGATTGCCAAAATAGTCTAATTGCAGACCTTGTTAACGACTCCAAATAAATAAATAAATATATTGCTTTATTATTTTCAGATATTTACATTTAATAAATATTTCACATGTAATCATTAATGTATGCAGATTAAAGTTTTTTCGTACGATGACGTAACTGCTCTTAACCCGCGTATTCGAATCCAAGGTCGCAATTTTATCACTAAAACAAACAAGCGAGCCGCCCGTCTGTCTATATCTCGCTCAAATTACAATTTCGCGAGGGTTATTGAGCTATAAGCTTCGGTGATAAAAGAATATAATTTTTTGTTCTTTATATCAGTGGTTCCCAAAGTTGATTAGACTGACCTATCTAGTAAAAAAATCCAATCTTGAGACCCACCCCTTGGTTGTCTTAGAAAAAAATGGAGATATAAAAATTGGTAATCCTCCGTCTTATATATTCCAATTAGAATGAAAATACAAGCCAATATGAACGAACGTTCTATTAACACATACATACATATTACACATATATATATAAATATTGATACAGGCAAAGAATAATAAACTTATTTAACAAAGTATTACTACTTATACATTTCAGTCTCTCGGAGTAATTCATTATTATCATTATAATACAATATTTGTTTCAAACTGAGACCGACTCCAATTCAAATCTATTAAATTCAATAAACCGTCTTCTGTTTATTAACTGAACCCCTTCCCCTTGCGTACAAATAACCAGATTTACCAAATTCCAGGTATTTTTAGTAATTTATAAGTAGACGTTCGATACGAGAAATAGACTGATGATGGATATTGTTCATAATCCAGTCTGCTGTTTCGCCATTAGTTTGAACTTCAGAAATAGCCGATGTTATTACAGTAATGTCCTGCTTTACGCGAGAGATACGTTCCGGAAAAATCGCGTTAACTGAAATTCCCGCGACCATAGAGAAGTTGATGACTACATGTTTATATGCACTCTTTCGCGTAATTCGGGGCAATTGAGCGTAATAGTGAAACCGCCCATGACGGGGTCGCGTAAAGCGGGGTTTTACTATAATTAATTGAACATAACGTGGGCTTTAATGAATGGAGTTTTTTCGGTTTAACAAGAGCTAATATTAATAATGATTAGAATTGTGTATACGAGGAGTACTGATAAAGCGTTATCTGACAAAACAATACGGACAGCCAGTAACAACTGCTCTCCCGCATATTATATCGTTAGTCAACAGACTTTTGTAAAAATTCCAATAAAATCCAGTAAATATTAGTTATTTATTTATTATTATTATAGATAAAGTTGTTATTTGTTTATTTTTATTCAATTTTCGAATACTAACACGGGGGTCTACCCTTGGCCAACTAAATAACGAATTTGAATTGTACAATGATGAAATCTATGCGAGATTTGATTGCAATTTTGTTTTATTTATTGTATTTTATTAAAATAATCGGAACTAATATTATCGCAATATTCAACATTAAATCAGAATAAGCAAAATAGTTTAAAAATATAATTCTCGATCCCATGAAAAAAAAACTCAATGGTTTCTGAGATAGTCAATGCAACAAGAATCTACACAAACAAACAATGTACAATAACAACTTTAAATCACTCTGCTATAAAATTGCGATTTTGCAAACCCTACCATGTTAATAAAACCCGACGATATGATAATTTTAAATACATTTGGCCAAAATAATCTATTTATATTGAAAATTTACTTCCAACAAAAAAATATAATAATATCCCAAAGGACTGGACAACAGTTTGTTAAATAAATTAAATAAAAATACTGTCAGTTAATTCAAATATCACATATGACGTCATTAGAGGAAATGCTAAACACACCATGAATAATTGTAAAGCTTGTTGTGAACGATGATATAATTTTATGTAGTGTACTATATTTGATGTAATTTGAGTGTATTGTGATTGTTTTTAAATATTATGGAGTACTTTATAGAATTTTTATTTTATTTTCTTATTTTCTTCTACTTATTTCAATATTACATAGGCTATATAAGTTTAACCCTTCGTCGGGCGCCCCTCAAAAACTCCTTAGATCGGGCGCAGTGTGCTTGACGGTCTCATTGAGAAAATTGATGATAAATTTTTTTCTAATTAAATCTAAGATGAAAATCAAAATCCATCTTTTTTATTGGAATGTTTAGAAATAAATTTTATACAAAAGAAAATAGAAAAGTTTTTCCACGCTTTAAATCAGACTAAAAACTAAAAGACTTCATAGAACCTATAATTGCTGTGCCTGTGAGATCGGCCGCGCTAGACGGAGGGTTAAGATAAGCATGCAAATAAATAAATAAATATTATATTGTATAATAAAACCAATACTCACAATTCTTTTGGTAAATTGAGCGTAATACTGCCTTTAACGTGTTCCCCGTACTTCAAATAACCGAAGAAGCCTATTGCCGTGTACAGACTCGCCACAATTACCATACCAGTGTTCAATACGCCGTTCCATCCGCCGAACGCTTCCGGAGTCTTCATGTTATTCTCTAATGGTAATACCTATAAAGAAAATACATTTGTTAAAATTATTAATTTCTTCTATATTTGACTACAAATTCTGATAGAATAAAGAACAATTTGTACAGAATTTTTCAGAGGATATAAAAATTGCTGAGAATGAAACTGTTTGTTAGGGGTTGATTTCCACTCATAACAAATATTAATATTTTATAGAGCAATGTTTCTCAACCATTGTGACGTGGCACTTTTGTATGCCACGAAGTTCTAAAAGTATGCCCCCAAATTTTGAAATCGTTAAGTGCCGCAACAAAAAAAAAAAGATTGAGAATCACTGTTATAAAGTATTAAAAAAGTAGTCATCAGTTTTGGATCTGAGTACCATATGCTTATGTTGTCATGGTCCAGATGCTCATAGGTTATTCCATTATATATTACTTCATTATGCAAAATAACTTTACTATATTGTTAACAAATATTGTTCTTTATCGCAATGATTTTTTAAATACATTCTTTTAATCATTTGTTTTTGTTACAGAAATATGTCAAATGCAGTAAATCATTTGTTTTTTATTTATCAACATTCTTGTCAAGTCTTGCAATCTTTTTCAGTTATAAGTAGCTACTATTTGATGCGATTTACCAATTTATTTATACCAATTCCATATTCAAGTAAAACAAGTTTATAGAAAAAAAATAAACCAGGATTATATAAACTAATTTTTATCGCGCATGTTTTTAAAACAATCAGAAAGTATATTTTGAAGTCAAATTTATTAATAAACATCAATTTATCTTAACAAAACAAATTATTGAATTCAACTGACGATTTAAAATAATAAAAGGAAACTCACCATTCCGATGCCTTCAAAAGCGTAGATAGCCGTCCCAAAATACAAGGGCAACTGATACCAAGACGCGACGGCTTTCACAGTGCTCGTGTGGGGTAAATCTTGAGTTATGTAATAAAATGTCACTAACAGACCCCACCCAGTCATCAACGCAGCTATTAACGATACAGGTGTGAGGTATTTGAGATTTTTCACCATGTTTATCGCAACCATTGGCAGGTATATGAGTGCCAAACAACCGTGCACATTGATGTTTAAATGGAGGAATTGCATTGCCTCTTGCATGTTAGTAGCAACAAATAAAAAGTAAACACAACAAAAACCCAGTTGAGTTATACATAAGAATATATTAATAACCACCCTGAAATTAAATGTTAATTAACATGTTTGCTATGTTATGCATATTATTGCAAGAACACAAATAGAACTAAACCAAGTGCGATGGAGATTTATCCCATTAAAAAGTCATAGGTGCAAAATCACTCATAAATATTTTATTATTAGTCTGCATATAAAAAGAAATATTAGTACAAAACTTAAATAAAAAAGAACTCATAATTTAAACTTTTCAATAATTAATACACTATATTATTGCATATTTAATTAAAACAAAAACAATCTAAGATATTATTATTTATTTTATTCTTTAGCAGCTTTAAAAAATATCACTTTTACTACAATCACCTCATCTTAGTGGCGTGTGGTCTAAGCGCCACTGGTCCCATGGAGAATGCATCTTCAACTACTTCAGAAAAACTCAATGCTGGTCTTTGGTTTCTAACACACAACTCGTGTGAACATTCCACTAATATATGCATACAATGTGTACATATTGCACCCATAAATAGTGTGCCCAAGACCCCTACAAGAATTATAATTTATTTTTAAATATACCTATACGATTCTGTTAGCAAAAAGTTTACTAAACTCATCGGCATAACTTAACAAATGTACACAAATTCAAGTGAAATCATTTCGAGGTCAATAAATAATGCACTGAAGACTCACCAATAACAAGTCCCGCATTTTTAAAAGCATCAGGCATAGCCAATATACCTGTGCCAATATTGCCTTTCAGAAGATGTACAAGTGTATCAAAATTTGAAGTAGGATGCTCTAAATCCCTTTCGGATGCTGGGTTATAATTATTTTGGTAACTTTTGGTTTCTTTTGCATGTTGATCCACAATATTATCATTTTCTGTCAGAAGTTCAACAGCTTGCTGTTCCGGACCCTCAGTTACAATACTGGGCCCAATAAGAAGGGGCTGTTTTTCATCATTCATATTAAACACTTTTTTAATTCAACAATAAAATCAATACCGTAATTATTTCATCGAAAATTTGACACAAGAACACCCACCTCGCGAAGTCGTCAACAAATGATTGAAAAACACATCGATTTAAATTGAACGATAAAAGTAGGTGAATGAATAAAAGAATGAATGATTGTTGTCTGTGGTTTTTGTTACTTTTATTTTCTTATCATTGTCTGTGGCATTAAATTGCCCTGATCTTGGTTAAAAATAAAAAAAATGTTTGCAACAACAGAATCGTGTAATCTGAATATATCGTAATAAAGGCACCATCAACAAATAAATTTACGTAAAAAGCAATATCTCATAATGTGGTAAATATTACGTGAGTTATAAGCAGTAAGTGATATAATAAAAACAATTTCAACATGCGCATTTGACAATTTAATTACCAAATAATGCTAATTATAGTCTTTGAATTTTAGTTGTAAAAACTAAACATAATTATAATTAAAATGGGGAACGCTGGTAGTAACCATCCCAAAGATTGGAATAGGGAACCTTTAAAAGTTGATGGGCCTCCATCTCCATCTAAAGAAGGTGAAGCTTTTATATTTGATAAGAAAATTGACGATGAGTGTAGGCATAGGGAGGAAGACAATAGTATAGACGATGGGGCGCCATATTATACGAAGCCAGCGCCAGTGAGTGATGTAGAATTTAGTCTGCCTAATCTAAGATCCAATTCGTTGACTGATGAAGTAAAACTAAATGATGAGAAGATTATACCAACAGTATTCAAATGGGAAGGAGGCGGAAAAGAGGTAAGCACTGAGATTTGAATTTTAACAATATCTTACCTTCCGATTGAACCATTCCTGTTAAATAGATTTATTAATATATGTTATTCATTGTTGCCTGGTATCTTCACACACAGACATGCTAGTTTAGGATCTGTCGACACTCGCTCATCAACATATCCCCATCTGTCCTGATCTCATTATTAAAAGAGTTCGTGAAGTTTTGCTTTCAAACTTTAAAAGCACATAGTGAACCATTTTATCCTGCTGCAGACAGTGTCAATACAGAAACCAGCTTGTAGCACTTTATATACCACTAAATATCTTGTGATTTTAAATTTAAATGGAGTAATTTCTTAGTAATAACTGTCTTCAAGTCACCATGCTTGTGAAAACTAGTTGTAAGGTATACTTCAACTTTTTTATGTCAACTATAATCTATATCAAATGGTAAAACATATTATACAAACTATTCATTGGCATGTTTAAATTTATGTTTTGAATTTTGAATATAGATTTAATGGTTGTTTACTGATTGAAGTATTCACAACTGTTTCAACCATGTACAACAGCCTTTTCTCATTCTCACTGTGTATTTACTTAGTGTAGTTACTACTCTGCATATATATGTTGTAGCGAGATGTTAAATAGCCTTCGATCTTCCTAAATAAATGTTCTATCTAATGCTAAAAACAATTGAACTGGTAATAGTTCCAAAGATTGTGTTCAAACATAGGAACTATTTGGTTTTATAAGTCCTCGCCATTCTATTATTGTATCTAAAACAATTCATCAAAGTATTGTTCATCATATATATTCATCAAATTGTTGGGAACTGATTTGCTCCATACAATTAATACAATGACCATATTCAGTTTTATTTCATATTATATACTTTTAAAATTATTGTTTGACATGAATAAAACCATATTAGAACTTGTGTGAAGAAAAATAATAAAATTCTTTTGATGTAATTTGTAATGCAAAATGTTAAGATAAAAAAATGCCAAAGATAAAAAAGTGTTTACAAAGTTTGCATTTTTATTTGGTATTAATCTATAGATGAAATGATGTCATTGTTACTTGACTCAGAAATGGTTATTTACAATAAATTTTATCTTACATCGGTTTACAAAAGTCATTTGTTACTTACTTAAATTGTTATGTTAATAAGTATATAAATAACACTCTCAAACTGTTTTCTCAGTGAAAAGCGGTGCAAGTCCGATGTTTGTATTTTTTAAATGTTGTTTAGTCTATTTAGATAACAAAGTGAAGTATTTGGCCATTTGTGTTAATCTATTAATACTTTAAATTATTATTATTTTTAAATATATTTAAATCAAGTCTTACCATGTGTGAATTTTTTCTAAATTAAATATATATTAGATAAATTCACGACTTGTATCACGTTTCACCAAGCACAGAATATGTTGTGAAGTTTGAGCTGTTAGTATAATTTCAGGTATTCATAAGTGGTACCTTCACCGAGTGGACTGCTATACCTATGGTTAAGTCTCATGGTGATTTCGTCACAATAATAGATTTGCCTGAAGGGGAACACCAATATAAATACTTTGTTGATGGTGAATGGAGGCATGATCCTGGGGTGGTGAGATTTTAATACTTATATTTTTATAATTACCAGGGTGAAGTCTTCCTGGCTGCCTAGTTGTAGTACAAAATTACATTCTAGTGGAAATGGAGTCATAAAAGTATCTGTTGATTATTCATAAAATTATGCTTTGAGGTAGTGTTTAGAGAGACGTGTCAGAGCTAGAGAGCAACCGTAAAGAGAATCATAACATGTATATTGTTAACATAAACACTATCAAATAAAATTAGTAGTAGATGCATGCTTTTTTATATTTAAACATTAATTCCACCATAAACAGCTCAACACTGCTCTCATTGGTTAGTCTTTGTTTAACTAATTAATAATCTTGTATTATTTTCAGAAACTGGTTGATAACGGCGTGGGCTCTAAAAACAATCTAGTTACAGTAAAAATGTCAGACTTTGAAGTGTTTCAAGCGTTAGACAAGGACAGTGAGAGCGGGCATGTGAGTGGACAAAGTGAATTTTCACAGGTAAGACAAGCTCATGTTCCAGGTTTACTTTGACAGCAATCCATGTTTAACAAATGAAGTTTGCTTGTTAACTAGGCAACTGTGGTAGCAATTCTCTTTACTCATGGGTCATATCCAAGCTTAACATTAGTAATTACATGCTCCTATTAAAAAATTAACTTAGTGAAAAAAAACTCGTGTTTTCAGGAGTTAGCAGGATTTGAAAGTCTGACTTATTTGGGTTACTATTGATTATTTTTAATCCTACGTTTTAAAAGCTTTACAGTCATCTTAGCATCTAATACAAGATAATTACAAGGTTTTTCTTTGTTGCAGGAAATACCTCAATCGAAGCCATGGGAGAAAGTGTCTGGTCCACCAATCTTACCTCCACATTTATTACAAGTTATACTCAATAAGGACACTCCATTGTCGGTATGTGATGTAACGAAAATGAGTGAAAGCTTATTTACACCACATATGTTAACAGTAGGTTTTTGCATCTTCCAGTGTGAACCTACTCTGTTACCTGAACCAAACCACGTGATGTTGAATCATCTGTATGCGTTGTCAATAAAAGATGGCGTCATGGTGTTATCGGCTACGCATCGCTATGGGAAGAAATATGTCACTACACTGTTATACAAACCTATATAGGTATAGGTGAATAGAACAATAATTTTTGTTATGTTTTAAGAACTTATATTTATTATTAGACAAATTGAATTAATAGATTGTTGTAATTTATTAAAAGTTTTAGTGCAACTTTGTATTTCATTCAGTCACAATTATTCCATAAGGTTTACTCATTTATAGCTTCACCTATTTCTTCGTTTAACCACTGTTTGTCCTGAAGGTTAACTGGCAAACAGTGGCCAAGAACACTAAACTCGCTTTTTGTAAGTGCAATAAAGTTTTAAATAAGCCTGTATATCTTCTACTGAAAGCTCCCGAGGTTTGGTATTCAAGTAAAAAAATTAACAAAAAGTAACGTTTTGAATATTTTATTATTATTATTATTCAAATATGTATTCCCTACTTATTACTATAATTGTGATGTTTCAAAAATACAGTCGACAATCTCCAAATGGATACAGATTGCACTTTGGGCTGGAAGTAACAATCATTAGAAAGGGATAACTATATTCTTATCGTGTCGCTTGCGTTCATTTGTTCATGTGTGAAAGGGATGCAGATATCTAGTTTGTCATTCGCGACACCGTGATCGTTTTTTTTCTATCGCTTATATAAGTACCTACAAAAACTGTATTCATTTGAAAATCACCGCGTGTACAATGATGTATAATGCCTATTTAAATTAACTGACTCGAAATCAGATAAAACAATGATTTCGAATAGACTCGTTGCAATGAGTGCCACCAATATGCATTTATCTTACAATTTACGGTTAATTTAAAAAACAACAAACAATATATTTCGAATAAACAAAAAAATATTCTCTTATAATTTTGTTTCTTTCAATATCTTTAAAGTTCTTTAGAAAGAGACAAAACATAATTTTAGATTTCAGTAATTAAAAAACGAATAAGACAAAATTTATTTTATAATGAGACCTTTTGCCTCTGCAATTAAATAATAAATATAAGTTAATAACAACGCAATTGAATTCACTATAAACAGAAAATAAAAAAAAAAGAAATTGTAAAAGAAAAACTAGAGAACAGATATTATAGTATATGAATATTACTAAATTCATAACTTAATTAACGACTAGGCCTCTTGGTATATTTTTGCCACTTAAAACTTGTTTTCTCGACACTTAACCCCACTATCCATGGAGACATTCGGCAGTTCTTAAATACAAGAAATTACAATTTTACAGTTAATTTAAAAAAAGTAAATCATATATCTTCCCTTTTTATATTTTTCAACAGATAAATCGCTTTATTCAAGCATCATGTCAAATACGAGATAGTGAATCGTCCCTTCTATCGATTAACTGAACGATTTAAATGAATGAAAGCGATAATTTTTCATTCGATTTATGAATTGATGTAAAATATAACTCGAATTTCTTTATCTTATATAATTGATGCAAAAGCATCAAAATAAATAACAAATTGTCTCCATAAACAGTGCGTCTAATAGAACAATTATCGCTAATTTATTACATACAACCTATCCATTTTTATATTTAATTTGTGTACAAAACCAGGTACAGAATAATTGCATCGCAATTTTTAAAAACACTCCATTCGAGGGAGAAATGCAAGAAATTATACAATTTTATAGGTTTTAGCATATAAATATACAAGTTTTCGTTGAATTATTGAATAAAATACTCGTATTTCACACGGTAATTAAATTAAATTAGTAATTAAAAATAACAAAACACACCTATTTATTTTTAATCTCTGCATACCTTTAAATTGGAACCTTGATTATACGTATAATTAAAAATAACGTTCATTATTTTTTATTTACACTGTTATCGCATAAAATTGCTACTGCGTAATAAAAAAAAATATGAATCACATACAAGAAATTATGAAAACAATTTGCAAATTATAATTAATTTTAAATACATACTATAGCCTCACCTAAACACGATGGCTGTGAAATCTTCGAAACATCGAAATAAAAATCTTAATTTAGCATTCGAAACAACTTTATCAATATTAAATTACGTTTTTGTTATTTGTCATTCGTTTAAATCCGCCATCAAAGAGGCCGACTTATCAAAAATATTACACGTACTTATACTAGACACGTTTCCCGCCATTATATGTCATTTAAAACCTTCATTTAAATATATCTAGAGATAGGTTGAAAAAATCAACAATCACATAAGGCGACCAATTCTAGATCATATTCAATAATAATAAATATGCATACACATACAACGCTCTGACCCCAATCCAGGATGTATCAGAACAAACACACAGATTGAAAAAATATATATATCAATAATTATTTGTATAACTGGGAACCGTGAATTCTTGTGGTCAATGAGTTATGGATTGTAATTTTTTTCTTAATTATTTTATATACATGCTATGATTGATTGAGTTTCTTGTGGTCTTCTTCTCGTCACACGCCTTTCCGAAGCCATTGTAGAGTCTAACGATGAGCAGGCGCATGCCTTGTGCCTATACTAATAAACTAATTTCATTTCATTGAACCGTCGTTCAAAACAAAATCGTTGGTATAGTAAAAAGAGTAATCTTAAAACATTTTATCTTCATAAATAAATAATATAAATTATTATCTAAAAAACGCAAGATCCATATCAATATATGATAATACCTACTTCAATACAATCTGATAAAGGCATTTAATATCACACAATACTAATATAATTCCATTTAATTGGAACAAAATGTCTATAATACATTATTTTACTATGGGAAAAAATAGCAGTAACAAAAATATCTCATCTTTACTTATTTACAATTAATGTCAAGTATTAAGTTTATAAATTACTTCGAATGTCAAAAAATAATAATTTTTATGTGTAATTTCTCCTATATATACAATAACAGTATATAGGTTTTAATATCTTGTAAATATTAAGATGAATGCTAAAAATACTTTGGTCTCATTATACTTCAGAACGTTTTTTTACAGTTGCAGCTAATTCATTTAAAAAGTTGCATAATAAATTACTGACATAACCTGCTTTGACCAATAATAGACACTTTAACACGTAGTTGCAAGACTCGAGACTCAATAACTCATTTAAATGCATGCAAGCAAGCATATATACAAGCTTAATTAATTTTGTTGTCACTTGTCAAACGCAGCTAAATGCAATTTATAGACCTGTAACTACTGAGATGGATTTGATTTCACGTGAACACTGACGTAGGGGCCTCAGAGTCCCGTACATATATGTGCTTGTATTTAAAAACTTTAGGGCTTAGTGTTTAATATTTCGCTTCAGTGAATGCATTTAAATAAAATATATTTTTTATAATTTATTTGTATATAATTAACTATTATTTCAAAATTTAAAAAAAAATCACATGAGATCATTAATCAGCAAGAATAAATATAATTATTTTAAAAAACAAGTGAACTAACTAGAGTAATTCAAAAATTTTATTTTCTCAAAACCTGAGAGGCCCCCACCTCAGCAGTTAAAGGTTAAAATGAAAATGATCACAGATATTTTAATATAAAAAACACATGCATCAGTCTTGGACACTCATTCAGTGGTTACACCCTCGAGTAACGGCTTGAGATCCTTTGAATCGTTAACTGGCACGTTATTAACAGGATTCTTAAAGTACATGACGACAGCAACACTAACTAAACATATAGAAATGATTGTGAACCAAGTTATAACGATACCAAATATCATATAACAAACTATCGCAGTTATAACTAATTCTAAAGCACTCGCGTACGTTTTAAGAATAGAATTGAGATTCTTTAAGAAGAAACTTGTGACAATACCCACAAATGCGCTATTTAAAATAATTAATATAACATAAACATTGTTTAGCGGTTTAAAATCTGATACTAAATCCGGTAATTGTCCTTGAAATATTAATATAAAGAAATTGCAAATAATAGAATCCAAATACATAAAGACATTCTGTAGGAAAATATCAACATCGGAACCTTTTGTTTTCAGCAAATACTCGTTATATGTTCCAGCCAGACACGAGCAGAAGTTTTGAAAATTTATAGACAGTATATAAATGCTGAATAATTGTGACCATAGATCTGTATCACTTCCCAAATCGAAGTTTTTCACCATACATCCAATTGTTAATATTCCAAGCGAAGCCCACTGTATTAGAGTTAATTTTTTCTTGAATAAAAACTGAAATAGTTAAAAATTTATTATTACAATGTAATATGTCAAATTTCTAATTACAAATTCTTAGATTGCTAGGGAAATATATCGCCGAGTCCCATTAACATAGCCACAATTAACATTTTGACAATATTAATTTCTTTGTTGAAATAACTTCAAAATGTCTCGCCGCAAATCGAAAACGTGCCTTAATTTATAAGGGCCGTTATACCGAAATGCCGTATAAAGAGCGGCCGTATAGCGAGGTATGAGTGTTCTAATAAACAAGTATAAAAAATTACCTGAAATATTATCGCAGTAATAACAACTCTGAATTGCAATAGAATATAGTAAGATGTGGGGTCATAGTGTGACAAATTGAAAAATGCAAGATTATTATAAAAACAATACAATAATGATGGCACAAAATATAGCAACATTAGCTTATAATTTATTACTATTGCATTGAATAAATTTGGCTTGTTTCTGGAAAGAAAAATTATTATTATTTTAAAGAGTTGCATCAAAAATATAATGAAGTGTCGAGTTCATCCATCCTGTCAATCTGATATAGTTGAGACTAGGGTTATCAGATCGCCAAACCTAATAGCTGGACAGACCAGGCATTTGGGTAAAAAGGCCTGACAAAAAGACCTTACATTATTGAAGATTTCATACCTTAATATTAAGCTGACAAAAAAATTACATAAACCAAGCTTTTTTGATTATTTACCATAAATTTTCTTAAATTCTAATTAAATTATAAATCAAATCGAATGCCAAATCAATCTAAGCACTTTATTACTAATTAGTCAAATTAAGTCGTTAGTCAAAATTAAATTCTAGATCAACATTGTTCTTACCAGCCGGACACTTTATTTTAACTGGAACAGTAATCAGAAATGGTAACTATGTCTGGCTTTATTTGGACACATGGCAAAGCTAGTTGAGACTATTACATACAAACTTATCTGCAGTGGGTCATGGACACGCTCTAGCTTAACATTCAGGTAGAATTTAATTACACTAAGCTACTTTTTAATAGGAATAAAGAGTACCCTATATTCCTCAGTTCTGTTAGTGTATCAACGTAATGTAAGAAAAAGATCATTTATTATTTATAGTGTCTTATTATAATTGAAGCACAGACTAATTGCATATAGCTAGCTGATTGTTCTGATTTTTAACAGATGGTATATTTATTATATGTATATCAATGATGTAGCATGTAAATAAATAAACACTATTCATTATAATATGTAGTATTTTTTAACTTCAAGACCAAATATTTCTTCGTAATTTACCAATGAAATCGTTAGCAACAAGTGTTTGAAAATCTTTAAAGATACTTACTCCCTTCTGTAGGTGTAAAGAGTAGCAGATATAACCAATTTTAATAATTCTGATAAAAATACCACCAATGTTGTATTATAATCATATTTGCCATTCTCTGACTTGGAAGCAGTTACGAATACACCTGAAATCCGGGTTTAATTTCCTTAATACATTTATCGGATTTTACATCCTTAATTGAATTGCAATAAAACCATTTAATTATTAAATGAAAATTATGCGAAACTCTAAACTAAAAGTATTGTATTTATGTTAATAAAATTTACCTTGAAATACAAATAATGTAATATATAATACGAAAACTACGAAAGACAGTTTATTTGGAAACAAACTCGTACAGTCTTTCATTTTGGGCTACTGTTATGATCTTTTTTTTATAAATGAGACATTTATGAAGTCTCAAAATAATAATAATGTCTCCAAAATATATGCAAAGACAAATCGCAACAATAATAACAAAAATAGACCCGCGACCTACGAAGTGACACAAATAGTGCGCGAATTCGCAATGTGTCACGGCAGTCTGTACCGCGAACGCATATGGCTCTAAAAGGCGTAGTGTAATATTTTTATAAAAAATCATTTTATACGAAAATATTTCGTTTTCATCTTTAAATGCTAAATTGTTATTTTTTTTAGTGTATTTGTAGTTTTTTATAAAATAATAATAATAAAAATCTATATAAACACTGAACACAGACAAAATTTGACAAGCAACGATAACCTCACTTAGCTGATCGATCGGGTTTCTTTGTTTCTTTTGATTGCAATACCTAAATTATCTATTTATTCTAATAACCGTTTTAAAAGTTCTACCTACAATGGCGAAACCTGTGGATTTAGAATTGAAAAGAGCATTCATGGAGTTGCAGGCAAAAATGGCAGAATCGACTAAGAAAATGCAAATAATAGACTCCCAAATATCAGGCCTCACCAGTTCACAGCGTATTCTGGATGTAACTCAGCGCCAGGTGGCTGCACTCCCAGCCGATACCAAAACCTATGAAACAGTTGGTCGTATGTTCGTGTTGACTGATTTAGAAGAGGTGAAAGGTAACCTTTCAAATCGAAAATCACAATTATCAGCACGAGCGTTAGAACTGGAAAAGAACAAGAAATATTTGGAGAAAAGTTTAAAAGAAAGCGAGGATAATATCAGGGAAATGTTACAACAACGCAAAGAGAATGGTGAAGCTAAAGCCTAATGCATTATAAGTTTTATACATTGGAATATTTTCAGTTTTTTATGCATTATAATAAAACTAACAATCAGGTCAATTTGAAGAAAGGAATTTATATAACAAATCATAATTATCTTTTTTATAAAGAAAATATTTAGTACAGACTCGGACTGATTGACTGTTTTGTTTACTTTAATTTGGTAATAAATTATTAACAATTTAATGTTTTGTTTCAATATTTTCATATATTTACACCCTTTAGGTTTCAACAACAAACCCAGCTATTATTATTATTATATTATTTCGTTTTGATACTCCACACGTATAGTATACACATTCCCTGTTTAGGGTTTTAATTTATTGAATGTTTAAACTATTCTAGTTTCAAATTACAACCCATTTTAGGCATTAAGGTTTCAAATTATCTAAAACCCTATGGTTTTATTGCCTCAACAATTTCACTTAAATATAATTGGATAAAATTTACATGGCTTTTAATGGTAATTTTTGATCTGTGGTAATTTTGATTGGCTTTGTCTTCAGTTCACATATGACAGAGTTGACAGTTGACACTGACAGATGATAACAAGAGTTGGAGAAATATAAATCTCGCATTATTATACGGATAACTATTTATAAATATAATTTCGTTGGTTTTTAATATATACTCAGTGGTTAAAGAATTTCAGTTTATTAAATTACGCTGGATAAACAGAAATATCGATGGCTAGCATTGACGATGACAGTACATGGTATGTTATCGCAGTTATCGTGATATCATTTGCTAATTTACGTACATTAACAATTTAACACCTTTATTTGATCATTATGAGTGACCCAAATTTAATGTAACTGCATTATTGGTGATTTCAGGTTAATAGAGTTGGAGTCTGCACTATTAGATGGCTGCACAGCTCAAGAAATACAAGCACTAACGAAGGGTAAAAGGATCCCTGAAAACTTGCGTCCTGATGTTTGGCTCCTGTGTCTTAACGGGCAAGATGCTACAAATCAATTGTGTTTATTCAATGATGTATTCGATCTCAGCAATCAAAGTGAGTTAAGAGAAGATGTGAAAAGGTTTGTTGAGAGATTGGGCAATGACGACACTGACAAGGTTGCAGTATTGTCCGATTTGGAATCTATTATTACATTTTACTGCAAATCTAAGGCTGTTGCATACAACAAAAACAATGGATGGATGGAACTGCTGCTACCATTGCTACATTTAAAATTACCAAGATCTGATACTTACAATATGTTTGAAAGAATAATTAATTGCTATGTGCCTAAAACATGTGTTAAAAATGGTGTTCCATTTCACATGTTGAGGTTGCTATTACAGTATCATGACCCAGAACTGTGTTCCTTTTTGGATACAAAGAGAATTACACTAGAACAGTACTGTTTGCCATGGTTGAGATCACTGTTTGCTGGGGTATGTAGTTTAGAAGTGGTGCAGTATATGTGGGACTTGTACTTCCAGAGAGCTGATCCTTTCTTCATATTTTTCCTATGTTTAATTATGATTATAAATGCTCGGGAAAATATTCTAACAATGACCAGTGAAGATAAGACTACCATAATTGAAACTCTATGCAACATGCCTGCCGATCTCCAAGCTAACGATGTGTCAGATTTCTGCTCCCTAGCTCACTATTATTCACTGAAAACTCCATCATCTTTCCGAGATGATGTTTCTGATGTATTATTCTCAGACAACAATATAGAAATAAATTCGCATTTCTATTCTCAAGCGCTATGTCTCTCTGTTGCTGTCCATGAACTGGTTGAAAGTGCTACGATGGATGGAGCTGCTGAGGCCATTCGATTTTTCCTTGTTGATTGTAGACCTGCTGACCAATATAATGCAGGGCATCTGTCCACGGCGTTTCATCTAGATTGTAATCTTATGTTACAAGAGCCTAATGCATTCAATACAGCTGTTCAGGGACTCTTGAACGCACAGAGGCAGGCATTAGCAGCAGGATCTCTTGCTGCTGGAGAACATTTGTGCTTTGTCGGCTCTGGAAGGACTGAGGAGGATAGCTATGCACATATGGTTGTGGCATCATTCTTGAAGAAGAATACTAAGCATGTGTCAATGTTGGAAGGTGGATTTGTCGCTATCCATGATTATTTTGGTGTTCACATGACTGACTGTCTGGAAGAGCACAATCCAACAAAATGTCTAGTCTGTGCACCACATAATAATAACCAAGCAGAGCCACCTGTACAAACAAAAGCCAAGGAGAACATGCCTTCCATACAGCTGTTTAGTAAACTCTCATTGGCTATGAAAGCTAAATCACAAGAAGTAAAAGGAAAATTAATTGATTATATTGTCAACCCAAATTCTACGAGTAATAATGGTGAATGGCATGTGTCTGCTTTGGATAGGAAGGAGAAGAGATATAGAAATGTGGCTCCGGTTTTTAGTATTAATGATGATGATGAGGAGGCCTCCGCTGATTTTGGACAAAATTCATTCACAAGTTTGGAAGAGATTGTTGAAGTCAATGCTATGGTGAAGGAAGTCAATGTAATAGATACATTCCCTTGTCAAGAAGTCTTATTGAATGGTCACATGTATGACTCGTTCTTAGTAGTGACAAGTACGCATTTAGTATTACTTAGGGATATACCATCTAGTAAGGGCATGGCTAAGGTCATGTCACGCCGACCGTTATCCACAATAGTCAAAATAACTGCTAAAAAACGACACCCTGAATTAATTACTTTTAAATATGGCATTCCAGATGGAGATGATTTATTGATTAAGGATATGGATAGGTTTTTGATACCAAATGCTTCTGTAGCGACTAGGGTCGTTTCTAATCAAATTGTTCAACAATTGGATAAATAAAATTTATTGATTATTCTAAACTTAATAAGTAGTAATTGTATCTTTTGCTTATAAAGTTGTTATGACTTTTTTTTTTGGCTTAATGATTTAGAGAAACTGTTTTATATAAAAATGTATAAGCTATAAATTAAGCTAATTTCTTGTCAATTGCCTGTAATGATATACCAGCTTAGTATTTAAGAAATTTATATTCAGAACGTTAGAGATTTTAGCTTAGATTATTTATGTTAACATTACGTAAAAATTCATCTTTTAGTGCATTTCGATGTGATATTTGGGAGTTTAGAGAAAAATTTTTGGATTCAGTATTAGTATTTATTATTTAAAGATTTGTAAGAAATTAATGAGATTAGGCCTAAAATTAAAGTTTTATTGCACTAAGACGTGCCTTGTTTGTCTTTTCTATAATTATTAACTGTATTATGTTTTGTGCTAGTGTTTAATATTAAATATTATTTTGTGTTCGTTTTTATTTACTTTTATTTAATATCCAATATATATTAAATAATGTACAATAAATTACAATCCGTATCTGTCTAAACACCTTACATTCGCAATTAGAAAATGATAATATTATTTTAAAAAATTTTATTGAACGCATTCACATTATTTCCAATTGGCAATACCTGTATGGTCTGTCAGTCATTCACCGACAACAATTAAAAAATGTCGGAATCGTGTCAGGACGGTAATTGTCATGGGTCTAATGAATATGGACCTGAGGAATCGCCTACTAAACTTATCGTCAATTACATTCCGGAGGTTATGACCCAGGATATGATGTATTCATTGTTTTCGACAATGGGGAAATTAGAGAGCTGTAAACTGATATCGAACCGAGGGTATGGGTTCGTTGAATACCGTACTGCAGATGATGCTGTAAAGGCAAAGAAAGCCTTTAACGGTCTGCTTATGCAGAACAAGACGTTGAAGGTGTCGCACGCTCTTCTGAATCCCGAGCTAAAGCCGCCCAATAAGCCGGAGGCCGACTGGAATTTATACGTATGCAATTTGCCGAATGAACTGACACTACAGGACTTGCATGCACTATTCACTCAGTTCGGTAAGATAATAAACTCGCGCATAGCGGCGGGCATAGCCTTCATACTATACGAACATCAATACGAGGCTGAGAAGGCGATTCAGAATATAAACGGCTCTACCCCTCCAGGATTTATACATCCACTGACTGTTAAATATGCAAATAAGAGTAACCCCAATAGATCTAAGAGTATGCAAAATCATTTTTCAAAGAGCTCTATTGTGAAGCCCATATGGATCAGCCATATGGGTGATCATACATCTCTTAGTACTTGGTCAATTTACATCTATAATATTGCTTCTGATGTTGAAGAATTGACTCTGTGGCAGTTGTTCGGTCCGTATGGTGCTATTGTGTCCGTTAGAATAATAAGAGATCATCAGTCTAATAAGAGTAAAGGGTTTGGTTTCGTGACGATGCGGAACTATGACCAGGCCGTGATGGCCATCCAGGCCCTCAACGGCTATATACTATCAGGCCAGCCACTCACTGTAAGCTTCAAGACACAGAAGAGATAATGCCTAGCATTGGTTGGCCTGCATACATTTTTATATCAATATTGTAATAATATTTAGCTATAATTGGCGTTTATACAAGTTTGACATTTCTTTAAACCTCCAGTTGTGATGTGATGATGATCACATTGTTATCAGATTATTTTATACTAATTTGTGCTATTGTTAAGTTTGTTTTTATTATGAATTACTATTTATTCAGTTTGCTTGTTGATATATTTCAAGTTTACTAGAAAATAAGGTATGATTACAGAAATTATGTTGTATTTTGTTACGACACGTTTTTTACTTTAAGTATAATTGAAAGTGCTTTTATAAGATCTATGAGTGATATGTGAGACATCAGCTAGTAGAATTAGTTGTACACTTTTTTATAACTATCATATGATATTGTATAGTGGAAATGAAATTGTAGATATATCATTATTTATACTTTTAGTATAAAATAAACTGCTGAATTAAAATTCATTTTCACGATTGTGTTATTTTAATTTCCTTGATGTATTTAACTGTAAGTTAAATTATTTGTTTTTTTGTAAGCTGTTTTTTATATAATCTAATGGGTAGGCTATGCTTATGACATGTATGCAATATCTCAGACTGGATGCCGCTGGCTACCTCATGCTGTGATTATATAATATATACATTAATGTTGTAAGTACAATATTCTAATTGTAGATGTATATATACATCACAATATGTAATAAATGAATGTGTCTTATTCAGTAATATTCTAAATTAAGCACTTCAATTTTTTATGTATAATTTTAATGCACTAATAATGTTTAAACATATAAAAGAGCTATAATATATATATAGAAATTAATTGACTTTATTATGAATTTTTTTATATATAATAAACAAGCAACTTTTTCTAAATTCACAATTTCGTTTTTGTGTTAACCTATATTTCCTCCTTTTAATATAAAAAATATGTAATTGGGTCTCGATTCTTTTCTTATATTAGCGCGTTATGTGACCACACCCTGGTCGATGTTGATTCACGCGGATGCAGGACAGACCGCTGCACTAACTAAAAAAGAAGGCTGGGAAGGAAAAGGAAGAATTTCATAATAATTGTATAAATTAAATAAAACGAGACTAGAAAGGCGAGACGATAAAGGTTCTCTGATAAAATGATGCATAATTAATTTAATAAATGCGGTTACTGACCACCTCAACCGACTGATAACTGTACGATTGATAAAAGTTTATTGAGTTAAATTACCTATTATTAGCTACAATTATACAAAGCATTAAATAAAAAGTAAGTAAAATATATAATTGACGAATCACCTAATATTATACAATTAATAAAATAAAACTATTTATAAATATTTTTTAAAAATCAAAATACATATACAATGTTTGCATACGTATAATATCCCCACCTATTATTTTTAAATATTAGTTTCGGATGGCAACCGACCCCGAGTTCAGAGAGTAACGGACTGAGAAAATTATTAACAATTATCTAATAAGCCGCTAAAAGTTTTATTATTAACAGTAAATAAAGAGAAATAGGTTGGAGTTGCAACATTTCTATTTCTCAGCACGGCGTAGTCAACCACGTCGCGTCCGCAGAGATAGCGGTTGTCCTACTTAATGCCTGCTACATCACAATTTTTATTCAAATAAAAGTAAACCTGACATTAACAAATTACAAACATTACATGGTCGTATTTTAAAGCACATTGTCCACGGAAATATGGTATTATTTATTTTATACATATGTAAATATTGTTGAAAAAATGGTTCATCATTAGTGGTATTTTAAAATTTTTAGACTCAATGGCTAATTAGCCAGACTGACAATTAATAATACTGTCTTTAGATTTTAAATCGACTGTTACTGAAATATTTTATTCTCCTTTATAAGTATGTAATTAGCAATCGTAAATAATAAATCTCGATAATATAGTTTATAATATAACATTTATTGGCGGGAAAATAGTTTGATACCTTGGCCTAAGATAATAAGTACTATGTCATTAGTACGACGATTACTTTTCATAAAAAACTGAATTTTTTTTTAAAATCATAATGCCCTTGGCCATGAATCGAACTGGTTCTTAACCTTTATATTTTCATTTATAACGGTTTTTTGTGTGCTTGCATTTTAAATTACTTTCGAAGTACCTATTTTAAAGTGTTGAAGGAAGTTTATTTGTAATATTTTTATCGACAAAACCAAAAAACATTAATGTACATCACTAATATGTAAATATCTTCTTTTATTAATGACTTCATATGTCTACTGAAGATAATATTACCAATGTCGAGTGTTCAAGCAACAGCCCAACAAGAAATTATAAAACTTTAATTTCCACGTAAACCTTCATGTCAAAAATACATCTGGAAAAAAATCGTATTTTTAAATTTGGAATCTTTTAAAAATAGAACTAAAAAATTCAAACATCACATAGCGTTAGTACATCACAAAGCGTTTTAAAATCAATGTCTTAACTTTCACTTCTGGAGAAAAATATAGTGTAACCTACATTCCGCGGTATAATAATAAATAATAATTATACACAGTTTTACTTTTAACAGATGTGTTGAACGCACATTTTTATCTTATTAACACTCGTAAAATCTATTTATATTCATTGATTTCACGCATCCACATCACGGGGGTAGGCAGACAAATGTTATTTCCAATTTACTATACCTTTTAAAGGGCACAATAATATATTCATTAATTTTAAAATGATCACTGGCTTTAATTATCTTAAACATGTAGTCCTATTCTATAATTACAATCATTTAGTTTGTGATAATAGAAGCTTTTTATAATATATTGTATTAATGTAAGGAGGTCAAATAAATAAATAACAACGATTTAACTATTAGTATAGTCAATTATAATTAATAATAATTTTACGACGAAATAAACTAGAGAACATCTACTGCTATTTGAAGTCATAAAGTTATTATAACTTAGCGTATTTTAAACGCAGTACGGCATAACAAAATAAAGGCGCGCATGCTCAGTTCGATCGATTAACATGTGTCACAACATTGCGGATACGACCACATAGTTTATCACGTAGAATATTATAAAATAGGTCTATTTTGCGAGTATTTCTTGGTGCATCGTTATCTTATTTGGAAGGAAGTGGCGGGAAGTGGCGAAATTAGTTTGGGAGCGGGGGTCGGCGTCGCAATCGCGGTGAATAGGCAAGTAAATTACAAATAAAAATTTAGAGATATTAATGAGTTATGCACAGAAGGGTTCAATTAATCGATGTCAAGTATAATCGAATATTGGAAACTGAAAATAAAAGAAAAAATATATATCCCTACTACATTATAAATGTGAATGTGAGTTTGTTTGTTACGTTTTCACGCAACAACTACTTCCGATCATCATGAAACTTTGTACACATATTTTGAATGTACTAGAAGTAACACAGGATACTTTTTATTAAAAAAAATAATTAGTTTCAGCTGTTTGGAATTTCTCTATATTTATTTTTATATATTTTTATTTTTATCTCTGATACTTATTTAATGACTTAAATGCGAGCGAAGCCGCGGGTATAAACTAGTATAAAAATAAATGCAAAGCGTGTCGATGATTTATTCTTCATTCTTCTATTGTTGTCTTCTTATGTAAACAATATATGTTTTTAAAATGTTAACTTTCGTTTTAGCAAGGTGTACCCTAGTCCGGGGGCGGCTCGCGGAGTATGGGCCTTACCGCAACCGCCCCCCTGCACGATGGCGGCGGAAGGAGATCCGCATCCGCCATGCTCCCCACTTTCACCAGATGCACCGGTAACCGCCAACAGACCTATGACAAATCTTTATGATAATACTGACGTCCATGAACTGATATTTGAAGCCGTTCGTTCAGGGTTTGTGCTTAATATTCAATTATTTCATCATATCATACAATCAATGTAGGTAGGTAGCAGTCATCTTCGCTATGCCGGCTTGAGGAGATATATCACTATTTAGATTGACAAAGCCGTCTTCTCGTTACACTTGATGAGGTTTATGTAAGATCTTGAAATGCAACTATCTAAGTACTTCTGGAAGTTAGTGGTTGCCTAAACCAATGTAATTTATTTCTTATTATTTCAGAGAGATATCAGAAATCGAGCATCTTGTTGAGAAGTTAGGAGCTGAGGTGTTGAGTGCACGTGACCAACATGGATACACGCCAGCACATTGGGCAGCATTGGACGGTAGTGTCACTGTCATGCGATACTTGGTCGAGAGAGGCGCACCCGTTGATCTCTCCTGTCTTGGCACACAGGTAGCGATTTATATTATCAGTTTACGCGATACTTTCAGTTGTTTAATTCGGTAACATTTAGGGGCCACGTCCGATCCACTGGGCATGTAGAAAGGGTCATGCATCCGTCGTTCAAGTGCTGCTTCAAGCTGGAGTAGCTGTCAATGCAGCAGATTTTAAAGGTTAGTCATCTCACTCCTTTGCTCAGAATCTGCAGTACCTACAATTAAAATTACAATCATTATAGAGAATTTAGTTTCCTATTTGAGCAGTATTTTTGTTCCAGGGTTAACACCCTTAATGACAGCATGTATGTATGGTAAATCAGCGATGGCGGCGTATCTTCTCGGGATGGGGGCAGCTACTAGGTTATCAGATATTAACGGAGATACGGCATTGCATTGGGCAGCTTACAAGGGACACGCGGATTTGGTCCGATTGCTAATTTACTCGGGCGTGCCTCTTCACTGCACTGATAACTTCGGATCTACTCCTTTGCATCTGGCCTGTCTTTCTGGGAATCTCACTTGTGTTCGTTTGCTTTGCGAAAAGGTTGGTTTTAATTAATAATTGGTACCTATATTTATTCTACACACATATATAGCCATTTTTATTATTTAGGCGTTATCGATTCCTAACATATAATACAATGATTGATTAATTAAAAGTTATTATCCGAATTAAATTTAAATCGCCGGTAAAAATTAACATAATAGGATGTATAAAATCGCAATTTTATCGGAAAGCATGTTTGTTTGTGTAGACTCAAGCACTATCTTGACACGCAGAATAATGATGCATCAATTATATAATTTATAATATATATATTATATAAGTAGGTTTCATATTAATTTAATATTTTATGTGATCTACCATCATATATCTACCATCATCTCTGATATGATTGCAGAAAAATTAAGGAGTTATAAACATCAGATTAAATTAATCAAAATTGGTTCCTCTCCTTTAATTTTTATTTTCGTAGAATTATATTATAGATATGTATTTACAGATAAAAGCCCTAAATTAAAAAATAATCAAAATAAATGCAATAGATTTGAAATTACTTAACATAATTTATACGTTCACGAATTACCTATTATTTCAGGTCAAAGCTGAATTGGAGCCTAGAGACAAAAATGGTAAAACACCTCTGATGTTGGCTCAAAGTCATAGACACGCGGAAGTTGTGAAGTTATTGACGAAAGAAATGAAGCGGAAGTCGCACTGGATGCCGCCAATGTCCGAATTATGGGGATTGTTGTTCGGTGGCGCAGGGGACTCGAAGGGGCCGTTGCTGTTCTTCCTCATTTCTGTTCTTCTGTGGGGTTACCCCATGTACATTATCCGGGTATGAGTTTTTATTTTACTTTTTAAAATTACATTAATTATGTTAGAGAGAAGTTGGATTTATTTTGATTCATAATTAAATATACTAAAAATGCACCAGGAAAAACTTTATTACTCTTGCGTTATCAGAATAGATATATATATAGAAATAGAATAGAGAAAGAATAGTTCTTAAATTAAAATATTTTAAAAAAAATGTTTCTACCGGAAACTAGGGTCTCACTTTTTACACATAACTAAATTTTAATATTTTTATTAACAGTAACTTTGTTTGACAGTGCATCCCATTAACGTGGAATACATTACGGTTCTCCCATTACTGTTTCTTATATTGGAACGTCATTATGTGGTTAAGTTGGGTGATAGCAAACCGACGTGATCCCGGGTATATACCACAGAATTCCGATACCTATTACCGCGCCATAAGGCAGATTCCTTATTATGATAAATGGAAAAAACGAAATGGAATATTGTCACGCCTTTGCCACACTTGCAGATGTTTGCGTCCTTTGAGGTAAGATTCCGTTCGATATTTAAAATTAATTTATTTCTAAAGCCACGTCTCCTGCTCCTCTGTCTTCCAAACATTAGACAAAAACATCAAACATTGGGGCGTGGCCTACACAATGTTTTTGTTTTCCGTCGACCACGGAAAACAAAAACATTGTCTATGAATACAAAAATGTATACGGCCACGCCCCAATGTTTCGATGTTTTTGTCTAAAGCCGCGTCTCCTGCTCCTCTGTCTTCCAAACATTAGACAAAAATATCGAAACATTGGGGCGTGGCCGTATACATTTTTGTATTCATAGACAATGTTTTTTGTTTTCCGTGGTCGACGGAAAACAAAAACATTGTGTAGGCCACGCCCCAATGTTTCGATGTTTTTGTCTAATGTTTGGAAGACAGAGGAGCAGGAGACGCGGCTTAACACAAAGCCCTGACAATCAAAACCACAGACAAATGTCTGCAGGCAACAGATGGATATTATACTTAAAAAAATAACTTTCTTTAGAAGCGTCGAACTAAAATAAAATAAATACATTATTATAAAGTATTATTTTAGTTCCATTAACGACAAGAAACACATTAAAATTAATTTAAAACATAAAAAAAGTTCTTAAATATTAAAAGCTTTATACGTATTACTATCAGTTTAATTTTAAAAGTAATTAATTTCAATATTTTCAGAGCTAAGCACTGCAGAATTTGTAAGCGCTGTGTAGCATACTTCGACCATCATTGTCCATTCATATACAACTGCGTGGGTGTCCGGAATCGAATGTGGTTCTTCATATTTGTGATGAGCGTTGCCATAAACTGCACGTGCACGATTTACTTCGCCTGCTACTGTTTGCTGCTGGAAGGGTTCGGGTTCCTCTATGTACTAGGATTACTTGAGGCGATAATATTTTGCGCACTTGGGTGGATTTTGACATGTACTTCGGTAAGAATGCTATACCAGATAATGCTCTTTGTTTCGGTAAAGAAAATAAATAAACTTTACTAGAATCTATTAATCTTAATTTTTATTTTAATGTTTTAAGTTACGCGTTAAAACGACTCCATTCTTTACAAAATGACTTCGTTATTAAATATTAATTTTAAAATATATATCACGAAATTTAAAAAAATTATAAGGTTTTTTTTTGTTTCGAATATTTAGTGCATATAATGGAAAATTTATTTTTAAAATAAGAGTTTGAAATATTCGTGCGTTTTTTGTTATTTGTCTAATTGATTACATATTTTGAGATTAATAGAATTGTTTTAATTTTCAGATCCTGCACGCTTGCATGAATTTAACAACAAACGAAATGTTTAATTACAAACGTTACCCATACCTCAGAGACAAGAGAGGCCGGTACCAAAATCCCTTCTCAAGAGGGCCTATCATGAATTTAATAGAATTTTTCATTTGTCTGCCTGATAAAAGCGATGAACACGATTTGTTTCATGATGAAAATATTTGATAAGTTGTTACAATCTCGTGTGAATGGATGAACACTAATTGCCATAAACTACGCTGTTTAGTTATTATGACGATATGCGCCTGCGCGACATTTTAACTACTTTTTTATTGACGCTTTATGAGAAAAAAGAATCACGACATGTTTTCAAGTTAATGGTAATGATACCCTGTGTGTAATTATTCATGAATTTATAAAACTATATGCGGTTTATGTAATGCCATGGTAAGGCCTCTTTGTGCGCTACGAATCCACCGCACAAGCCTAATTTTAATAGAAACATAAAAACACATTGTTCCGCACATCTATAAGAGATATATTTTGTATTAAAACAAATTATATTTACACACTAATTGCAATAAAATTTTACGAACTAATTTGTTGTTTATTTTTTTAATATTATTCGCTGGGCTCTTTTAAATGTATTTATTTTGTTTTTAAAATGGAACAGAACTACAACTTTCCGTTGTTCTATACTTTTTTTTGTAAATGTTTTATTTAATCATTTATTTTCAGTTTCAGCGGGTTTCTTACGAGTATTTTGGTAATTATATAAATTTTAGAAACTTAATCTTCATTCCCATCTCCCAAATTGTTTGTATTTGTGAGATATTTATTATTGTTTAATAAGTAAATGTTTATATTTTTACATTTATAGAAATTAAAAAAGGGGGAAATAGGATAATAATAAAGAAATGAAACACAACTTGCAGTACCCATCCAATGTAATACACTGAATCCTACCCTCTACGAAATATTACATGTGTCCAGCACATTCATATAAATAAAACCGCTTAAAACTACGTATGAATACAACACTAGTAGATTGATTACCATGGAAGATACACCTGGAAGCCAGGAGAGACTTCAACGTAAACAACCTACTTCATGTCAGCAGAAGCTCATTAAACAAAAACAAGTCAAGCGTAAACGTCAAAGCTAACTATCACATGTTTTATTAAAAAATAGTTTACCTTATTATCAAAATTTACTATATTCTTAATATTATTTGATAATAAAGGTAACAATATATATATTACAACTACGCACACCAACCATTCAATCTCATTGAAATTAATCCGTCAGAACTTTTGGTGTTACATGCTTTAGTTGTACTACCCAAAACCAACATTTCATCCCCAAATACCACTTTGTTACTTTAACAATGGCAGAGTCCACAAGTATGGCTAAAACAGGTCACACAACTAGGACAACATCCTGTACGAATACAAACATTCAGTCTAATATACCATCCCCACCTTTTATAATGTCAACAAATTGCAATGCTCGATTAGAAGTATTACTTCTAAAAATAAACTAAATATATATAACATAATAATAATAATAATAAAATTCTTTATTTGCAAAAATTTTTACAAATTGGCGGACTTAATGCCTAAAGGCATTTTCTACCAGCCAACCGATAACATAGTTTTCATAACAATTTAAGCTACATATTTAGACAGCAACCAAGGAGACACATGAACTGAACAAACTCATTTCACAGTGATGGCAACGTGTAATGTGCTATAACATCATATTACAGTCCAGTTTATGCACACCTAACTTCAGTTAAATGTAGTAGCTAAAATTGTTTAAAAGGAAGCCAAGAGCCTCAAGTATTTTCAGGGAGGCAGTCTGAAATATATATATGTATAAATATAAATGACAAAATGCACTCTAGACTAGTAGACAAAGTATCATAGAATGTAGCTTTAAATAATACTGATCACATATCAATTCACAACGATCAAAATTAAAGTTATATATTTCAATCTTAAAACTGAATTTTTAGTCGCAAGGAAACTCCTCCAAAACTTCTCCTGGGAGTCATAAAGAAAATATAACCCATTGTACACTTATATGGGAAGTAATCCAAGTTATATGCATACAATGCCCTGTAACTATATCCCAGTATTAGAGGTATCAAGCTGAAAGAAATATCTAATTTTCCTATAACAATAGTAGTAATTTTTGTATAAACATTTTCTTGATTAAAAATCGAAACAGGAGCCTGTAGTGAATTGCTTTACTAAAAGTTTCCTTGCAAGCATACCTAAATATAAATCGTTTTAAATTTTAAAGTTAATTTTGTCATTTCAAACTGCACAATTTAAAACTTCTTAAAACAACCAATTGTGTAAATAAGCTGCCCGTTGATTAAAATTATATAATATAGATAATAACCATTAAATTGTTTAAACAATTTAATACAAAATTAATTAAATTTTATTTGATATGTTCAATGAAAAATTTATACATATATTTCCAGAATTATCTCAAAATGAAGTTAAGATAACATGCCTTGCATTCATTTATGTAGAAAAATTCAAATAATATTGTTGAATAATTTTCTAAACAAAATCTTGCGATGAAAATAAAAATGAGTATTATCTATAATAAAAATTAAAATTTGCAGTCATATTACATTTTAATAAAATTAATAACTAAAATAATTTCACACTCTCATTACAAATTCTAAACATTAAATTCAGTGTATTCCTACAGAAGACACTGAAAGTCGACTAAGCCGTTTTACATACAAAGAAAAATATTTAATAAAAGTATGCGTTTTTATGATAAAAAGGATATTATTTGTTAACTAAATGTGACCTATACTCCATTCAAAGTAGCATACTTCAAAATGTAAACAAAAAAAGTCAAAATCCATATATGAATTGTTTATATTTTGTTCTATGTTAATTTAAACAGATTATAATTAAGATTTCCAAACTAAAGCGATATAAGAAGAAACAAAAATATAAATTTCAATATATACATACGTGTATGGAAATTAAAATTTGTTCTAAGATCATTATTTACTTAAACATTTATATTTTCAAAATTTAAAAGTAATAATAAATAAAAAATAATAGGAATCATTAAAATGGGCTCAGCAATGTTCTAAAAATTTAGAGGTCTACAACATTAAAAATTCTACCTAGACCTTAAAACTTGCAGGACATTACATAATCCGAGGTATATATGTATTTTTTGCATTTAAAACAAAAACAGCTATACCAAAGCCTCTAGTTGTCAACATCTACATTTAAAAAAATGCAATATATTAAAATTAAACACAATGGTTGCATTGATAAATAAAAATATAACCTAAAATATATTTAATCATCCTTCGGATTGATTCTTATAGCCGCTTTAATTTCATCAACATTGTGATCCTTATCGCCCCAACCCCAAAGATGGTGAGTACCATCACCGGTCCTGGTCACTCGTTGCTTAACAATATCCTCAGATACTGTCTTAAGATCATAAGCCCATCCGATTTTAGCAAAGAAATTTATAAAGGAAGTGGTGAAGTTAAGTTTGTGATTGCCTAATTCTGCTGTCTTGTAATCCCAAGGGAAAGTGTGATGGTAGTTATGGAAGCCTTCTCCGAGCGCAAAAAGAGATACGGATAGATTTTCCGCGGGCTTGATGGAGCGGTCATAGGGTTTGTGTCCCCATTTGTGAGCTGCAGAGTTGACTAACCAGGTAACGTTAAGGATGAACGCGTAACGGAACATGGCGGCGACGAAGTAGGCATTGGTCCAAGTTTCACCCCAGAGGACGACAGGCAATACAGTTGGCAAGATGAAGCAGGCGAGTGGCATCAGGATTAAGTAGTATCTGGAAATATTAAAAGATGTCAGTTTATATATACATATAATAAAAATGTATTAATCAGTAAAACAATAAAACTCACTTCTTCTGGAATCTAAGAATAGGATCGGCATACAAGTCACTCATGTCAAGTCCAGCCCCCTTAGTCTTAATATCGGGATGCTTTCTAACAAGAAGCCAGCCAATGTGTGAGAAGAAGAAGCCGCGGGTCGCATTGTGGGGATCAGCGTCTGTCTCCGAATATTTATGGTGCATGCGATGATCTCTAGACCAATCTATTGCAGAATCCTACAATAAAAAAATATTTTATTACTGTACTGTACCAAGACTGTATGAATAACGAAAAGGTTAGGTTAGGTTAGATTTGGCTCTCCAGGCATGTGACAGCAGGCTTGTGGCAGTGGCCGATATAGCTTGTCTATTTTACATTTAGTAATTCCTGGGGCCCTCAACTAAAGTCAAGCCAAATTTATTATTACTTAAAAGAACAGAACAATTGCATTTTTTAGGTGTTAGTAAAATGATATAAAAACTGAAAGGATGTAATTATAATGATATAAAGATGACAGGAAATCACTGGATGTAAGCCGCTATAAATAAATCACACTAGCATTCAATGGGGTAGGCCTATGTTCAACAGTGGACTATCCTATGGCTGAATGATATTATAATTATTGTATAATAGACAAGCAGCGCATTGCTGTTATGCCTATATCAAGCATTGGTGTTTTTACTATCACTTTTGCTTATTTTGTAACCACCTGTCTTTTAAAAATATTGGTAGATGGAGAGTCAATAACATCTGAGTGGCAAGCAACTATATATTAACTAAATTATTAGATAGATTAGATATTAACTAATAGTGACAGTGCTCAAACCTAGTGTAACTTACCTGGAATGCAACAGTATTGAAGATGGTAAGAATCAACCTCAACGGCCATTTGGCTTTGTAAGATTTGTGAGCCCAGAGACGGTGAGCTCCGGCTGTGATGCCCAGACCCGATATGACGTACAGCAAGTATGCTGGAATATAAAACAATAAATTAATTACACAATTATCAGGCTGCAAACTTAATAATTATACAATTGCTAAAAATGTAACCGGACCAGCTATTATCATGTCGAATTTAAAAGTAAATTAATTTAAGAAATCATCATAAATTACATCACAAATTAGTTCATAATTCACTTCTATGCAATTTATTTACACAATATTCAAAATCAAAAATCTTTATTTTGCACAGGTCTTTCAGGCTCTTGTGCATAATCAGAATCTAAAGAGATTTTAGAAAGGCATATGACGAGAAGAAATCACAAGAAACTCATTATTTTATGTGAAGTTATAGTGGTCATTTTATTCTAATTGGAAAGCTTAATAAAGACAAATATCTTTTGAAAGTAATAAAAAACTTGTGATTTGTTTCAAAGGAAAAAACAGACGACTGCAATTGGACTAATGTAAAACTAGACCAGCACTTAGAAACAAACATATTAATACTAACCAAAAACATCAGTCTGCCACTTAGCAGAGAATAAAAACAGATATCCGCCATATACCGCCGCAAGATGTAGATAACCAAATAATAGGATATTTCGCCAGACAAATTTGAGAGGCCGCTTGTCTGCTTGCATGACGGGCGTTCTGCCTAGAGCAAAGTCTGGAGTCGCCGCATCATTTTCAAACAGGACCCCGTTGACGTCTGTCGCATTCGGTGCCATTTTTGCGGTGTTTACCTTATTGGTAATACTGGAATTTGAAATAATAACTTTGCTTTATTTTGCTCATACATCAATACCTCACTGTAAAACATATGCACATAGAATTATAATCATAAATGTAACGTAGTATAGGAATCTAAATAGAATTTAATAAAATGTACGAAACATGTACTAATATAAATTAGCAACTTACAAATATTTTTACGTAACCGTTCCATTTAATTCACGCCCTATACAGTAATTTCTAATCACAATTAACACTAATAATTAAATAAACACTGAAATTATACCTCTTATTAATATTTCGCATTTCATCGATATCCATCTTAGACTGAATAACCATTTCTATAAACTGCGCAAATTATTTTCCATTACATTTTAATTAAATTATTCAAAAAGTACATATATTTCACGCTATCTTTAATTTATCACATTATAAATAATTACCATGTTTTAGAGAAATAAGAATTTATAAACCGACTAAGAAATTTAGCAAAGTCAGAAACAATCCGCAAAATTTACAATTCGCGACTTTGACACTTGACATTTCAACTCGATCTTTTTCCAAATTTTTAGGGCAAAGAAGCAATTTTACCATAAACAGTTAATTTATCTTTTAATTCTAAATAATAATTATCCCTTAAATCTACATAATCACAGCTTTAAATCATATCTTTAATAAAAGACAAAAGTTGATAAGTTTTTATCGATACAATGCTGCAATAGGTCAGTCACACTCGTTCTACATTGACTTTGACCTACAAGATTTTTTCAATGTCGCGATACCATAGCGGCCGGTTTGTTGCTTGTCTATATTCCGCGCCATCTTCTCAAGTAGCGAAATAATATTTTGCAAACATGATTTGACCAGCATAATTAGTTTAGTGAAAATGTTAAATAATATAATTATTGCTTAATCAATTAGCTATTCATCAGACAGGTTATTTTTTAATTATGTAACCGGCACGTAGCAACTAATGTATTTATGCATAGATTAATAGTATTTATTTATATATTAAATCATATTGTATAATAATAATCGCTTGAAATAACTGTAATTAGAAATTGGCACATTTGCATAACTGTAGTTATTTTTAATCTGCAATTTTTACATGACTTCAAATATAAATGAAGGCATCGATTTATAAATTTTATAAAAACGAAATAATTTAAAAAAATAAAATACTAACCGTAGATTATTATTCCTCGGCAAAAACGAAATAAAATAACCTTACACAAATTTCACTGTATTTGTAACATTAATAAAAAAGTTTCGCAAACACTAAAGCCGGTTTAGCATCCAGCAAATAATCCGTGAATGTGGAACATAAATTAAAAATACCAATTCTTATACCCGATTGTTCAAACCGAACTTTGAAAATTGGACCTATTACAAGCCGGCCAGGTGAATAAGTAATGTCAGACCGATGACTGACTGCCCAACTGAAGGCCGCGCGGCTTGGTCTCGGTTGTCACACTGCGATGCGTGGTTCCACGTCATGCTAACAAATTATGACCTGATGATACCCTTTTCATCATTTTTCACTTATATTACTCATTGTAAACAATATTCTTTTATATTCGTATTTTATCGGTTTAAAGATAGACTATCACAAACCTAAACAATTGCCGCTTCGACTGATTTACACAACGAGTTTATTTCGTTTGTGCAAATGTTACGGACCTGGTTCATAAATATTCAAATATTTAGCCGGTTATAAAACAATAACAAAAATAGGTAACTCACGTTTTTGAACATTGTAATTGTAACGATTTACTAAAGGGGAACAAATGTCTGGTGGAATGGATAACAAACTTTATTTACTAATTTAGATGCAAAACGTTGCTACTGAAACAAATAGCTAATATATTTTTTTTATATTAATACTGATGTGTAAAATTAACATCTCAAAACAAATGAAAGTGTTTATATATTTTCTACAGGTCAACGTAACAATTCCACTAATCTCAGATGCATGATTCATGCAATAAATTAGCCATTATAGATAAATAATTAATAAATAGATTAAATGGTGAGAAAAGTGAAGTTCACGTGCAAATGTGAATGAGCGATGATTAAAAGGTCATCCATGCAAACAGACACGTGCAGTTCGCCTGACGTAGGAAAACGCAGCCAATCCAGTACAGCAATCAACGACCTAAGTTCCCTTCTCGTATGTTTATCGCGTGACTTCTAGCATCCAATCCGGTGCGGGCAAATTATATTTTCGATATTTCATCATTGTTATTGTTAATAACCTTAAGAAATGCTTTAAAAGCGCTGAGTTAGCGCAGTAAAGATTGTATGAAGGCAAGAATTTGATGTTATACTGATAATATTACGATAATTCTAAAAATAATGCGATCAACAATGTCAAGGTGAGACGCTACTCGCCGATAGATGGCGTACGGTTTAATATTGACGCTATGTACTAAAAATTTAACCGTTAGAAATTTTGATGCAGACAGATCGATATTGTTATTCGGATAAAGACGATGACCTAGACTGCTAAAATATAAATTACTTTTTTAAATGCATAGCATAACTCTATTACAGTTGAGCGTTAAGTCTCAAACACGTTTTGTTTTCTTATTTATTTATTCTCTAGTTAATCCATTTTTTTAATTATTTTAGTTAATATTACAAAAAAACTTTTAACCGGCCTTCAACTGTTTTAATTACCTATTTTAAGAACGAATTAGTTATTACTTATAATAATAAAAATATACGATATTGTAAAATGATACTAGAAAGTAATGAATACATAAAAATAGTACTTACCCTTTAAAAATATTTTTTTAAATCACACTCACTGTTTATTTATTATTTATTTCTTGTAATAACACAGTTTTATTAATAGCACATTTTTGTTGCTCGCTTGCAACGTTGCGTAGGGACGACTGAAGTCTGACTGGTGAAAATGGTTACGTGCTGAAAAAAACGTTCTCACGTGCTTTGATTATGACGTTATTTATATAATGCGACCGTTATATATAATATCTGATAGCGTAAAAGATAACATGATAACACTTTATCTATAATAAAAACAATAAAAATCTGTCGCTAATGTTCTCTCAAATGGCGGCTCGTATAAAGAGAAAGTACGGTAGCAATTGTTTTTAAAATTTTACAAATTCCTAGCATTTTTGTTAAAGTAACCGTTTTATTATAATTTTATATGAAAATTACGAATCGCTTGAAGCATATATATATATTCTGTGGCTACATTTTCAATAATTACATGAATGTCAGTTTTCAACTGTATATTGAACTAGGATTTGCTATTTTCGAACGTCTTTTTCTTTCTTCGTATAAGTAGTTACATCATAATTATTTTCGCTCAATAAATCCGTCTTTTCGCTCGATCCCTGTTTGTCAAAATCTCATTGATCTGTTTACTTTTCTTTTCATTTTAAAATAAAGCTCTCAAAAAAAAAACACGCAGAAACGCTAGTAGATATAGCATAATTTATTTTAAAAATACATTAAATTATAAGAAACTAAAATTGCATTATTCGTGTCTAATCATAATTAAAAATTAATTGCTTAACTAATGTTTTGCAAATTGTCGTGGAAAAGTATATTAAATTCTAATTTTCATTACATTACACTCTAATTAACTCTAAAACAGGTTCTCAAACTTTTGTACGACAAGAAAAACAATAACATCAATAATAAAAATGAAAACAATTTTTTATTAAAATATAAATATTGAGTTAATTTTTGAGAAACTAACGCCGTCTCCCTTTTTCAGTAGAGCGATGTCTTTGAAATTTATCTTTTCCAAAATAAACAACTGCAGCGACTACGGCCAAAACGATAGCAACACCTCCCGCGATGGCAGCTACCGTCCGCATATGGGAGTAAGCGGGCATCCTAATAGATACTCTACTTTCGCTTGTATTCACACCACATGAAACCGAGATTAAGTAGAGCTCATCCTCCTCGGTTTCTGTCACTGTAAAATAAGAATTAAATAAGTCATAAGCCCACCGTATTCAGGAAGATTCGAAACTTCAAACGTCACTCAGCCGTATAAAACAAAATAGACCAATCACATACTCGAAAAATTATTGGCATGAATTTTGACCAATGATAGTAATCCGTTGCAACTGTTTACTGTCATATATCTCATTACATTCTGTTATAAGCATTTATAAGAAATCGTTTCAATTCTCTATTCTAATGTATATAGGTTCTAATAGGTTCCTATTGAAACATTAATAATATGCAGCAACGGTAATCGTTACTTATTAAAATATAAATAACAGACGTTTATTCAAAATATTACTATTTTATTTTGTTTATTGATTCTCGTTATAAATAATTATTTTTAAGCGTAAATTCTACACTCAAGTATAGATCAGGGAATCACATTTCAAACTACACATTTCTGTATATGGGTCATAGAGTAAGATGTTCACGCGCAATTGTAACTTACGTAATAAATAGTTCTCCATAGTGTGCCTAACTCCTTGAAGTTGAGCATCAGGTTGTTTATACCAACGCACGACGCAGCGTCTCTGCGGACGTGCCGTATCCCACGTCACTAAAATGCCTTCGTCGATTGCGCGAGCGACCAGGTCATCTGGTGGGTCTTGGAACCCAGCGGAGTCCTCGGACTCGGCATATGTTGGGATTAGCGTTTCTTCCTTCATTTCTGCATCTATGCAATATTACTGCAATATCACTATGATGGTTTTGACATAAATTAACAAAAATTGTACGTCCTTTTACAAACCGAATCAACTTTCTGACAGACATGTCTTCGATCTTGGTAAAAAAAAGCGATACTTCTTTTATGAGAAATATAAGCATCCAAAATTTTATTTTTTCTAAAATTCCTAACACTCCCATTAAACCCATAAAATAAAATTTAAAGAAGGAATACAGATATATTTCTTTAGACGAATAAAGACAAATTTTGTTTTTAGATTTTTGTTTAAATCTGTCCGGTTTGTAAAAAAATGTCCCAAATATGTTATTATTAATAACTATAATTAGACATTGATGCAATGTTGCAGCGGTCGTGGATTCGATTCTCACTGCAATACGTTTTATTTGTTTCGGGTCTCTCTCTATATTATAGGTTCAATTGTTCTTGCCTTTATGCACATAGTACATGTGTCTTAGTTTGGAGTATACATAGATTAGCCTAGACTCTAGAATAGGTAAAGAGAAGAGAGAAGTATTTTAGTATGACTGCTTTATGTTATGATATTTTTGCTGCACTTGAACATTGTCATTGAAGTTTATTTTATAGTCAAACCTTCCGTAATAACTGTCCTTTTATTCCTTCTGAGTAATCAATTTAATAGCTAAAGATTGAAACGCTCTAATTCGAGGTACCAGTTATATTTGTATTGAGCGAGTACGATTGCCAATTCCTAAAATTAGATCAGTGAGCTTATCACGAATTTTAGTCTGTCTTTCGAATCGAGCTGTCACAAGTAAAACGGATCCGTTAGCAATCGGGATCATGAATTTTTACTAACGACTAACGAGCACCAGCAATCTATCAAATAAACGAAAGATCGAGACGTTCGAAAATTAACAAAAAGTATCTAAAATATTGTAGTTCCAAATTCGCACGCGGTGGCGCTGCTCAAATTTCCATACAAATCGCTTGAAGTGAACTCGGTTCGAAAGCCAGACTAAAATTCGTGATAAGCCCACAGTTGCTATTCCGTCAGAGTTAGCGACTAATGATAATAAGCAAAGCAGAATAATTGCAAAAAGGTTTCTTGAAAATGACATTGAACTTTGTGTTTAGCTCACCAACATTAACATAAATAAACATAAAATTACTAACGTTACAAAACTATTCACGGACTAACTACCATTGTTTAATAATAATTAATACAGCTTGATGTTTATATGTATAAGTTATTACGTACTTTGGAAGTATGGTGTGATTATTTTTTTCTTACTATATTTCGTCACTTAATTTTCCTAAATGACTCATGTTACTCAAGAATAAAGTTCATGTTTATTAGCTATATAAATATTTACAAAAACGTAGGTATGCATCCGTATCCGTAAAACTAAAGCTTCACAAACGTTACAGTTCTTAGTATAGCTTAAAGTACTGATTTGAGCTGTCAAAGTGACATTTCATTCATAGAACATCTGTCACTTTGACAGTTCGTAAGTATTTTAAGCAATACGCATAATACTTACCAATGGTCCTAATAAAAATGGGTTTGCTAAACAAGCCGTCTCCCAAATGGTCCTGCGATAGTATTCTTACTTCATATTCTGTTCCCGGCTGCAAACCTACAAGGGTAGCTTCTGTTAAACCCTTTGTAAGTATTTTCATGGTACGCCATTCGCTGACGTCACGAGCTCTATACCAGACGTTGTAGTCTACGTTTTGACCGTTGTAACCTAAGATAAAAAAAAGTATATTATGGTCAGTAGCACAATGTTGATTATATTGAACGAGAATTACAATTACCAGGAACCCAGCTTATGTGGATACTTTCATGAGATGGTACACCAGAAAGATTGTATGGAGCTCTAGGTGGAACATTCTCGATCATCAGTTCAGCTTCCACGGACACGGATGCAGCATCATTACGAGCAGTACACACGTACACACCTCGATCATCCTCTGTGACGTCATCAATTGTCATGTTACCACCATCTAAGGAATAACGACCTTCTGGCAGTTCGAGTCCGTCTTTCTATAATAAAAGATAGGAAGTAGTAATTAATTATTTAATACAATTATTTGCTAACATGTAAATCGAGTCGTGTCACAAGAAAACAATGGTAAATTTTAAAAAATATCCGCTGCAACCTTAAGTCAGTGATTCTCAACATTTTTTTTGAGGCACACTTTTAGCGATTTTAAAATTTGACGACACAAAGAAAAAGATAAGTTTTTAAAATTATATCATTTAATAATATTAACATTATTATAATATCTAAAATTTGGTCATCACTGCCATAAGTAATAAAGGCTTATAACACGACTCGCATGTCAGATTCTAATATAAATTATACTAACTCTGGACCAAATAATAACAGGAGGAGCTTCGACATTTCCATCGCTCGCCACACAAGCCATGTGAACCCGCTGTCCAAGCCTAGCCAAATACAAAGATTGCGGACGTCGAACAATGGTCGGCGGACGCTGAACACGAACCCTTACAGGTGGAGACCCACCTTCAGTTCCCAGTGCGTTGTATGGAGTACACGAATATAAACCTTCGTGTGATTCATTTACCTGAATAATAAATTAAATTCTTAGTAATATAATATTTATTTTGGTGAAATATATACACGTACTTGGTTAAAAAGTAGACTGCCATTTCTGCTGTAAAACACTCCAGGAACATTTGAAGGTTCGAATAGAAATCCATCCTTTTCCCATCGCAGATTTTTCAACGGTGGATTAGCGCTAAAGTGGCAATCCAGACTAGCGGGTTTTCCATACGGTAAATATCTTTCTTTTGGAGCGTACACTATCTTAGCTTTATCTAGAATAAAATACCCATGTTTGTGATTTATTAATCTTTATTACTATTCCTATTATTAAATATATTTATGACAGGGGCACAACACCTTCAAAAAATTAAGGGGTATCTAATTCTTTATTTATAATAACTAAAAGAAACGTTCTCAAATTTGAAAGCTGAAGATATTTTTAGGACAACATTGTCTTTAATTAAAATTTATTTGTTTTAATTGCAAAGTTTCCAAACATAATCTTTTTATAGTCGTTTACATTTATAAATATTTGAGCTAATTTAACAATATCTCATAAATATCTCTATTGCAAAAGCATTCACTGTTAAGTATTTAAACGATTTTATTTTGAAATAGTTTATTTTTTATATAAGGAAGCGTTGACACCCCCGTTGTTGCGCCCCTGATTAATCGGCTTACATTGAACATCTAAGAATGCGCTTGCGCTCTGTATTTCCCCTTCCTCATTGACCACGTGACACTCGTATTCACCAGGATCGGTAATATCAGCGTGTTCAATTATTAACGAGCCATTACCAGCCAATATTGTTCGATATTCTAAATCCATGAGGTCAGTGATTGCTTCACCATCTTTGTACCATGTTACTATAGATTCAGGATCCTTTGGTCTGCATTCAAATTCTGCTCGTTGTCCTTCCAAACATGTGTAGTTTATCGGTGGTGTTACTATCAAGTTGCCGCCTGAAATAATTATTAAACTGGATAGTGTAGAATTGTTTACACAAGCAGGCATAGTGGGCGTGATTAATTGTCTATGGCAGCAATGGTCTAGGCCAGTGTTGGGCAAACTTTTTTTATGGGGAGGATGGATTTTACTAGAGGAGGGCCAGAATTATAGAAAAAATGCATTTTGTGTTAGAGCTTTATAACTTTATACTTCACCTTGTCGATGGACTCTCGACGAGCCAGATTAAATACTTTCGCGGGCTGGAGTTGGCACGCGGGCGGTACTTTGCCCATCACTGGTCTAGCCTAAAGTCAGGGGGAGTATAGCCATATGTCAGACGGATATAGAAACATCCTACCTTCTACTTCAAGGTAGAAGAAAGTCCCATTATTTCGTGTAGGGGGCGTTCTATTGGGAAAGAGTACCCTACAATGATAAACCCCGTGATCGGTTTCTCGGATCGAAGTAAGGTTAATCGATCCTCTTCCAAGACCATATCTGCCATCTCCGAGGTATTTGATTCGGCCTCCATAACTGTCTGCGAAGTGTGGTGGTACTACTTCTGTGCTGTACCATGAGAAAATGTTTACTCCCTGTAAAATTACATATATCGTAATAAGCAAGCCTCATGGACAAAATCAGAGAAACACTACAGTAATACCCCGCTTTACGCGACACTGTTATGCGCGGTTTCACTATAACGCGAAATTCAAATTTCGCGCTCAATTGCCCCGCATTACGCGAAAGAGTGCGTATAAACATAATGTAGTCATCAACTTCTCTATGGTCGCGGGAATTTCAGTGTTTTCCGGAACGTATCCCTCGCGTAAAGCGGGGCATTACTGTACAAACACATTTAATCTACGCCTTAAAATAGTTCTTCTTAATTTATCACAACATTGTATAAAAAACAACTGAATGATTATTCTTTAATTACATTTAAATTTGTTTGTTATATACGAATGTATTAATGTTATTTTCATGCAATATTCGTGACTTAACGATGACATATTTTGCTGATCAAAGGTTGAAAATTGCTTGAACATGCTTAAACTTGAGTATAAAGCGTTAGCTAAATATCGATACAAATACAGTATTCATGCACATCTCTAATTCAGCGGCGCATCACTATAGCTGTCATTTGTTATTACCGCATAAGTAAGTAGGAATATATTTCCTTTAATGATATATCATAAATAATAGAATAATTTCTTTGCATTCATTTTCTTTTCCATACAATCCATAGGTCACGTACACTTCAATACTTTATTTGCATATTTGTAGATATGGTTACCTACCTACTTGTAATTATCATAATATTCAAGATAATATCCAAATTATAAGTAAAATTGATCGATTATTTCTAAAGTTCTATTTATTTCCGACTAAAATTTGTGCATAATCCGATGTGTACTTTGAAATTAGCCTAAATGCATTACCCATTTAACATTTTTTATTAGCTTTTTACGTTTTTTTAGATATCTTCATATGATTAATTAATTGTCGCAATCACCTACGCATAATATATTGATATGCAGCTGTATCGTAAAGTTAATTGGAAAGAAAGAAAAATAAAATTCGTACCCGGATACCTAAAGATAATTCTTAATGATTTCTAGATAATTATAACAAAAACAAAAATATTAATATTTTATAATCAGTTGATAATATTAATTGAAGTCTCATTGATAATGTATTATTGTAATTTGCTCAGTTTTTATAATAATAATAAATCCTTTATTGCTTTAAACATAAGAATACTAATACAATTTAACTAATGAGAAACAAATTTAGAGCAATTGGCGATCTTATCGCTAAATATTATTCTAATAAGAATTTGAATTAAATCAATTAAGTATATAATAGAAGAGATTCTTTATTGTTCTAATATAACTCATGTTGCCTCTAATGAGGAAGCACTAAACCTTTAATTAGAAATAAACCGACCTCCGGATCATCTGCATGTTTCATTATACGGTAAACATGAAATCCGAAACTTTGTTCAACATATCTCGGGCTCATTCACTCTTACGTATTTACCTATAAGTGTAATAAAGATAGCTTATAGAGCAGACTAGACTTGGAGACTGTACTAGTTAATTTATTAGACAAGCAGACAAATTACATGAGTAATGCAATCGGAATATGACTTTTAACTTGTGAAAGAAATTACTTAACACAAGAGTTTTATGACTGTGTCGAGATATGATGATGACTAATGACTTATAGGGCACACTCTTCTAATTCTACTCTAAATAACGATAACAATACGGTCATTATTAAGCAATAAATAGTAGGCATTATATATTATTATAACATTAGTATGTAAGTGGACAATGCCAGTATACAGCAGCAAAATCAAATTGATAATTATTAAATTAATAAATATATTTCATTTATATTTGTATTTGTATTGACGAGTAAAAGCGCTCTATTGGAGCCAATTTACTAAAAGTAAATAAATAAAGTTGTATGCATAATTAGTAAATACATATGTTTGTGTTTTTCTTATACATATGTTTTTCCACGTGACAAGCATTGCCTAGTGTGGGGCCGTTGAAAAGCATACTGTTATTTTACTTTAACCCTTTCGCTACGGACGCATTCTCCGGCGCGCTACTCTCGCTGAGTGAGCCGCCGCGCCGCGCCGAAAGTGTGCATTCGCGAAACAATTGAAATCGCCCGTGATGCGCTCAATACCACGGTATCTTACGCACAACGGAGGTTGTCGCTCGTAGAAAGGAAATGGTAAAAGATTTATCATATAATGTAATCAGAAAACACAATTTAATAATATAATGGGTAACTATGGAGATAACAAATATACTCTGCTCACAAAAAATCGCGGGTGACTATAGTCACCGCTCGTAGATGGCAAGCGTCAGGCGTTGGGTGACTATAGTCACCGCTCGTAGCGAAAGGGTTAATAATAAACAAATAATAAAATAAATAAATAGAAATCGTTTATTCTTTTTTACCCTTTAACGATAACGCTGTAAAATGGGCAGTCCTTTAAATATTGCTATATAGAACGCTGTATTTAAATATGAAATAAAAATAATAATTCTAACCATAATATAATGAAGTTAATATTCAAGGCTAACACACACAATGTATGAATTGTGTAAGTGCTACGTAGAATAAATAGTGCGACCAGACGCTTTCAGTGGATCAAGGCCTTTTCCTAATACCTAGTTTTCACACGCAATGCCTGTAATAACGAGGTTACACGCCACTATGTACAAATATGCATGTTCGATTTTAGAAGGAAGGAAGTCGTTTTTCAATTTTTTTGCCAACTCGTTGTGACGTCTCGTTTTAGACGCGTACTTACGTTTGAAAAATATGTAGTAATTTTAAATATAGAAATTGTATTGGAGATGAGCTCCATAGAAAAAATTGCAATTTATGTAGTCACTGAAGACCCATAGTCTCTGTCTACCCAAGTAAAGAGTGATAGACATGAGCTAAGTTATGAAATACTTTTAAAGGAATCAAAAAGTAAACACCTGTTAAAATTATTTACTCGTATTATTACAATAAATATATATTTCAATATTATGTATTATTTAAAAAAAGTTCTGTTGTTGATTAAAAAAACAAACACGGCCGCCATCTTTGACTGAAAAAAAACAAATGACTACCGCGGCTCTGGGTTCTTCTTCAGTTGTTATTGAATGGAATACTAGTGTGTCTAATTATTCGTAGAGCTCTTTACTAGCAATACTAAGCCCATATATATTGTTCTGTGGTAAACGTGAAGTGTGAAAAGTGAGCGGAGGCGGCGACTTTGAATTAAGTAGACAATTGGCCCGCCTATATTGGTCCTTATTACAACTCCCACGCTCTACAACTGAATAGTAATCCTTGTGGCCTACATGGGATCAATTTGACGCAATGAATCCATGTTTTATGATTGTATTGAACGAAAACGATTTATCTCCTCACCTGCGACTGTTCTGGAAGGTACACATTATGATTGATGATTAGGATAAGATGGAGACCTTCTCATAGCTTCTTAAAACTCAATCGCCTTTCTGAAAGGTTTTATCCTCCACAGAGGGGCTTATAACAATAGTATAGACGGTATAGAAAATGTTCGTTCAATTCGATCGAAAATTATAACAAAATCAATTCTTTATTTAATTACTGATTTGGAGCTTCTAGTCTCTACTAACTAATATCTTCAAAACTAAAGCAGAAGGAAGAAGGACTCGCCGATGAACCATCTTACAAATACCTAAGAAAATCACACGATAATTCTCCCATTAGGAACTAGTTGACGGTATTACTAATAACTCTAGCAAGAATTTGCATACGCTTACCCCGAACTTGCGATGATTGATAACTTTTGTTCATTATCCATTCGAGGCTATAGGTAGGTATATAAAATTATAGGCGCGTACAGTTTGATGATAAAAAGTCCCATTAAACATAACCCAACGCACATTTTAAATTAACTCTATATTTTTTATACTTTGTTTACAATCTTTCATATTAGATAATTCATAACATATATACCTATATATATACCTAAATGACTAGGTACATAACAATATAGACTAGACATACTATATAAATTATTGTTTTAATTGCAACAATAACAATAATAAACATTTTTATTAACTCTAGTTTAATCTTTATTACTACACGTGACAGTTAAAAATAACTTAATGAACGTTAAGATGATTTATTTTTTCCATTTCGTTAACGCATACATCATATTTTTTCATCACATTCGAATAAATATAATGTTTTTTGTTTATATTACGACCTGTGGGCTTATCACGAATTTTAGTCTGGCTTTCGAACCGAGTTCGCTTCAAGCTATTTGTATGGAAATTTGAGCAGCGGATATGGAACTACAATATTTTAGATACTTGTTAATTTTCGAATGTCTCGATCTTTCGTTCATTTGATAGATTGCTGGTTAGTCGTTAGTAAAAATTCATGATCCCGATTGCTAACGGATCCGTTTTACTTGTGACAGCTCGATTCGAAAGCCAGACTAAATTCGTGATAAGCCCACTGTATTGCTGTAGTAATATGGTAGATGCAGTCAATTTAGGATTGGCTTAGGCACAATAGCAAACAAAAGAACGTCAGAGCGGCATCGTTATTGAATTAAACACAATTGCAGTACAATCCTTTTTAGAAGAATAGAGAGACCTAGATTATATGGACGCTTTACTAAATAATACATTTGCTTCGAGTCATTGAATGCTCTGAGATTTATAATTGAATTTTTTAAGCAGTCCTTAGTGAAAGCTGTTTTAGTGTAAATAGTCCAAATTAAGCTAAAAAAAAATCAACCTGTTGTTCAGTTAGGGTGACATTCCATTTTTATCTATACTAATATAATAAAGAGGAAATATTTGATTGTTTGTTTGTATGTATTGAATAGGCTCCGAAACTACTGGACTGATTTGAAAAATTATTTAACCATTAGAATCGTACAATATCCCTGATGAACATAGGCTATAGAATATTTTCAACTGTTTTTTAAGAAATATTACATTTTATTTTAATTTCAGACAATTCGATGTCTATTACGCAGACGTAGTCGCGGGCAACTGCTAGTAGTCAATAAAATAATAAAAAACAGGTACAAAAAAATTTTTAGGCAGAAAAACACTTATCAGTATATTTGTTGGGCTTAATTATAAAGAAAGATAGGTACGTAAAAAAAAATAATCGCTTCATTAATTATAATATTATTTTTCACATCATATTTACCTAAATTTGTGAATTATATTAACTTTCCGTGGGCTTTGATAATGTGATTATTTATTATGAAAACTGTTTATTGAATATCAATCATTTATTTTGTTATTGTCGTTAAAACAACTTTTAAACAAAATATTTATAATGCGGCAAGCAATAAAGATTTTTGAATTTGAATAAAGTGTTCTTTGCAACATTCTTTCTAACAATTTTGAATAAAATTCATCGCTTACTAAAATTTCACTTTTTTATCGTTATCTAAAATGTTTTTTATTTCGCCACTATATTATTTATAGGCCGTACCTATATAGAATGGTGACTCAAGCGTAAGTTCGAAGTCCAACTTTCAAAAATGTTTATTTTAGTGATAAATTAACCATTCATTGATAAAATTAATTATTTGTTTGATGAACAATGGAAAATATATAAGATCTTTATTTAGACGCATTTTATGATCCTTGTTATTTCGTAAATATCAATTCTATTTATTTATTTGTTAAAATATTAACTAATAGAATACTAAGCCTAATACAATTTAAAAATAAATTAAAAACATATTTGATTTTAAAATACTTTTATTCAATTGACGAATATCTCAATGATTCGAAACAGTAAATGAAATTTAGTTTATTAATTGAAATTGTTTTATTATTATTATTGTATTATTATGTTGCTGTGCCCTGACCGGGTGTCACATTGACACTAAACTATACTGACATCTTAATTATAATCGTGGCATGCAATAAAGATATTTGAATGTAATAACAATAATAAAATACGAATAGAATAGAAATATTAACGATAATACAATAAACTAATCAATCAATGTATACAATAAAATTTAAGCTAAGCTAAAAGCGTGCTCAGTTGGTTATATATAATTTTGTACTTTGGACTTTGGATTGCTTATAATAGAAGCTTAACATTTTTTATATACTAACTTTATTTACATTCATTGTATTACATTTTTAACACTAGAACTACTAACCGATCAATATGACCGGTTTCAAAAATTCTTCACAAGACTTTTATATACAACCCCACTCGTTATTTTTTGTAAACGATTCTATTATTTACAATTCTACAATTAATTTATTGAATTATATTTAATACTTTGCACGCACAAGTCATCCGGTCATTTTGACCGGTTGGTAAAAATAGGTCATATTGACCGGCTCGTAGTTCTAGTGTTAAAGACGCTTAACCTAACCCAGGGGTCGGCAGACCGCGGCTCGCGAGCCGCATGCGGCTCTTGCCATAGGATTATCTGGCTCTTCTTACAATACAATAGTATATAATAAAGTTCATGTTGCGGCTCTCTGAAGGCATGGAAAAATCTAAAAACTTAATATTCGGCTCATCTGGTTGATAAGTCTGCCGACCCCTGACCTAAACCTAAGCAATTATACCCAGTGACGTAGAGTGAGCTTAAATCGCGCCCGGGGCACAATACTTTTTTAGCCCCATTCAAAATCCATATTATATGTAAAATATACTCGCAAATTAATAAACAAATGAAGTAAAATAAATAAAGACATAGGCTCAACACTAAATTTAAAACATATTTTCCAGAAATCAATTATAATAAAAATAAAAATTATCAAGCATTTTTTGTTTTGTGGCTATGATTGGCGAATTTTTTGTGATTTCTTCTTGTCATATGCCTTTCCGAAATCTCGTAGATTCTGACTATGCGCAAGAGCCTGTAGGGCCAATGTGAAATAAAGATTTTTGACTTTATTAAGCTAGCTTTACGTTCATGAGCGGAGATAACTAATAGCCTTGTTAACAGTGGGCTTATCACGAATTTAGTCTGGCTTTCGAATCGAGCTGTCACAAGTAAAACGGATCCGTTAGCAATCGGGATCATGAATTTTTACTAACGACTAACGAGCACCAGCAATCTATCAAATGAACGAAACGAAAATATTGTAGTTCCAAATCGCTTGAAGCGAACTCGGTTCGATAGCCAGAGTAAAATTCGTGATAAGCCCACTGTACAGGAAACACAGTTATTAGTTGAGTAAGCAATGCTTAGGTTAAGAGGGAAGACTCGTCTTATTTGAGGCCCAAGGTCTTTCCAGTGTGACACTACCCTGGGACAGTAGACACATATTTTTTAAAAATTTGATATTTTTCGCGAGCCGCAATTAAATAGGTACGTACGGTATTGAAAAGGTATTTAAAAAACGTTGCACTTAGTCTTTCATATTTTTTGTCAGTAATTTAAAAGACATTTTGAAGCACATACGAAACGATAATGGTTTATTAAAATATAATAGCACCGAAATTAAATTCTGGATGGAACTCGGGTACATTTATCGAAAGCCACAAATAATCCTTCAAAGAGCCCCAGGTTGGCCGCCCTGTTATATACCATTAAACCACATAAACACAAAATATAAATTTTATACACAGATCAAAAACAATTTCTATCTGTGTAAATAGAACGGATTACAGTAAGAAACGTTTAATAATAGTTCAGCTCAGTAGTTTAATGATTTGCCTTCAATATGTCAAAATATTTATAAAAAATATTCTCGAATATATTTAATGATGATAATACTATTTCTGTTTATATATTTTTTTCTTTTCTCGTATTATATAACTGCGTATTGTATTGAAATGAAAGTTATTTTTTGTTGTGCATAGTTTGTCATTTGTTTTTAACATAACAACAAATGAATTCCACTCGAGTTTCATACTAGTTGCGTTGTGATAAAATATTGAATGATTAAAGAATAAAGTTTACGATAATGAATACACGAATTGATCAGCATAACAGCGGGCATTGGAAAGAATAATATTATTGTTTCAGATAACCTATAAGTTATCTCGCAAATAAACTTTTTTATGCTTGAATGCGGCCATATCTGTTTTTTCTTTAGTTACTATAGCTACTAGCGGCGAAAATTGCGATCAGAGCGAAGAGAAAAAGTGCAGGAAGTAAACGAAAATTATTATATTAAAAATTTAATTTAATTTAGATTTTCCGTTCGACGAAGAATGAACTGTATTCAACGTAATAAAAAACAGAACAGCCATTTACGCTAACAGACATGTTTTTTACTTTCATCAAAGTACTTAATAAGTACCAACGTACTTAATATATAGTTACTAAACGACAAGATACATTTTTCTTTAACAAATTGTCGCTTAATGTCAATGAGTTGTAAATTAATCTCAATAATATAATTCCTTCTTAAGATTTCAGCAAACAAAAGAAATGCGTAATTAATTAATCATTATAATCGTTATTATATCTGGTCAATTATATAATTTCCGGCGTCATAGATAAAGGAAGATTAATTTATAAATTAAATTTTATTTATTTATTGAAAATTGAAGATCAAGTTTGACTGATAATTAACTTTTCAAACCAAGGAATAAATAAAAACAAAGTGTTTTTTAATATTCAATAATCAAACGTTCTAAAGAATATTTTCTTAGATAAGATTACTTAGGAATAAACAAGATAATAATTAATTAGTGAGTGAAAGAAGAGACAAGAAAGCTTGATAGTTATTAATAATAAAATAATTAGCAAAAATATAATTACATCCTTGTCCCATTCCAGCTGATAAGGTATTTCATTACCGAATGGAAAGTCCAAGTGGCAGTTCATAACGGCGTAACCGCCAACCGTAGCATTCAACTGATAGTTCTCTGATAATAGAAATCCCTCAGTTCTTAAGCAACAAATAGAAACACAAACAACTATGCACCACATAATAAACAAATTCCTTTTAAGCGTCATACTTAAAATACCTACTTAAATATTGCACTTAGAAAAAAGATCTTTTCTGGCGCGTCACTATTGACGTTCGAAAATTGAAAATTTAATCGCACTTTTTTTTAAATTTTATTTGCACGGAACAATCGGACAAATCATGGAGCACATTTGAGAATAAATGCGACACGCCCCAGTCAGGGCCACAGGGAATATGGTCATATTAGACGTGTAGGTAACAACCTACATACGACCAATAAACGCATTAAAACACGAAGACAGATCCTAATAGTCCTTGTCCCTCTTACTATACGGGTGACTGTTTATTTATCTATTAAGTTTTTTAGTCAACTTCTAAATATTGTATAACAATTGTGTAATACATCTTTAAATAAGAGATTTAATTTTAATCGGCTAAAATTGTATAATTAAAATTAGACTAAATATATTTTTATTGAAAAAATTCAACGCATATCAAAAGAAAGGCCAATTTAAAATAAGCAAACCCAATGTTGCAAAGCTATCATTTGGCTCACATATATAGGGACTGCAATATTTATGATAGAAATAATGTTAGAACTAGAAATTTCCAACTACAAAACTTGTTTTATAAACATAATGTAGTCGGTTGAAACAGCGACTGTTACATCAGTCACTTTTAACAGTAAGAAAGATAATTCCACAGTTACGACTTCAATTCTATAATATCGAAAGCGACAATTGCAGAAATCAACACTTCTTTTACAACCGCATTAACCTCAAACGTAATCTAATCGGTCAGATGTATTCTTTATAATACGGGTTGGATCATAGCATTCATGTCACTCCATAGTGATGTCATGACACCCGCATCCGGAGCATGCGCAAGCCCACGCGTGCTATACTAACAAAAAGCAACAAAACACAACTATGCTTTCGTTAAGATTACGCGATAACAATATTTATATATGTAATTGTTTTTTTTTTAAATTTCGAATACGGAAATTCTTTTTTTTATTAATGGTCTCAAATGTTGATAATGAAGATAATTCTGCCAATATCAAGTATTCAGTCATCAGCCTAACAAGAAATTATAAAATTTAAATGCTTAGCAAAACATATTATTAGAATCATAAACGATTAGATGTGGTCATAAACTTTTTAAAGCCGTTCATCAATTCATTCGTTCATCTTAATCTAAAAGTAATTGATGATGTTGTAACTACTAAGTTTGTTATTTTTCATCCAAAGCTGCTGTTACACTTTTTATAAAATTGTGGGCTCAAACACTCCAAAATAGGATACTTTGCACAATTCATCTATTCATCAGATATCAGAAGGAGGACAATATAAAACATACATATTATATGTCAATAATGTATTTATATTATAAATAAATATTACCATTTTCAATACAATATCAGTCTTTAAGCCTCCAATTAGTGCATATACTTTGTAATTATTTAAAAATAATATTCTATCGGTAAACTTCAGTATGTCAATTAGTTGACTTTAGTATGTACATAAATATAAATTTTATATTAATTTAATTATTATTAGCTTTTAATAAATTTTTCTGATATAATTCATAATTAACTCCATAATTAATATTGACTAAATATGTTGAAACAATTGCTTATAGTAATTTAAAAAAAGCCATAACACATATTTTGAAATAAGAACTTTTTTTTTTTTAAATAATAGATTTACACAACAAACAACTGAATGTTTATTTATAAGTTTTTGTTGTCCTTCTCCTGACACAGGATATCCTAGTTTCAACTAGTTTACGGTCATGGCGTTGTATGTTTATTTAAACATTTAATTATTATTTTAATGTAAAAACTTATTTTTAGTTTAATTTTTCCCCACAGCAAATTTCAAAACAATAATATTATAGTTACTATGCCGTGTTAACATATCCTAATGACAACGTGAATAAGGAAGTGTGTTGTAAGTCTATTTAACCTTCAAGCCGTGTCTCCTGGCAAATCACTACTGTTTCCCGTTGCAATCAACGACTACATTTACTAGAATAATGCGCTGTCTATGGATTGTCATTCGATTTGAAAAAGGAATGCTATCCGGCCAATATATTAAAGAAGCCATACCAAACAAAATCAATATAATACAACAAGGGACGCGCATGACTTTTACGTATAGAGTAATGCATAAATCATAGGGACTGAAATACGCCAATGACGTCATTTTAAATCGTGCATAATATAAATATATTGTTAAAAAAAAGTATAAACAATTCTTTGGGTCAAAGTATATGTATGCATGTATATTGTTATTTATTTTTTAATTATATATATATAATCAATAAACAAGAGTAGAAAGATCATGCTGTATTAAGTCGAATACACCAACGTTAATTAATTAATTGATTCTAAAATGTCGTATGTGATAATGGGAACTAATGTAATCGTAGATTTTCAAAACAAATTTTAATTCAACCCGGATGCATGTTTATTATTGTTCTAGAAAACTACAAACGTAAATGGAATGACACATTTCACTAAGTGAATTGCGTTCATAAATTATAAATTACGTAATATACATAATAATTTATTAAGTCCGATATTTATCAAAAACTTCTAGATAGTTTTTAAAAGATCAAAGTGCCATTTGATAACGCTTTGCTATCGTAACTGAAAATATTCGCGAAATTATTGACACGGCATCGAGCCGTGTTCCGGTGGTGCATAATTTATAACTATAATTTAAAAATAGAACCAATGTTTATCTTCTTCTTTTATTAATGGCTTCAGATGTTTAATAAAAACAATTCTGCCAATGTCGAGTATTCAGGCAAAAGCCCAACAAGAAAATGCAAAATTTTATCATACGCTTAGAAAAAGCAATATCAAATCTCTAATTTTTTCATGTTGACCGCAGCGGAATCAAAATCTATGAAATAAAAACGTCTATGCCGGCTGAAGACGACGAATACGCTCCTCATTATATCAAGATTCCAGCTACTTCCAAACTAATCCCCAAACTCGATTAGTTCATGGATGTTACTGGATGACAGACTGGGCTGATAACCATCATTCATCTGTCTAGCACTCCTTAATCAGTATTATAAAACTTAATCATAACATATTTATTGATTACATCCTAATTTTATTTCATTTAAACATAATTTAAATTTATATACCGTAATGGCACCTAGAGTTATTCGTGGAGATGATTTACTACTGAAATAAAAACTTAACAGTCTTTAATGTATTAATTCTGTAAATTAATAGTTAATTAATTGTCGCAATGTGCTCATTTTAAAATAGGTAATTAATGCTGTTGAAACAATTACTACCATTGTAACAGTTGTTATACTAATTGTTTCTCCTTATCACTTTAAAGGACTTTGGGTGTGTTTCACTTGTACAATAGCGGCAAAATGAAGTGTCGAATTAAATTATGTAACATAAAAAACAATGAGTTTACAAGAAACAATGGAATAAATCGAATTGTGTATGAGAAAACGGCAAAATATATATTTAAAGATGTTTGTCTCTGATCAGCCCTGCAAATGTAAGGTAATATATAAAAATACACATAAATTATCGAGGCCTCTAGTCTTTGAAGGTATGAAAATAAGTATGTTTTGTATACATCTTAAGCCGCGTCTCCTGCTTGTGTTTCTTCGAAACATTACACAAAAACATAGAAACATTGGGGCGTGACCGTACAAAATGTTTTTGCTTCCCGTCGACCACGGAAAACAAAAAACATTGTGTACGAATACAAAAATGTGTACGGCCACGCCCCAATGTTTCAATGTTTTTGTGTAATGTTTCGAAGAAACACGAGCAGGAGACTCGGCTTTATAATTTGCTACATTGTCAATATTGATCATAGCCTAACTAATTTTAACTAAATCAATTAATATTCAGTAATTGATCTTTTCTATATTACAACGCTAAAATAATGTTACCAATACCAAAAATATTTTATGTTGACAGTAATGACAATAAATCGAAGGCGTTTGTAAATAAGGGGATGTGTATCGTTGTTATCGATTAAAAACGATGTCGAGACGAAATAACATAGCTTACATAAAACCAGAGGAGCCCGCCTTTATAAGAGATTTAAAAAAGCAAGCTGGTATTGATGATAGAAACCATAAATTTGATGAATTGCAGAACAACGAAGAGGATTTTGCTGAGGATGACGATAGCGAACAACCTCAAGTTGTTGTTTTGAAACCTGGAGATCTCACAGCAGAACAGGCTGACAAAGAAAAGAAACGAATTGAAGACGCCGAAAAGTCAGATTTAAGCAAAGTTCGTTTCATACCAAAAAAGACAATAGATGTGAGTGAAAATAAAAAACGAAAAAAGGACGATTCTGTGAAAATTAAAGCTAAAAAATCAAAGCCTGTTCTTTCATTTGATGTCGATGATGCAGATGAAGATGATTTATAGCATTTTATGTGCTTATTCTAACTTACTATATTGTTAATCAGGTTTTCTTCATGATTTTATAATAAATAATAATTGTGTTTATTTTGTAATGTTTCATCCCTGTTTTATAATAAATTTACTCATGACAAGTTTGTCAGGCAATATTTTATTAACAATCTCAAAACAATAGTATTATGGATAGGCAGTCTCCGAGTTATTAAGATAGGCAAACATGTTTTTCAAATTAGTAGACCTTTTTTACAATTAAATCATCATACATCTAGGTTTTATTACATTTAGGGTCATGACAATGGTAGAGTTTTCCCGCAAGCTTCAGGGCTTTTTCTTTTCTTGACTTTTGAACCATTTACTGGTGCCTGTGGTAAATTTTTCAAATTTGTTTGATTGGATTCTAAATTATGTTCATATTCTAGAAGTTTTCTTAGTAATAACTTCCTTTCTTCTTTCACAATTACTATGTTTTCTTGAACTTTTGCTACCTCATCACATAAAGCTGCATTTTCCTGTAATATACGATTATAGTGAGATTTATTGTACGTATAAAGAGTAACATGGAAGTTGAACTTACTATAAGTAGAGTTTTAATATTTCTTTTTAAATACTTGTATTTCTTTTTATATCTTGTGTTTTTTTCGTCGCTGATATCCATTTGTGCGATATTAATTCTTTTAACAACAAATTAAACAGTCTGACTAAAGATTATTTGTAAAACTTGAAATAAAACAAGGCAATGCCACCATGTACAGTTAACGATTCATAATCGAAGTGTACACAACAACAAAATTTAAAACGTTGTTATTATAGATATAAAATGTACACGTTTTGTTGATTGCATATTAGTCATTCAAAATTCATATTTGTGAGTTGAAAATGTGAGAATGAGTGCTATGAACTATAAACATATTTTTAAAACGTGTATATTGAGGTTACAAATAATCTGTGGTTCATTTCTAGTGACAACATTTATCAAGCAAGTCAAACTTTAAGAAAAGTTTTGGCCTTGGTCTTCCGATATATTTTTTAAAACATAAACATATATTATTTATAATTTTTCATTTTTCGATATTTTTTATTTCTAATAATTTCTTTCATTGTTTAATTAATTTAAGTAAAATTTATTATTAATTTTAAAATCAATAACTCCGAACTAAAATATTTGAATAAGGAATTAGTAATTAACTGTACTTAAAATAGTATTATTTTAATAAATAAATTCACATATTTTTTTATTTCAATATTTTCAACGGTAATAAACCGTTTTTTTTAACGAATATTTTGTTGATGTGTAATGACAGACAGAGACAGAAATTGATTTTGAGAATTGAATTTGTTTAGGCGTTAGTACTTATTAGATTACAATGGTCGGTATCTACTACGTGTTTATGAATTGCGACGAGAAAAGCTTTCTTATAATTGCCCTTTTTGTTACAGGCTGGTTATACAGAGGATCAGTTGGCTGGTAAGTTGCGTTTGCATTGTTCATACCTGTTTACAAATGTCGAGGAAATCCAGTTTTTGTGGAACTAATTTCACCATCTGAACAGAAGTACTTGTAAATTATGTTAAAATATACGTTTCTATATATATTTGATGTTAATTTATGTCATTATTCTTATGGGAAAGCTTGTGTAAACTGTAACGCGTAATCCATGAGTCATGTCAATCAACCTCTTGTACTCGACAAAAACGGCTGCTATTGCAAACGCCCTAGTTTCCTTATATGGTCAACATTTTAAAGCAATGCCACTTTTGGTCGATGCTGCTATTTTGCAGTGTGTTCTCATCACGTGGTAGAGATACACCTATATCTCAAAAATTGTACCATATAGTGACAATATGTTTATGTACGAGCCCCCAACTAAGCCTAAACTTTCATCAGTTGAAGGTATTTGAGTGAAAAAAGTAAAAACAAAACACTAATTACCTTAATATGTTTTAGAAGTTAATAACTAATGTTTTCTATAGTTAAAAGATGATATATAAATTCAAGAATTAATTGTAGTTAATATTTTCAGTAAGTAATTCTAAAATTATTTTGTATAGAATTCCAAGAAGCATTCCAGCTGTTTGACCAGCGTGGAGATGGTAAGATTCATGTGGGGCAGATTGGTGATGCTCTCCGCGCTATGGGCCAAAACCCCACAGAATCTGATGTCAAGAAGTGCACCCATCACCTGAAGTCTGATGAGAGAATATCTTTTGAAGTTTTCCTTCCTATTTACCAAGTAAGTCTATTTTAAATATTGTTAACATGGAAAACTCAGTCTATATGAGTAATAATATTAAATTTAGAATACTGTAAAGCTTGACTTTACTGATACTGTCCAATGATTTTTAATCTTATAAAACATGTGATACATCACTTTGAGATCTATGTAACTACTCATATTTATGGCAATCAAATGAATTTAAATGATTAGTTCAAAATGACATACATAGTCTATCATCTTAATTTCAAGGGCTCTATCAAAGCATTAAAAGAATTAATTACTTTTTATTATAGGCCATATCAAAAGCTCGTTCTGGTGACACAGCAAATGACTTCATAGAGGGCTTGCGTCACTTCGACAAGGATGGCAATGGTTTTATATCCTCAGCTGAACTGCGCCATTTGTTGTCGACACTCGGGGAGAAGTTAAGTGATGATGAGGTTAGTTAATTAGATCATTGACAAGTTATAATTTTGACAACTCTAAGATAATTTGAATGCTAAGGTAGTGAATTGTTTTAAAGTTTTGACAAGAAATCAGTATCACAACCTCTGATACAAACTGAACTTAACTATTCCTTCCCCCACATCACTACTAACTTTAAAATAAATATACGTACAATGCCTTAACTGCAAACCTAAATAAAGGTGACTTGTGTTATGGCGATTAGGGCAAGGTACTTTTTTTTTTTTAAATAATTTATATCTTAAATGTTAATATGGATAGTCTTGTTGTTACTGTTGTCTCTCCTCATAAAGCCTTACTCTAGCCCAGCCATTCTCAAAGTGGTGTTCCGCGGAACCCTACGCCTAAAATACTGCAAAAAATACCTACTAAAGGGAGATTATAAGGTTACATCTAAATATTCCAACTAAAGATTACGTAATATTACATTGCAATATGATTATTCATAAATACATATAAATTAGTTTTTTATAGTTATATTAAGGCTTTTTCCTTCGCCAAAAAAGTTTGAGAACCGCTGCTCTAGTTTAACATCAGGTGGAGTGTGGTCATAGGTTACAATAAAAAAAGAACCTGGGATCTATTTGTATTTTTCTTTTTAATTATTAGCCTGGCATATGACCACACTCCTACTACTGATGTTAAGCTAGAGTGTGGTCCATGAGCATTGACAACTGTTACCACGGTCAGATGTCTGCGATTATAAAACTAAATACATTATGAAAAATGTATAAGAATATAAATTAATTAATTTCAGGTCGAACAGCTTCTGCAAGGACAAGAGGATTCTCAAGGCAACATTAATTATGAGAACTTTGTTCACCTGATTATGCAGGGATAAATATTATCTAATTTAATCAAGTTATGTAGAAACAAGTGAGTGAAGAACAAACAGCTTCAGTATTATTAAAAAATATATATCAGTCTTTGAAAGAAAAATGTTTACTAAATTCAAAGAAAAGTATATAGCAACGATATCATTGCGACACAAATAAAGAGCTCTTTCATCTTCACATTTGATGTTGAATTGTTGGGGTATAACCAGCCCCATACATGGGCGTAGCCAGCCATGGGCTCAGGGTGGGGCAGCAGTCTAAAATAATAAGTAACTAGCAAATACCCGCGTTCTTACCCTGGTTAATTTTTTCATATAAAAAAGTTACACCCGCACCCTATAGCACCCTGTATCTGTATGTATAATTCGGATTATCCAATTCAGATAATTAAGTTTTTGCCCCACCCTGGCTACGCCCATGGCCCCATACATGTTTCCCATTATTGAAAAAAAAGTATAGTTTTGTTTAGTTGATGTTGGTAACAAAGAAATCAATTCATAGAAGAAAGACAGATTCATAATTTGTCTGAATATCGAATTGTATAGCAAAAACTGTAAATTTTAACTAAGAATAGATGGGCTCAACCATTTTTCCATAAAATAATGACAGTTATGTGCCCTCAACTATTTTTTTTTACTGTAGCTATAGTATAAAACTCCATAGCGTCATACGGATGTCAATTTTTATTACTTTATATTGAATTTTTGAGGAACAAAAAATGTGCTCCATCATCATTTTACCAATACAACATAATGACTTGAGCGTCAAACTATAAAGCTTATAATTTCTGCATAACTTGATTCAGTTCTACTTTAAACATTTCCAAACTAATATTATGATAATAATCAAGCATTTGTTTTATTAATGTAATTAACTAGGTATTCAATGTATGCATGTTATTCCGGAATTTAGTTGTAAGGTGTACAAAACTTGTGTTAATTGCAATTAAATATATTTAATCATCATTGTGTTTGGTTTTTTTTTATATATTCGTTAAATAAAATGCGTTCTTTAAATTTATATTACGTTTCAAATACGGATATAAGGTTGTATAATAATTATGTGAATTAAAATGGGTTGGAAATATAATTATCGCAATGCATTGTGACGATAAAAGGAAGAGAAAGACAGTGGCGGCCTTAGGGGGTGGCGAACGGGGCAATCGCCCGGGGCCTCGCTCTTGCAGGGGCCTCGCGCAACAACCCAAGCAAATTTTTTAAAATATAGATAAATATTAGAATATATACAGTGTGATATTGATGGACATGAATTGTACGAAGAACTGAATATGTGTAATATCTAAACCAAACAACCAGATCTACTTTCGCACACATAAATTTCACGAAGGACAAAGGGCCTCGCAAAGACCTACCGCCCGGGACCTTGCAATGGGTAAGGCCGCCACTGGAGAAAGATGACAGTGACATAATAAATGTCAGATCCAAAATTTTTTTTAATAAAGATTTTTTCGGCTTGTAGAGGCGACTTGTTGTATGTGGTACTACAATTTATTTTCAACTAGCATATTTCAGCGGTTAACTATCGTGTTTCTTTATAACCGTCGTCTCGCCGCGTAAAGCTGCAAAGCATTCGAAACTTGAAAAGAGTATGTATATATTTCGAATTTAAATGTGACATGTTTATATTAGGGCAAAAATAAGAAACGCATTACGTTTGTGATAATTTTAATTTTTGTTAAGACATTGTGGTTTCAAGCGTTGACTGCGAAAGGTCTGTAAGGGTTGGTAGTAAGATAATACGAGCCTCTTAGTTTTTTATCGACATCTTCTCCCATATAAACTGTGGTGTCTTTGTCACATGTGTTTGTGATATAAGAATTCCAGTCTTCACATTTATGTGCTGGGAAACCTTGGGGATTTTCAATTGCTTCGGCAAAGTATGCATGGGCTCGACCGTGACTGCATGCCTCTGAAAAATACAAGAATGTAAAAGAATTTAAGAATCAACATATTTGCTATTTATTACATAATTATGAGTGTATAATTGTTTTTACAATATAAAATATATCAATTTAAAATGAGTTAGTTTATAGCATAAAGAATTTAGGATTTTAAACAGGCAATTAACTATATTAAAATTTAAAACGCACTTAGAGAATTCCCGGCGCCTGATGAAAATATTGCGAACACTAGGCGTCAATATGTAAAATGGCGCCAAATTTAATTTCCTAAAAAAGCTTACCGAACATAGCTTGAAAACCTTTGCAGCCAGGTTGTGGTGGTACGCCGTTATTGGGGAAAAAATCTACATGACCATACTGGCCTGCGACTCCGAGGACACCGCTGCACGTATGGACTATATCCACGAATTTGGCATCATTTGGATCCAATTGCGCAGCTGTGTCTTGCATTGGATATTCGAATAAAGGTCGAGCAGGGTCAAGGCCTTAAAAACAATATATATTTTTAGGCATTGGTCTAAAATTAAATATTCCAAATTTTTTTAATTACCGGTAATTCTCGATATGTTTAACCCAGAAGATGAAGCCGCGTTACCCATAACGTGTGCCCCAAGGCTATGACCGATCAGATGAATTTGTTCCCCTTTCACCCCAAACGTTTCCGATAAAACTTTCAAAAAAGTAGCAACACTTTTGCCTACATATTTCACTTGTTTTGCAACTAATGGATACAAATAGTTCATGGAAATGCTACTCCAATCCACTCCAATAATATTATAGTCGTACTTTTTTAAATAGGCGTTCTTTATCAACATCACAGAACTTCTGTCTTCCGCGGACATCCAGCCGTGTGTTATCAACTTAACGGGTGCATTGCGCTTGAAACACCCATTTTTACATATTTCGTTTTCTGCTTTTCCTTTTTTATTCAATACTTCGTACACATCTAAATTATCTCTATAAGAAAAATAAAATATGCTCTTAATTTTTTTTATTGTAGCTTGGGATATTAGCCGTTTATAAGTGGAAAAAACAATTGCTTCCGTAGAGAACCGCTATGCCGGCTTGAGGAGAGTACTGCGCTGGGACAACAGACTAGGCCAGGGGTCGGCAGACTTATCAGCCAGATGAGCCGAATATTAAGTTTGTAGATTTTCCCATGCCTTCAGAGAGCCGCAACATGAACTTTATTATATACTATTGTATTGTAAGAAGAGCCAGATGCGAGCCGCGGTCTGCCGACCCCTGGACTAGGCTAATACAACCATTGTCAGTCTGTCTACGATTCATTGATTTACGAAGAAATTCTCTAGATGGAGCCTTTTCCTACTAAGAAAATATTATACATATTATTGTATAATATTAAACATAATCTAAATAAAATATAATTTATAATAACAATAGATGTTGCTTTCGTTGTAGCGAAACGTGATAAATCAATTTATAAATAATTTGTGCCTTCTACGTTATACGCTAGTATTTACCTTGTATAAAGACGAAATTCAATTTTCTTATTAATATTTGCTGATCTTGTGGATAGCATATCGTCAGGGTTTATAGACAAATTGACGAAATGAGGATGTCCGTTGCCATCGGGAAAGAATATCCAGTCGATACCATATCTTTCTCCATAGTCGTTAATCTTTGCTAAAAATTGCGTGCCAATTTTGTAATAGTTTAAAAAAATATTTTTAAAAATATTTATTATCAATTTAAACTTACCTCTTCCTATATTAAAGAAAGATAGTAAGCAGACAAACGTTATTAGTTTTATCATACTGCTTTACTTGCTAATTCCAATTGATACTTAATAATTTCAGGCCTATACTTTTATATGTAACGCAGTTAAGCAATAAAATTACCGTTAAGGTTCAATTAAAATTTACTAGTCTAATTAAAACGGTTTAAAACGCATTATCATGAAATAAAAGTTTTAAGCGTTAAATTAAGATAGCACTGTAATTTATGGTTTCTTACGATATCAACTGTATTCTTGGAAAAATACAGAATGAATGAAACAATTTGTAATTTTCTTCAATACTGATAGCGAAAGTGGAATAATTTTGAAATTGGTACGAAAAAGGGTGAATACACTATCGGATTGTTAGTTTTTAATTTTATGGCAAAATAAACATGACTTTAAATTATTATATTTAGAGTATTGTATTAGCAATAAAATAAATAATATATAGTAATAATGTTATATTTTTATTTAAAATAAAAATCATTCGAATACTTATTTGATTACTATCCATAGACATTGAGATGTCCGCTTACAAGCGTCACGAAAACAACGGACTAGTGTGTATGGATGGAAGTGCGTTAGGTGATTGCGCCGCAGCTATTTTTTTGAGTAAGTAGATATTTTGATGATTTCATAGCGAGTACAGTATTAGCATCGTATTAATAATAATTAGAATATTCTGTAAGTCCAGATTAAATAGATCTCTAAAGCGGTAACTGCGAGATTTCTCGCTTACGGGGTGTTGGCTTTATAGTCATTTTACAAAAATAAAGAGTAATTTCACCTTCTTCGTTATTTTTTTCGATAAATGGGTATGTAAACGTTATTATAGTCAGTATTAATACATTAAAAATAGATTTCCGAAAATATATATTACAAGATATTGCGCGCGTTTTACCCGAACTTGTATAAAATAACAAAAAAATATAACCTTACTTTTGCTAGAATAAAGTGTAAGACGATTTTTTGTTAAAATGTTTTTAAAAATGGCAGTATTTCATAACAAAACTATATATTACGACATGCGTGCAATGTTGATAATAATAAATACATAGAACTTGGGGTCAACGGTCTATTATTTTCTGCATGCAAATGATGGTAATTTCTGCAGATTCTGTAATATTTAGAACTTGTGTTTGTCCAACGTAATATGCCGAAGTATCGATATTCGACATATATGACAATAATGTTAAAATGAATTCAATGATGTAGCATGTGAAGCAGTAGTGCTATCCACTCAAATTTGCAATGGTTTTTATTTATTATGAATAAAGATATTGTTGGTAGAATGGCAGTCAATGTAATTTGAGAATTTGGAAGGTTATGTTTTAATTTTGCATTGGGTCGTAGTCTATAGTGATGGGCAGATTAATTTAACACTACACCATTGACTTGGATTTATTATTAATTTAACCTAACCTAACATTTCGAGGGCTTTGTAGTCATCATATTTGCAGCTAGAAACATGTTAGTAAACATCATGTTTGTGAATAACCTCGGATAACATCACAGATGTATCTGATGATAGTTGTTGATTCAGCCCCTAGTACCAGGTGTAAAGTTGTTTAGTTAGGTTAGGATCAACTTGTACAGGTTTGAATGGAGGAGTGTGCTCTGCCAACAAGGATCATGCACATTCATCTCCCTAAGCTGACATAACCTGCCTGGAGGTATTTTTAACTTCATGAATGTAGTTCAGTATCAGGTGAAATGAGGTCACATATATTTTTAGGCTCATATAAAAAGCCTTTATATTCACATTTATTGTTTAAGCCTTTTGACCTTTTAATAGTTTAGGTTTGTAAACAAATTGTAGAACAAATGATTTGATTTGTTTTCTGACAAAAAACAGTTGACAAATTTGTGTGTTTATCAATACTAATATTAAATAAAAATTTGTATTTCAGTGTGGCGTTTTGAAAGGAATGTATGAAGTTTTTTTCTGAATATTTATATAAGGGAACAAACTTATAATTTATTAAATATCACATTATTAAAACAATATGGCAAATCTGGAACAAGTTGCTACTCAACTCCTAGACTTTAATCAGAAGCTTGATATAAATTTACTTGACAATATTGTTGGTTGTCTGTACTCCTCTGTGGGTGATCAACAAAGATATGCTCAGAATATACTAACAGCCCTGAAAGAGCATCCCGATGCCTGGACCAGGGTGGACACGATACTAGAGTTCTCACAGAATCAAGAGACGAGGTATTATGCATTGCAAATATTAGAACAGGTAATACAAACAAGATGGAAAGTGTTACCCAGGAACCAATGCGAAGGTATCAAAAAGTACATTGTCGGGCTTATCATAAAGAACTCATCAGACAGTACAACTATGGAAAACAATAAAGTATATCTCAATAAGCTTAATATGATTCTTATTCAAGTACTGAAAAGAGAATGGCCTCACAATTGGGAATCTTTTATAAGTGACATTGTGGGGGCGTCCAAGACCAACGAGAGCTTGTGCCAGAACAATATGGTGATCTTAAAGTTACTCAGTGAGGAGGTGTTCGTGTATGGCAGTGGCCAACTGACACAAACTAAAGCTAAACATTTAAAGGATTCTATGTGTTCCGAATTTAATCAAATATTCCAACTTTGCCAGTTTGTTCTGGAGAACTCTCATAATGCGCCTTTAGTGGAGGCCACATTGCATACTCTTTTAAGGTTTTTAAATTGGATACCACTTGGGTACATATTTGAAATGAAACTTATCAGTACTCTGATCATGAAATTTTTAAATGTCCCAATGTTCCGTAATGTTACTTTGAGTTGCTTGACTGAGATCGCGGGCGTCACCGCCAGCAATTACGAGGATCAGTTTGTGGAGCTGTTGGTGCAGAGCATGCAACAGTTGGAAACCATGCTGCCTCTGACCACCAACATACGTAACGCATATGCTGGTGGTCGTGATCAAGAGCAGGTGTTCATACAGAACTTGGCTCTGTTTCTCTGCACGTATCTTAAAGAGCATGGACAACTTATAGAAAGAAGAGGACTGACCACTACCTTTATGAACACATTACGTTACTTGGTTTTAATCTCAGAAGTCGAGGAGGTTGAAATATTCAAAATTTGTTTAGAATACTGGAATAATCTTAGTGCAGATTTGTATAAAGCGACACCGTGCACTCGCGGATCAAACCTGTCACTCCCGGAGGGCATGGAAAGAAAGGCTTTTTATGCAGATGTTCTGAGCAACATTCGTTTTATTATGATATCCCGCATGGCCAAGCCAGAGGAAGTTTTAGTCGTGGAGAACGAGAATGGTGAGGTGGTGCGGGAATTTCTCAAAGATACTGACTCCATCAATCTCTACAAAAACATGAGAGAAACTCTTGTGTACTTGACCCATTTGGATTATCAAGATACTGAAAGAATTATGACTGAAAAGTTACAAAACCAAGTTAATGGTTCTGAATGGTCTTGGAAGAATCTGAACACTCTATGTTGGGCCATAGGCTCAATATCAGGGGCTATGATGGAGGAGGATGAGAAGAAGTTTTTGGTGGTGGTTATAAAGGAACTATTAGGATTATGCGAACAGAAGAAGGGTAAGGATAACAAGGCCATCATAGCCAGTAACATTATGTATGTTGTAGGGCAGTACCCACGGTTCCTACGCGCGCATTGGAAGTTCTTAAAAACTGTTGTCAATAAACTTTTCGAGTTCATGCATGAAACCCATGATGGAGTACAGGATATGGCTTGTGATACTTTTATAAAGATAGCTCTTAAGTGTCGGCGCCAGTTTGTCACCACACAAGTTGGTGAAGCATGCCCCTTCATAGAGGAAATTCTCAATACAATCAGCTCTATAATATGTGACTTACAAACTTTGCAAGTGCATACATTCTATGAGGCCGTCGGCTACATGATCGGCGCTCATGCAGACCAAGTAGCCCAGGAACAGTTGATTGAGAAATATATGCTATTGCCGAATCAAGTATGGGACGATATCATATCTCAAGCATCTCACAATGTGGATATTCTGAAAGACCCAGAAGCGGTGAAACAGCTTGTTAGTATACTGAAGACTAATGTCCGCGCATGTCGCGCTCTTGGCCATCCGTATGTGATACAGCTGGGCAGAATATACTTGGACATGCTCAATGTTTACAAAGTCATGTCTGAAAACATCAGCCAAGCCATTGCTACCAATGGTGTGGGCGTCACTAAGCAACTCCTGATTAAGAACATGAGGATTATAAAAAAGGAGACCTTGAACCTAATAGCTGGTTGGGTCTCGCGTTCGACAGATAACAACATGGTGTTAGAGAATTTTATTCCTCCTTTGTTGGATGCTGTTTTATTGGACTATCAGCGTACTGCCGTGCCTGAGGCGAGGGAGCCTGAAGTGTTGTCTTGCATGGCAGCAATCGTCTACAAGCTAGGTGCCAACATCACCTCGGAAGTTCCCAAGATATTTGACGCAGTGTTTGAGTGTACGCTTGAGATGATAAATAAAGATTTTGAAGAGTATCCAGAGCACAGGACTGAGTTCTTCTTATTGCTCCAAGCTGTCAACACTCATTGCTTCAAAGCTTTCCTGAGCATACCGCCCGCACAATTTAAGCTGGTGTTGGATTCTATCATCTGGGCGTTCAAGCACACGATGCGCAACGTGGCTGACACCGGTTTGCAGATATTGTATCGGTTGCTTCAAAATGTTGAGACGCATCCCCAGGCGGCACAGAGCTTCTATCAGACTTATCTTTGTGACATTGTAGAGCATGTGTTGAGCGTCGTGACTGACACATCTCACGGTGCGGGATTGACCATGCATGCTACCATCTTGGCGCATGTTTTCTCACTGGTCGAAGCTGGACGCGTCGCCGCCCCGCTCGGCCCGATACCAGACAACGTCCTATTTATACAGGTGAAAATTTAGTACAATGCAAAATTGTGTAATGTATACAGTTTATTAAAGTTTGTTTTATTCTGTTACAGGAATATGTCGCGAACCTATTGAAAAATGCATTCCCCCATCTCAATGATAATCAAATAAAGATCACAGTGCAGGGGCTGTTCAACTTGGACCAGGATATTCCTGCTTTCAAAGATCATCTCAGAGATTTCTTAGTTCAGATCAGAGTAAGTACTTTCTTATACTTATTTAAAAAACTCAATACATTCTTGGATTATTATCTTTCGATCATGTGCTTGTATGTATGTTAGAAAGTAGGCATTTGTTTCAGGTCTGGGTATTATGTGTTTGTGATGTCCTTGTTCTGATATACTTGCCACGGGGGCTAGCATTGTATTATTAATATTATTATTATAACTGACCAATATTTTATTCCTTAACCAGCACTGACTCTCATAAAAGTTCAACGAATTAGTTATATTTTGTCTCTTTCTATCTTATCTTATTTATAATCCAATAGAAAGAGACAATATATGTAGTTCAACCGATTCATTGCTTAGTAGTGTTTATATTTGTAATTAATTTAATTAATTATACTTTTAGGAATACACTGGAGAGGATGACAGTGATCTTTATCTGGAGGAAAGAGTGCTGGCTCTGCGTCAAGCGCAGGATGAGAAGCGTCGCGTGCAGATGTCCGTGCCCGGTATACTTAATCCGCATGAAATACTGGAGGAAATGCAGGATTAAAGACATCACTTATTTAAACAAAATATTTCCCAAAATGTGTTAAAAGAAAGAACACTTGTAATTTGAGGGTAGCTTGGTTCTATGGGTATAGAAACTTGGTACTGCATTTGATTGGAAATATATTGTCACTGTGTTATTTCTCGTACCGATGAAGGTGTTTTTTAAAACTGATTTGTACTGTCGACGATTTAGAATCTGTTTTACCCTTAAAATGATAAATTATTAATGCAGCTGTTTGCGTTTCGTGTTAAATTCAATGACTGTAGGTGATCTAATATAATTATTGTAACCACTGTATACCTTAAAAATGTATTAGTTGACATTGATTTAAATATAATAGAGAAGCTATGTCGAAAAAAAGATTGCACAGGCCTCAAGATGGAGCAGGGATACTTTAAAGTAAATTTTAAAAAAATTAGGTTAATTTGATTTGAACATAGAAACACGTCGTATTACAGAGAGCTCTAATGACTGACTAAATAGCATTGGCCCGCTGGGCTAATAACATAAGTGTAATGGCGTTGGTTCTAGCGTCTTCTCTTAATATATTTAATGCAATGTTAATTTTCATATTTTTTCTTTGCTCGTTTTAGGCATGTCCTAATTGGGATTGGAATGCACTCAGTGGTAGATTGAAACAGTTAAAGGTTTTTGTTTAAAAAATAAGAGAGTGAGTTGCGTCTTATTTTTTGCATCAAGAAAACTACACAAATGCATTTAATATGTTCGACTAGTAAAATACATATTTATCTTCAATTTGTTTTTTTTTTATCAACATACGTCGTTTAGTTTTGTGTAGGTTTTTTTAAAAATACATCAAATAAGTTTCTAATGCAAAAAGTAAGTTTTTAGGTTTAATTTTTTTTCGTGCATAGTTTTTCAGTATTTTACATAATTCCATTTCACTTTCACACAAACGCATATGATGTGAACAGCTTAATTTTACATACGCGTTGTACTGAGGGTTTCTTCCATGTTTGTTATTGATGAAATTTGTCATAAAAATACAGTTTTAGGATGTTATTACATTGTTTGTACGCAGGCTATTTTACATTTGGTAAATGAATGAAAACTAGATGTAGAGAAATAAGCAATCTACGACTTAATATGGCAATGAAATTGTTCGTTTTACAGTTCTGTTTCGCGTCATGGTTTTATTGTATCTATGTCTAGCGTGGCTCCTGTATTGTATTGGCTATCATATCTTTGTGTTTAAATCGTCTACTCTTGTATTTTGTAAGACAAATACATGTAGTTCGCACACGTAGGTTTGGATAATACGCGATATGGTCTTGACTCGTTATGTTCTCGAATCTTGTGGCCGGAGGGATGTCTTAGTCACGTGGAAGATGATGAATGAAAGATTTTTATAGCTTGATAGTTCGTTCTGTTAGAGCCATTCCCGACGCCACAAGGCAGAGATTCAAATGCATATTAATTTTAGAACGAGGTAATATTGCTGGATTAATTTTATTGTTTAAATGTTTTTTCAGTAATGATTAAAATTAATTTCATTTAATATTATGTATTTTTTATTCTATTCCTTTCCTGTGTATCCCTATAATTGAATAAATGTGAGCTAGAAGATATTTTTTATATCTACGCTCTAGCGTGCTATGATTTGATAAAAAGCATTAAGCAAGCGCTATAAGTACTATCTTCGGAATAAGTTGATAGTGCTGTGACTACAGTATATATCTAATTTCCTAATTAATACTTATAGTTAAACTAACTATAATAGTTACTATGGCGTAACTAGAATGGCTAGAATATGATTCATAGCCTATTTAAGCCATCGAGTTTTCTAGAAGGTTCACTATAAACTAATATTGCTAAGCTAACCAAAATATAGAGGTTGGTCTGCTTATAATCATGGAGCCTTTGGATACAAAGCTGTCACGCATGTATAGATAAATTAATTTTATTCATACAAAAAAAGAATATATATGATATATCAACGGATAGATATGGATATATTGATTGATGTAGATTTTTATGCTCATGAGGATGTTATATACGGTACATTAGGACCATAATTTATTTAAACATTAGAGTTAAATAATAAACTCTTAAGTAGTACTTAAATAGAATAAAATTCAAGGCCCAAATCGAAGAACCGTACATAATTGAACACATCACTATGTTTTTTTTATGTTGGTCATTTGATGACAGTTCGATCGGGCGATGTTCTGCTTCTCTTTTTCTCAAATGTGCTCTCGAAAAATGTCACTCAGTGTGAATGGTTGATCTTTAAATTAATTCGTGAATCTTGTAATTTATTAAAGCAATAATTTCGAAAAGCAATAATAAATAAACTTGTTAAAAATGTCAACCGAAAGCGAGGATTTATTGTCGGAAGAGGCTAGTGAAAATACAGTGGTTGCCGCACACTCTGGCAATGGCTCGGAAAACGTAAGATTTTAGATTATTATAATTAAATATTACAAGATCTATCAAATATTTCATTGTTTTGCTAATTTCTTACAGTGTCTAACATTGTTTTTGCATAATTTGAGAAATAATAATAGACTCAACCTTGATTTCTCATCCAGTCATTCTGTTACAAATACAAAACAAAAAATGAATTAAATGTGACGTCAATTCTTATTTTATGTTAATTTCAGAATGCACAAGTTACTCCAGCGCAACAAGCACAGCAACCCACAAAAATGGAATCATTCTTTGCAATAACTAAGTCACTAATTGTTAGGGCTTTGATTATCTATTTTATTAGTTCGTTCTTCCGTCAGCCGCAACAGCCGAAAACTGATATTAAAAATACGCAAGGCACAGGCGCGGCGCCCCGTATACCGGCTGTGAATATATTTTCAAATGGCACAATTCTTGATTTGTATTGTTATGTATCAGAGAAGGAGTATTTTAGGACTTTTGAGGATAATAGTTTAGTATGGAAGCACACAGGTCTTACATATGGTGATTGGTACAGTGGTGATGATGCAGATGGCACACACACACATGCATTGAACATCACTCCATCTGCATCCTTAAAGAACAATGGTTCGATATTTCTCCATGTGTTTGTGGTACAAGCAGGCAAGTCACCAGACCCTGCTGATGAAGAGAACTATGGTGGACCGTACATAACATATGGAAAGAAAATGCTTAACAAATTTAAGAAGTTGAGATATCAAAAGACACATAATTTATTAACTGGACAGACGGAGAAGTCTGAAGAGGAGGTTAAAAAAGCTGAGACTATGAAGGAAGAGATTGTATCACATTGGCATCCCAATATTACTATCAACTTGGTCACTGACCAAACCAACTGGGTAGAGGGCAGTGTACCTCCACCCTTAGATGAGTTTATAGTCTTTACAATGGAAGGCAAGGAATACAAGCCTGCAGTATTTTTAAATGACTATTGGAACATGATGAGGGATTATGTACCTATTAATAAAACCACAACAATACTCGAATTGCGAATGACATACCAGCCATTGAGTCTTTTCAAATGGCAGTTGTATACTGCACAAGCTATGAGAGATAAACTTAATGTGTTCTCGGCTTTAGGTGCTGAAGAACAGGATGAGGAGCAAGATACTGTGAAAGAGCTTCTATTAGATACGTCACCTTATTTGTTAGCTATAACAGTCTCTGTGTCTATTCTACATTCTATTTTCGAATTGTTAGCATTCAAAAACGATATTCAATTTTGGAATAATCGTCAGTCATTGGAAGGTTTGTCAGTAAGATCTGTGTTCTTTAACGTGTTCCAATCAACAGTTGTGCTGCTGTACGTGTTGGACAATGAAACAAATGTCATGGTGCGAATCTCATGTTTCATAGGACTCTTTATAGAAATATGGAAGATAAATAAAGTTATGGATGTGAAGATTAATAGGGAGGAACGTGTTTTTGGTCTCATTCCGAAGTTGAGTTTTACTGATAAAGGTTCTTATGTTGAATCAAGTACAAAGCAATATGATATGTTGGCGTTCCGATATTTGAGTTGGGCTTGCTTTCCTCTGCTTATTGGGTATGGTGTATATTCATTACTGTATCAGGAGCATAAAGGCTGGTACTCGTTCATATTGAATATGATGTACGGGTATCTGTTGACGTTTGGTTTTATCATGATGACACCTCAATTGTTTATTAACTACAAGCTGAAGTCTGTGGCGCATCTCCCATGGAGGATGATGACGTACAAGTTCTTGAACACGTTCATTGATGATATGTTCGCATTTGTTATAAAAATGCCAACTATGTATAGAATAGGTTGTTTTAGAGATGGTAAGTTTTTTTATTAATAACTAATTTTTTCTAAAAAATTGCAGTTTCTCGGGTATAGAAATCATTTATTCTTTACATTTAAATATTTTGTATTTATTCATATATTAGTAAAAGACTAACGAAGATGAAATCTGTGTCAAGAAAAGAAAAGTCAGTTGGTACTTCCTCACACAAACTATTTTATTTTATTAAGCGCTTATTTAAATGGTCTTACAGTCAACTCCAATAGACCATGCAAGGAGGAGTCATTTACAAAAGTTACACAATAATATTAATAGTAAAATGTCAAAAAATAACCTACCAATGTCCATAACTAAATAACTAAACAAAAACAGTCAAAGGAAATTCACATTTTATAATACAATGACCTTCTCACGGAAGGCCAGACATGCATTACTTATACCACTTCCAAAGTAATACTTAAAATAAATAAAGATTTAATATGGAGTGTAACAAATAATATGAAAAGTAATTCTGCCAGTTTTATTTAATAGGTGTTTTATTTTGTCTGCAGATATTGTATTCTTTATATTCCTGTACCAACGTTGGATCTATAAGGTTGATCACAAGAGAGTGAATGAGTTTGGTTTCTCCGGTGAGATGGAAGAACAGCAGAAGGGTAACCAGGATGCTAAAGCTATACAGGAATCAAACGAACCCGCCGACAAGAAGAACGATTAATTTATTAGTAAATTGTTTTTAGTGCATGTCTACTTTTTCAAGCTTTCTGATTTTGTGCAATTCTTTTTATCAAATTTAGAATATCTCAAGTTTTCTCATCGGGTCTTCCCTCCAAGTATCCTGCCTTAGTGTTTGATTGCAATATTTTAAAAGTTTGTTATCCAGTACTGGAAATAATATGCTTTACCACTATGTTTCGTAGTACATATTGTAATTAATTTGTGATTTTATAAACAGCTGAAATTCCTACACAAAAATTTAATGATATATTTTTTATGTCTCAATTGGTTTTTCGTTTGTTTAAATAAATATGTAATTGTTTTTGGTGGTAAAGCGTTTTTTTCCTCAATTCCAATGTTTTTTTTACTCATTTCTTAACTTCAGTTGAACGGTGCAAATAAGATATATTTTTTTATCTTTTTAATGTCGTTTTTACGTCTTGTCGTTTACCAATAAAGTATTACAGTTCCTTGAGAAATAGCGCTCAAGGCCGCCTCTTATTTTATTATAAGAGATAGTTAAATCTTAAATAAATAATACAATTTTGTTTATTCTTGATAATTTGACTAAACATAATAATGCTGCGTATATGAATCATATGTTCATTTGTTTTTTTTAAATGTGCTGTGATTTGTCTTGAAATTATTATTTGAATTATGTTTAAAAATCTAATTGTGTATCATATTTTCATGGAAAAGACATTGTTTTTAGTTTGATAATTCGTGTGTAATAGATTTGACTTTTGAAATGTATGCGCGGCTTCGTAAATTGTTGAACTATACACACCTATCTTGTTAGGTCCATCCGTCTTTGTTGCATGTACTTAGCATAAACCAAATCAGCTGCGTCTGGTGCAATTTTTGTTTATTGTAATGTGTGATTGTTAAATATATATAATTGATTGTGAATGTTGTGTTTTTTTTAAATAGAAATAAGCAGTTGTGAACTGGGCTGTTACGTTTTATTTAGTGCGTCTCTTAGAAGTCGATAGTTCAATCTTACCTTAAGTCCATTTTATTAGGACAATTTAAAGGATGTTATCGGCCTTAATCGTCTTAAGTTTACCACCTAACTTAGGATTGAGTTAAACGCCCTAAGTGCCACTATGAAAAAAAATTGGAACTAATTTATTAATATGTTTACACAATGCCTTAACCCAAAACTAGGGTATTAGGACTTGGTATGCCTTCTTTTATAATGTACTCTGTTACATAATGTATAAATATTTTGACATTTTGGGCATCCGCGTGTGAAAATAACGTGCTAAACCCTGCGCTAGGGGCAATCGAAAATGAACAATTTTTATTTAAATTAGCAAAAATATATGTTTCCTTTAATTTACGCAAAGTCAAGTAACATCATTATTATATCAGATAGTCGTATTTCTGCAGACGCCTTGAGAGCTCTTATCGGCCATTAATCCAATTTACACCTGTCTCTTTATCTTGATAACATTTATTTTAATAAAAAAAGAATAACTTAACAAATATATCTATTTATCATTTATATTGGTCTATTTATGATTAGATAGTAGATTTAATCCAAAATCAGATCATTTATTTTTAATAAAAACTTAACACCACCTCTGGGGAATATCAGTCAAAGTAATTGGTAACATTATACACACTTCAGCCCCATTCTTGGCTACTATCTTCAACAATAGTATTGGTCACGGCATTTTTCCTGACTTAATGAAGGCAAGCAAAGTTATTCCGATATTTAAAAAAGGTGAGGAATCAGACCCTGGTAATTTTCGACCGATATCTGTACTTCCTGCTTTCAGTAAATTATTTGAAAAGATCATTCTAAAGCAACTGATGCAATATTTCGCAAACAATAAAATATTACATAAATCTCAGTTTGGGTTCACTAAAGGCAAATCCACTGCTGACGCCGGAGTTGCATTAATGAAGATCGTGCTTGACGCCTGGGAGGATTCACAAGACGCCATTGGGGTGTTCTGTGATTTGTCCAAGGCGTTTGACTGTGTTAGGCACGACATTCTAATCAAAAAATTACATTATTACGGAATACGAAATGTTGCTCTAGAATTGATGAAATCTTACCTGTCTTATCGAACCCAAAGGGTGGTGGTGAATGGAAAGCTATCATCAGATGGCTCTGTTTGCTCCCTGGCTGTGCCCCAAGGTTCTATTTTAGGTCCCTTCCTTTTTTTGATTTATATTAACGATCTTGCCTACATGGTCAATGATGTCTGTGATATAGTGTTATTCGCTGATGATACCTCATTGATATTTAAGGTCAAAAGAAATCAGGACGACTATAGTCATATCAATAGTGTATTAACCAATATATCACACTGGTTCAATTCAAATAATTTAAAATTAAATGCAGAGAAAACTAAATGTATTAAATTTTCACTTTTAAATAAAAATGTTGCTACAACATCAATAAGGTTAGGTGGCCAATGTTTGGAATTAGTATCTAATGCAACCTTCTTAGGGATCACACTGGACACGAAGTTTCAATGGGGCAGCAGCTTATGCTGTTAAAAGAATTAGGCAATTGACTGACATAGATACTGCCAGATTAGTGTACTTCGCGTATTTTCACTCGTTGATGTCCTATGGAATTTTGTTATGGGGCAACTGTGCTGATGTTAAAACCATCTTCATCTTGCAAAAGCGAGCTATAAGGTATATATATATAAACTAGGGTCACATACATCTCTGAGAGATAAATTTGCTCAATATAACATACTGACCACAGTCTCTCAATACATTTATGAGAACTTAATATACGTTCACAAAAATAAAGCTAACTTCATTAAAAATAGTGATATGTCTGCCAGAAATACTCGCAGCTCAAATAAGCTGCACACTCCTAATTTCCGTCTTCGTAAAACGAGTCGTTGTTTCATGGGGGTTGGCATAAAGTCATATAATAAGCTGCCCGATGTGTCATAAATTGCAATACTGCATGATGATATTTGAAACTATCGTTAGTGAGTGTAAAACTCAAAAAACTTTCTTTGTTATTTAATTTCCAAGTGATTTTATTTCTTAAACCGTATTGGAATCGGCCGACTAGTCGCTTTCTATTACAACCGACTAATCGGCTAGTCGGCCAATGTCATAATCGGTAATAATATAGTTTTTTTTTGATATGAGGCTTGTGTGATATTTCTTCTTATTGAATACTCGACATTGGCCATTGACAATAAAAGAATAATGGTCGCACCGTTTGCTGGGTTTGAATTCAAATAACATACACATACCCACCTGCACCACTCACAAACTCCACCGTACGCATACGCTACCCTCTATCACCCCTACTTTCCGCGTCCTTTTTCTGGAAGCCTATCAGTCAGCTGAAGGGTTAGTTGAAAACGGATACCGCAGGCGATACACGCCACCACCCTCGAAGAAGTCAAAACCTCGTAATCTGTCGTGTGGGAAGTGTTTGAATATAGTGTAAACCAGCGCAATATACAGTCCACTTCAAAATCCAAGGAGATCAGCGAAATCGCCGCAACAAATAATAATAATAAACACTATCAACTCATAACTTTTAATTTGCTACTAAAAAAAGGTATATTTTGCAATGTTTAATTTAAATGGCTTCTCATAAAATACCTACTTGACACTTTTTCTTAGTGCATAATGAATTTCTGATCAGTGACTTGCCCAAAATGTTGTGTCACGTCACGTGCCATTGGTTCGCCATCCCTGGTCTAAGCTAAAAAACTCTCACGCAACAATATATATTTGTTTTGGTTTTTCATTTTATATAAAAACTAGCTTTTACCCACGGCTTCGCTCACAT
>JAPWLS010002417.1:0-120482 GCA_028551675.1 Tineola bisselliella
AGTACTGATCCATCAGAACCATCAGTTAACAAGGAAAAAACTGAGACTATTAAGTCAGAAGTAGTGGCAGAAAGTGAAGAACAAATTACTGATGACTTTCCATCTTATGAAGTGCCGATTGATGTGGACGATAGTCAGATATTAGGGACAATGTCTCCGACCGTCTCCAATGAACATAATCCGTTAAATTTTGAGGATAGCTACAGAACAGACGACAGCAACACTATTTCTAAGTACATCGACCTCTTACATCATATGTCTGGAAAGATGACTGACAGACATGATATGTTCTTTCAAGGATTGTTACCTTCATTGAAAGATTTCACTGAGGATGAAACATTGGAATTACAAATAAATGTAATACAATGTATAAATAATATAAAAGAACAACGGAATAATAAATAAGAGATGAAGACATTGGTTAAAGAAACTCTTGAAGATGATACTGGTCTTTTGACCAAAGCATCAGAAGCTTGATAATTTAGACCAGTTTTTATGTTTCTGTCTTTTAATAATTTATAGTTTAAAAAAATATGTAATAACATTAAATGTTGTACAGTCTTTTGACCTATAGTTATTTTTTATGTAGACGGTTTTATTTGACTTTCCAGTGTTACTACCACTACAATTTCATTGTTAACGTTAAACGTAATTAGCATCCTAGTATCAATGTAACATTGTATGAACTCAAGTTTATTTTAAACATTGTAATATCCTGGGTAAATAAACCTACATTTATACCATAAAAAATTATCTAGTATAAAGAGCCACGACATGAAACAAAAGACAATAAAATGGCCTTTAATGTGGTTATCCCTTCGTTTTGAATGTATCATCACAGGCATGCATGCACTTAGGTAGGAGTAGGAGGCATTTGTTATTTATTTTAGGCGTTTTGTAGCTTTTTGTTTTTTCTTAAAACAACATATCGTATACCTATATTGATGGTACATGTTTTAATATGTTCAGGCGTTTTTATGACGGGCTACGCGTACACACACATCCAGAAACTTCATAACAGACGAACACATCTGTCACAATTGTTTATGATACTTCACCACATCGTTAGGTGATGAAATATTCGCCCAAATTATGTTCACTTTAAAATTTTATTGTATAATTGATAACTATGTAACTTTATGAGAGAAATAAAATGAGAATATCGTATCATTGATTTCGGTTATCAATTTAAAACGTTTTTAATAACAAAATAAAGTATTATTACAACATACTGATTTTTTCTAATATTAACAACAATAATCTAAGTATTGTGTAACTACCTTATGGAAAACTCGTCGCTCAGAGGCACGCTATTTGTTCCGCGTGAACAATCTACGAGATTAAGGTCCGGTTTTCCCAAACTTAAACTCTATTTTGTTGCTATAGACAACATTAGTTTTTGTGAGATTAGCATCTATAAGCCTAAATTTACTCTTAATTGGAAGATTGTCAATTGGCGATTTTTACTTAAGAGTGGGCGTTCTCAGTATCTTTTCCGTTCATTCCTTTAAATCAATTTGATAAGTTACCATTAGTTAACACAACGAATAGTAATTATTCTTGCACATTGTTTACATTTATTGTATAATTTAAAATGCATAATACGTCTAATTATTTTCTATGTATTGCAATGTTATCATTGTGAAAACTGGAAATTTGTTCATAAGTCATCATGAGGAAAACCCGTGAGAATAGACCTAATGTAATTTAATAAGCTTGTTTTCGAACAATAGCAATAATTGTCTTTATATAAGTACAATTAATATAAATATTTTAAAAATATTACGTTCATCTCTTTTCCATAATAGAATGCAATCAAAGACCAATTGGGTTCCCTCAATCCAACTCCGACTCAATCTGATAGTATTACATTCTCTGAGATTTTTCCAGAATCCTTCAAAATTGTTATGACTCAGGGGGCTATCTCGTATCTAGGGGCTTATCACAGGTTGACCTCCCAAAAACAAATCCAACACTTGTGTTTGTTAGACATTTGAGGCAGTTTAATTAAAAAAGTACAATTTTACATCCATTTCAAAAATATTTTCTTAAGCTAGAATTTTTGTATTACAAATAAATAAAAATATTAGTACCACGAAAGTCGGGTTTTCATGAATGTTCTTTTAACGCGACCGTTTCTGGTTAATTTTAATGAAACGTTGAAAAATCGCTTGAGAAAACACGTCTTAATATCTATCTTATCTCGGATTAAGCTTAAATATAAAAATTCCACTAGTACACGCTTTTAACCAAATAAAAATGATTTTGCAGGAAACATATTTGTAAAGTTTTCATAAATATGAATTCACAAAAATAATGTTATAATAAATTTTGTATAGAAAAATCTTCTTTGTATTCGTTAATGTGTCTACCTACAAACATACTCTAGCATGTCAGACACAATAATAAACTTAATTACAAACTATTAAGGATTATTGTTGAAAGAAGTATACCTAATTGTATAGTTTATTACGTGGCAAATGCAAATACGGTTACATTTGCTGATGACAAGTCTGTCGCGTGACTGGCTGCAGATGATCGCAGTGATTGTTGGTTACTAAGAAAAATATTCACTTAGGTACTAATGATTAGCACCCAATCAAAGAAGGCGTCATGGGCCGCGAGAGACCGATCGAAAATGCTATAATTATAAAATAATAGAGTTTGTATGTTTGAATGAGCTAATTTCTGGAACTATCAGGAAGGAACTACAGGAAGCTAAAGTGATTCTCTATTTTTAGTTTGGGAGAAACTGATTTTTTGATACGTCCTTTATCTGAGTTAGGATATAACCCAAATTTAACGTGGATGAAACAGTTGGTGATGGTGTTCTGGGAGCCGAAAATTTGGTATTAAGTATAGTAGAGTTTATTCTTTTTTTTTTTCATTTCTGGGGCTACATATATGTTATTTACCATTTTGAATCACAGCAAATAGTTACAACGTCTTAACAAACAAAAAAGTTGAACAGATAAATAAAACTTCGGCAAATTATCTAGTTTTCTTCTCAATGAATCATAAAGTGTCGTGATGTTAAGTAAATTTGTATAATTCTGGGTGAATTCCAGTTAACGAAAACATTTTTGGTGATTCTTTATTACTTAACTCGAGGAAAAAGTAAATTGTGTTTTATATGTTGAGGTAAATTAAATATTAGAGGAAATATGTCAGACGACATTGTTGCGAAAGTCAATATAACACAGGAGATGTACGCGGTTACTTAGAGTCCAATCAATAATAAATATTTTCTTGGACAAATTCTTGCACTGTAACAACATTGTACGTGGCGTCTCTGGTATATTTATCTCAATTTTTATATCCTCATTTGGGTTAGTTGTAAAACTAAGATAATACGAATTTAGGCATTTTAATTTCCGCTTACGTTAATTAGTTTATTAAATTTAATTGCGGATTATGTCGTTGTTTTATTTGAGTCTGAAAGGCGAATATATCTAAAAAATATATTTTGTTATTGCGACGATGTTTTGTTACTAAATGATTTTTGTGGTTATTTTCACCAAGGACGTTTAAGTTTTAATGAAAATTAAATTTTTTACTTGAAAATTACTTCCAAACAATTTCAATTTGTCATGGGTTATCAGCGAACATGATTGAGCTATTTTAAGACACTGCTTTACCATCGCGTTCGTGGTTGCTGCGAGAAGGTAGTTAGTTAGTTTTAAAGCAGCCGAAATATCGTTTTAAAATAATTTAAATTTAAGGAACTATTGGTGAAGACAGGCTTAGAAATAACTTACTCGAGATCCTAATAAATGGATTAGAAAAATAGCTCACAATATTGACTGTTGAAATTTGAATCGTGTTTTGAGAATTCATAGATTCATCATACGCTCTAAATTACTAAGAACATTTTAAAAAATGTTTAATGTGGTAATTAACAGAGTTTAGTGTACTGTACAGAAATACGAATTGTAGTTTAAAAAAACCAAGTCTGCAATCAGAAATGACGTGTCAAGTGGTACAAAGGAAATTCCTCTTTGAATGGGAATAAATAATAGATATGACTCAAATTTGAAACCAGAGCGTTTTAGTAAAAATAGATGTTACATCTAATAAAGGACTGTTTATTATTTTTATTTATATAAATACGTAGTTATAGTTTTTATTAATCTGCGTCGTTGAACCCAATGTGGAGATTTATAGCGAATAAAATTATATATTACTATTAATATCATTTCTGTTGTATCTCTCTTAGAATTAGTACAACTAGCCTCTCTGGCTTCGATCGTTAGTAAACAGAAACTGTTAATACAAATTTTCTTCTGTGAAATTGTACGTATCTATAACAATACCATTAATGTATAGCGTTCTTTGTAATTAAAGAAGGATATTATTTTTGTATTCAGATTTCTCTCTAAAGATATCATAGTAAGTTAAAGCACCAGATTGTAAGAGGTATAAAATAGGACAATTGACTAACACGGTTTTTGACTAACAAACAGTAATAGAACTTGATTAAAGCTAATTACAAAGTATAAATTACGTAGACTCCCCAGATCTGCAAAAATCATTAAAAAAAACTTATAGGTAAACATTACAATGAAACCACGAACGTAGTCATGCTGCTAAGTGCAAATATTCTCAGTCTGCGATTTACTCACGAACTTACCACTCGTTTCCTGAATGCTGTATTATAACTGAATTTCATGAATTTACACTTGTGATAATATCTGCAATAGGCGCCAAGGACGTTTGGTTATTGCATAAAAATAGTGATATAAGTTCTTATTATGTAATAATAATTGTTGAATACAAAGTGCGCTTTTCGTGAGTAAACTAAAGGTTTTTTTAAAAATCAAAATGAAAAAAAATGTTGGAGGGGATCCGTGGAAGTTTGTTTACAAACAACTTCAGGAAAAAGAGATTGTTAGCAGAAAAAAGTAAGTATTGTTTTTAAAGTTGATATTTTTTTAAAAATAATATTGAGTTTATTATTTGCGATTAATTATTACGTAGCAATATCATTTAATTACCGAATACATTGATAGAAAGGATCAGAGGTCATTTAATTTATCTCTCACAGACACTTTCCTTAATAAATTTTATAAAGTAATTTATTTAATAGGAGAGAATTATAATTAAATTCCTTGAATCTTATCAATAGAAATTCAACTTTATAATTGAGTCATTGTTTTTCAATAATGGAGTTTAAAACTCTGGGATCTAGTACTCTTGAGCCATTCAATCGCTTTAAAATCAATACTTTAAATATATTGATACTGTAAATTCTGTTCTCCTTTTAATTTGTAAGAAAAAATTGTACTCATAATTTTAAAATTTGCTTTGTGAGTTTCAAAATTGTTATTTTATTACGAACTGGGCAAACGATTAAAATACATGTTATTGTAAATCATTTTTCTAAAAGTAATTGAAGTAGCAAAGTTTGCTGGATAGGCCTTTGTCTTTAGTAAAATCTATTATAAAAATATGACCTACTAAGCTGCCATTAATGTATGAAGAAATGACAGCTGAGTGTACCAGTCAAGCTATCGAGTAAAATTTTTATTTACCGTACTGATCCACATGCGCGTTGACTCGTGCTTTTAAATTGAGTATCTAAAGCAGTGATTCTCAACCTATTTTTTGTTGCGGCACACAAGGAAAAATATAAGTTTAAATTTTTTTACTTATAACACACTGCGTAAAATAGTTTATGATAATAATCTAAAATTTAAAATAATATGTACTGCAAAAATAACAGTACGTTTATTAAGGGATTAATTACAAGTTAATAATAAGAAATACTTTTAATGCGAAATTTGAGCTTGATGTTTTTTGATAATATAATTTTTTTTGTAATCCGGCACTAAGAAAGAACGCGTTGCAAAACAAATAATGAAATAATTTTTAAAAAATTATGGATTTAAATTCATTCTTATTAAAAGTAATTTCTTCTTTAAATCATACACACAGCACAATGGTTGGGAATCACTGGCCTAAAGCAGTGCCGGATTAGCCATGTAGCAGGAGGCAGCAAATGCTACGGGCCCCGCGCCTTGGGGGGCCCCGCGCCTGTGCCCAAAAAAACACAAATATGTAATACACCCTAGCTATTCTTAAAGTGAGCGTTGGCCACACTGTAATTATATAGGTATATTATTATGTTGCAAGTTGGCAATACCACAATACTTACAGGGGGAATCCCCTAATATTGTTTTCGATTCGAGCTGTTTGTATAACCCGACCATGTAGAATAGTTTTCAAATAATAACCAATAAGAAAATAGTAAAATGGATACTTAATTTGATAAACCTACTTTAAAGTCAGTGGACTCAGTCGTTCGTTCCTACCACTACCACTATTACATAAGTTTATTTTCTTTTGATTTAAGAATGTATGTTGTTTTTATATTGCCGGACTATTTAGGTTCGTCGTGATATAGTTTCTTAGTTTTTACGCGCTTTTAAAATGTTCGTCGTGTTTTCCAAATGTAGAAATAGTGTTACGCATTTATTTGAGTCTGATGATCACAAACTGCAGTGGAGAACGTTCTTTTTCAACATTAAAACGAATAAAAAATGTCTTAAGGAACACAATGGGACAAGAACGTTTGAATGACCTCACTATAATGAATATAGAAAATGATTTACTTAGAAATATTGATTTGACGAGTGTTATTTCTAAATTTGCATGCATTAAATTACGAAAAGCCTTTTTGTAAATGTTCTGTTTTATTTACATCCTAAATTTCAGTAGGCAATGTAACTCTAGGGCCCCATGGTCACATTTGCTACGGGCCCCGCACCGGCTTTATCCGACACTGGCCTAAAGATTCACAGTATTCGATGTAAACTAGGAGTGAATGCTGATAATAACCTTGGAAGTTAAAATTAATTAAAACTAAAAAAGTGATGAGTAACTTAGCTAATTTGTTGTCAATTAATTCGGATAACATCCGTTTTATTATTTATTTACGAGTTTAGTACAATTTTAATACATAGTAAAGAAAAAAGACAACGTAACGATCATGATCGAAGGATATTATAGTTTACTTAACAATACCACTCCATCGTCTGAATACAGTTTAAAGTAATACCGTGACCATGCTGTATAGGTATAATTAGAAAAAAACTTATACAACCAGTTAGTCGTACTAGTTTGCAGAGCATTGTATTGTTTTTCACACCTTATCGCGTCATATCAAAATTACTTTATTTATTATTTCTGCCTTTATACTTAATTGCTATTATAAACAGAAATATTGTTAGGAAAAATTTTGGTTATTTTGCATTATGTAATGATTGTAATGATTTGAAACGATGACATGGCGTTCTATCGTAGGCGAATTATCGTAAAAACTTTCTCAAACTCTGTGGCTTTTATTTTTGTATTTATTGTATTAAATTTTATTATTTATAAATAAAATATGAATTTATCATCATCAAAGAATTGGGGTATTTAGAAGATGCCTAATAAATCCCAAGCGACGTTATGATGTAATTATTTAATTTACGATAAGATTGTTGCTCACAAAATCTATATTGTCAGATAACAGAATCCGTTTTGAAATAGATCATGTAGAAGTAAGTATGGGTAATAGAATATTCACATGACACAATGTTTGTAGTAGCCAAGAAAACCTCTGACCGGTTGGTCAATTTTTAAAAATTAAAACTTATATAATGATCTATTTTAGTTTCCTATTTTAAAATTAAGATTTCCGCATTTAATTCTTTTGAGTGTTTATAGTGAAAATAATATGCAATTTTACATTGAATAATGTTTATAATAAAAACAAGATATTCTAAACGTAAAAAGGCGTAAGTAAGGGCTTTAATTTTTCAACATGTAAATGTATTTTTCCTTCTTATTATGATGTTGTAAAGTAACGTTGCTTTAGTATTTATGCTCACAATGAGCCTTCCGTATTGTGATTGTGTTTGGGAACATAGAATTAACCTTGGACTTGTGTGTGTCTACTCTTAAATCTGATACAATTAAACCGACTAAGTAATGCCATTTATATTTACGAAGTAGATACATAAAAATTCCGTTTATTTTGTAGTCTCAATCTTTTTAAATTATTTTATAGTTTGGTTTATTGTATTATTGTATTTAAAAAAAACATTAGAAAACAATAAAAGCTTAAAACGTTAACAAAAGAAAAGATCTTTTGCAATCAGTCTAGTTTTAAATTAAGGAACGATTATTTATTTATTATTTGTGATAAAAGATGGGAAATTCAAACAAAATCGATTCGAATTCGATTCTAATAAAGTTCGTGTGTTCGTGACCGTGATGCCGGTCACTGTCGTAGACCTTCGCGGTTAGTGAGGCACCCTCCATTTATTACGTCTATTATAATTATTCCTATAAAATAGTCTAAATAAATAATATTGCAAGCCGTTCATACGGGATTAGGGTAGAATAGACCTTGGAATATAGCTGGTGCCTAGTTATAAAAATTCATGTAATAATTGTATTTAAATCGTATAATTAGCTCTAATTGTCTAATCTAAAAATAGTTATATGCTAAATGCTTTTCTACCCACACCAATTAGTGAGAATGAAGGAATAGAAATATAATTTAGGTTTAAAGAAAAGCCTTATAATTAATGCAACAAAAATAATAATTAGTTATGTAATAAAATAAAAACAAGGTTAATGACATTTAAATCGATTGCTAGTCAAATGGTTTTTATGTCATTTTCATTGACTAGTGGTTTTTTATAAATACTTATTTTTCTGTTTAGGTCATTGCGTTAAATACATTAGAGAAGACGTGTGACTACTTCTGCTCATAAAGTATATAGAAATGGGAAAAAGAATTCGAATAAAATAGTCAATAAATATTTACAAATAATTTATATTTGGTATGTATGAATCCACATAGTAACAACTTTGCGTCTAGTGTCTTCTCTAGTTTATATAACTGAATGGTTTTGATATTCTAGAATATACTTTTAAATTACATACAAGATATAAAATTATATCACTTATTATGGTTATTTTCATCCAAATTAAAATATAATTTAGTTCCATAATAATAATAATTTCGGGTATTTGAAAAAAAGGTCAGGCATTACCAACGTCGCGTGATATATTTTAGATGTGTCACTTCAAGAAAAGTAAAAAATATTTTTGTGAACGTTGATGAACTTATTATTCACGAAAAGGCCATTGTTACCATTAACATCTATGATAATCTTCATAAACTATCTTTGGCATACAGTTATTTAGTTGGCTGTGCACGTATAATTTGTATACACGACTGGTTCCACTGTGAAGCCGCCTACAGATTACGTCAGTTTACATCCAGCTTACTAGTCGTTTAATCGTCAGTAATGTTTTTATTTATTTTAACAATAATGCAGTAAAGTTATACGCGAATCAAGTGATTTAGATTTCTGTTTTGTCAGCGATCAATATTTGCCAAGCCAATATGCGCTATTGGTCGATGCTGGTGAAAATATAACGTTATTTCTGTCGATCGTGTTTCTCGAGTTCACAAGAGGTGTTTACGTCACGGTGCAAGTTGATTTTATGATTCATAACGATTTTTATAAGGCAAGACTCAGTGCCGGTTTTGCTCAGCCGCAGTTAGTATAATTAATTCTCGCAAAGATGGATGAAGAAGCTATGTGGAAAAATTTTTACGACAAATTACAGCAGCAAAAATCAGTGGAACAAGAAGAACATGACAATAAGTAAGATTTTTAAATATGTTTGTTAATACATTTTGAATAATAAATCAAGCTCTAGATGTGAGGCGTATCTTAACAATGTTGACTAATAGTAATTTCCTTTGTTTATACGCATTTATAAAGTGTGAATTATTAGGTATACGCTAATTATAGATTGCTTTTGCGTCTACATATCAAACCATTTAACTAGCGTGTATACATACCTATCCATGTCACGCCTGCAAATTTTAAATTCACACTACGGAACATGTCGAATTTTAATAAAGATTCAACTAATAGCAGGAGCTTTTTTACAACGTACTATAATTTTTAAATAATGTAATTTATATCTCTTATTGTAAAATTAAACTGAAAAAATGTGTAATACTTCCTCTGGCGGGGCCATTGCTTTACATTTTTCGTCAAGGTTACGAACGTTCAAAATATGTGTGATACATAGTAAAAGTTTCAGGTGAAAATGTTTACAGTAAATTTATTTTAAATAAAACAAGGTATATGTATTTATTTTTAGTTTCGTTTAAGATTTAGTTTATTTATTGTTTTAGTTAGTAACTAAAATAATTTGAACGCAAAGCAACCAGCGGGCGCTGTCAGTTTGACAGTACAAAAGTCAAGGTTGTTTTTATTGAGCTGGTTTGAATTATATCTGTGAATTATTTACATACTTGAGAGCCGTTATTCATTGATATACATTGTTATTGTTGTGCCTGATTGTATTCGTGACATAATAGTAATTTATCAAGAAAACACTTTACGTAGAGTGGTTGTTATCTTGAAAATTATCTCAGAAGTTATTTTCTGTGCTCAACTCTTCCAAGATGGACATATTGCGCTGTGGAATTTTGCGGCAATTGAGACATCCGGCCGGGAGTCGATTGATGCATTTATTAAGAACACAGGCCTATATTAATGGAGAATGGGTGAACGCCGGTAGCGAGGTAAAATTCCCCGTTACCAATCCAGCAGATGATAAATTAATAGCCGAGGTACCTGATATGGATGGTAATGATGCCGAGTTGGCCATCAGAGCTGCAGCTACCACGTTTAAGTCTTGGAAAGATACAACTGCAAAAGAAAGAGCCCAAGTTCTAAGAAAATGGTTTGATGTTTGTCAAAATAATTCAGACGAACTTGCCAAGATTATCACTGCTGAATCTGGAAAGCCATTATTAGAATCAAAAGGTGAAGTTGCATATGGCAGTTCTTTTTTAGAGTGGTTCGCAGATACTGCAAGGCATGTGAATGGTGAAATAATACCCAGCCCCTGGGCTAATAAGCAAATCTTATTAACCAGACAACCCATTGGTGTTGTATCTATAATAACTCCATGGAACTTTCCTTTTGCTATGATAACTCGTAAAGTTGGTGCATTAATGGCTGCAGGTTGCACATGTGTTATAAAGCCCTCTGAAGATACTCCTTTCTCGGCTTTAGCTGCAGTTGCATTGGCAGAAGAAGCTGGTGTTCCTTCTGGCGTAATTAATGTTATTACAACAAGTAGAAAGAATGCTGCTGCTACTGGTAAAGTAATGTGTGAAGATTCTCATGTTGGGTGTATCTCATTTACGGGGTCAACTCATGTTGGGAAAATTCTATACACTCAAGCAGCTGCAGGAGTTAAAAGGGTGTCTCTGGAACTTGGTGGTAATGCACCATTCATTGTATTCCCTAGTGCAGATATTGAACATGCATTAGATCAAGCTATGCTAGCAAAATTCCGAAATAATGGCCAAGCTTGTGTTGGTGCTAACAGATTCCTCATCCATGAGGATGTATATGATACATTCGTGAGGGGATTCCTTAACAGAATAGGTCAGAAATGTGTGTTAGGAGATGGCAGCAAAGAGGGTGTAACTTGTGGCCCTCTGATTAATTTAGAACAAACAAAGAAAGTTACTAATTTGGTTGATGATGCCATTAAGAAGGGAGCTAAGGCTCTTATTGGTGGTAAAGTAAATAAACAACTTGGAAGCAAGTTTTATGAGTCAACATTGCTTGTGAATGTTAAGCCTGAGATGCACATATATGGAGAGGAGATATTTGGACCTGTAGCTGTTTGCTTGAAGATTAAAGATGAAAAAGATGCATTGAAGATTGCTAACAGTACAAGGAGTGGACTTGCAGCTTATGTATTCACAAAGGATTTAGGTCAAGCATTCAGAATGTCTCGCCAACTTGATTTTGGTATGGTTGGTATCAATGATGGTATTTTGTCTGCACCTGAACCTGCGTTTGGAGGCATTAAGGAATCTGGTATTGGTAGAGAAGGTTCTAGACATGGTGTAGAAGAGTATACTGACATAAAATACACTCTGATGTCAGCTTTAGATAAGTGATGGTTGAAAGAAAAATCCTTTATAATTATTTTAAAGTTACATTTTGATAAAATAATCTGTAGTAAGAAGTAGTAAATATTGGCCATTATAATGTCAATGTACTAGCAGAAGTTAACTTGGCATCTGTGAGGAATTTGCTCTCTCCTGATACCTATAGCAGAGGCGCCAAATTAACTTTTGTAGTTTATAGTAATAATTTTAAGATTAACAGTATTATTGTAAAGTGGCACAGAAGTTCTATGCAACTAAATAATAAATATAATGCAAATACTATTTCTCAAGATGTCTTCCACTTTGAGGCCAAATCAGTTTTTTTAGTTTTTGTGGTTGTGCTGTGTGACTTTGTTGTGAAAATTTCAGCAGCGGTAAAGCTGATTCTCATGACTTCTCTTTTGAAATAAAAAGGTAAAGAACTTCAAACAAAGAATAGAACTTTTGACTGTTAGGCACCCAGGAAGAAGAACAAACATGCTTTCTTGTGTTATTATTAAAAATAGTAGTAATAAAAGTATTTTTACATATAATTTGAAATTTGTATATATTCACCTAGTAATTTTGATTTTGCATGAATCAGTTTTTGTATTAAAATTACATATCATAATTAGATTTCTAATATGGTTTTTGAATGTATAAAGTGTGTTCTGCAAAATGTATAGGTATAATCGTTAAGATTATTGACAATAATTTTAATGTTTTGAGACAATAATTTTGTATTTAATTTTTAATTTATTTATAATTGTATTGTAGGTATATCTATCTATCTTTAGAGGTCAATAATAATAAATTATCAGTACTCTACTGTTTGTGATATTATTTGCAATTTCAATTCTATATTTTATTCCATGCAATTCTAATAATTGGTTATTGGCTGTGTTCATGTGGGTGTGCATTTAAATTATGGTTTGTTTTTATAGTTTATTTTTATTATACTATTATCATTAATAAATTATGATTATTATTAATATTTCGTGTATTATTGAATCCTTTATATGAATCCTATATAAAATATACATTTATACTTAAACAATAAACACATTGTATTTACAACGGTAAACGTACAGAAGCCCATCCATCGCGGTTGCCAATTGTAACGTAATTGACAGTCATTGTTCGTTAACAAATTTAATTGGAGCGATTGTCGATTATTTAATGAATTGATTACTTTTTTTACAGAATACAAGAAGTGGACGATAGTTTCTTTGAAAAGTTCGGCTCAATACTTAAACAAGCATCGCAGAAGGCAGCTTTAGAAGAATCTACTCCTCTTGCCCCACTCGTAGAAGTTACAGAGGAAGATGGAGTTCAGAAGGTTGAGGCTCATCAGGCAGAATCTCGGAGTCTCGCCAGGGATTCTGATAGTGGAAATGAAACAATGCTGGATACTGATTCAGAACCTGATGATCCTGATAAGATAGAACTGTATGAAGAGGCTGTTGGTTGGAATGTGAGTATTATATTAATTATATTATAAATATCCGTATTCAATTATGCATTGAACGTAAATGACAATAAAGAGTTCAATGCAAATGTGAGTATTCCGCGTGACTTTTAATAAAAGCAAAGCTTAAGGATTCATCACAATAAGAATGCCAGTAATGATATCATTAAGTCAATGTGCTGGCTATATTGGTAGACGACGTAATGTATAAATTCCGGAATGAGTTGTTTAGAAATATAAATGCGACTGAACAAAAGGAGGGGACTTGAAAACATTAGTTAAAATATTCTAAATTGTAAATTGATTACTACGGTAATAACTACAGATACTTCAAACAACTCTTAAAAAATACAACAAAAAACAGAAACCTTTTGTTTATAAAATGAAATTTTATCCATATTGCGAAGAAGCTTAGAACGTAAACAATTCTTGGATTATTGCCCAATAGGACAAGTCTTAGTTTAATGTTTCCAGCATTGATGACCTACTTTCATTGCTAAATAGGTATCCATTGCTACCAATGTCTAGTTCATCTTGGTGATTTCAAAAACGATTTGACCGATGGCTATTTTTAGAGATATAATTATGAAACGTATTCGCCCTTCGTAGCTCTATTTCTCATACTTTTTGTGCTGAAATGTACGATACATACGCATTAATTATTTGTTTTATTTTTAACATATTTAAATTAATTCTGTTTTGAAATACACATTATTAAGATCGTTTTCTGCTATTTGTCTACGAAAATTTGTCTATAAGTATTATTACCTTTTATTCTCACATACCCACGATTATGAGTGCTATAAAATTCATATTTATAAATGTCACAAGGCCAGTTGCATGTCAGCATCTCGAATGCATTATAGGCAAACATGAGTCTCTCAATTGCAAAAAGATCGCAGTATACTAAGCAGATGGGGCCAGCTCAACACTTTCATTGTCAAGTGGTAAGATATAGCGCAAAGTCCTGTGATATAAAAAACCCTTTGCGAGACGAAAGCGAAACAAATAAATATCTATAAAATTTATGTATAAAATTCCTTAGTTTATTGACTTTTCCCATAAATAGGTCAAACTAAATTCACACCTACAGATCTTAAATTTTTAAATTAATGACCGTTGTGTGGATTGTGTTGAAATTTATCGTTCTTTTAGTCTTTACCATTTGGATATTTCTTCATACTTTTCGTAATATTTACATGTATGTATGTATATGTATAATATGAGGGTTAAAAAGAAATAGATAAGGCAAGGGCCTATAAATTGCTCCAGCTATTTCTCCTTCGAAATCATAATACATTTGATTGCATGAAGTCTTCAACCAACTTTTAAAATTCATTGCACCCGTATTATTTCTGTTAATGAGCTCACAATGTCGAGACGTGTCGCGAATTCGTCATGGCTCATTGCCAATATTTTTTTTATTTTGTTAAGTTTATCGAGTAACGACATTTCGCCATTTTCATATAGGTACTATATGAGTCAAATGAATGTGAATTATTATTTTAGTTAAAGGAGATTCTAATAAGTAAGAATAATTGTGGTTATAAATTAATTAAAATAAATTTGTATTAAAGTACTATTACTTCACTTTGAACGCATTTGCCAATATACTAATTTTCTATTAAAGTAGTTTCATACAATATAACCTTTCTATTGATGTTATTACGTTTCTTTTTTGTAGTATTTGTTTCAGTCAGGATAATAACAAAATGTACTTATAAAGAAATGTATTTTTAAAATGACAGTCGTTTTGTGCCGTGTTCATTCTAAAACACAAATAATTTTAAATAGTCTATTCGACCCGACATTTTATGCTGACTGTACTTCATCTACTTACTGTCGTCCAGTTAATTTTTTGATAGATGGTTAATCAATGAAATGCTGTCTTATGAATTGTTAATAGTTTTAAGACCACGAAACATTTTCAAGCGTAATTGACGTAATACTGTCTGTATACTTTACGAAATATAAACACATTACCTATCCTATAGGTACCTATTGATTAACGGTAAAATAAGACGAGTTATTGTTAAAATCGTTATTATCATATAAACTAGTTATCATATAAAATCGTGTTGCATCAATTGCAAATGCAGTCTAAAACTAGACATTACTAATACTTACTTGATAAGCTCCAGATCAAAGCTATGCATAAACAACGCAGAAATAAGATAATCTTCTGTTAGGAATTCTCTGACCTTTCAAGTATTTTCCATGGTTTATGTTATTTATCAGTTTGTCGGAAGAGTATCTAAAAATACCCAATATTATGAGTTAAAATTATTATTATTGTTTAAATAATGCATATACTAAGCCAAAACTAGTTTTTTTAACCGATATATGTGGAATAATATTATTTAAATTAATTATTTTAATGTTTTTAGATTTAAAAAAACTGGTAAAAGCTTTTCATTCATTGTCGTTCTCGATCGCGTGGCATTTTACACTTTCAATATATTTTTTTTATTTGTCTGTTTACACTGTGATCCGTACTATTGAGTGGCTATAAAATTAGTTAAAACATAAACTAATTAGGGGTTTAATAGCTTTTTATTATAGCACTTAAAATTTCCGTTTCAAACGTATCGTGGTTATTTTGAAGTAGAAGTTTATAATTATTTTTTTTAGTTGAAGCAATATTTTTATTTAATTAATTGCTGATGTTTATTTATTGTAATTACTAGTCTTCAATTATGCTCATGCGAGCATTTGACGTAAAAAATAAGGAAGATATAAAAATAATAGAAGGATATTTGGTTAATAAAAATGCACGAATAAAAGATATTATATGCTTTTAGTTTGAACAGTGACGGCCTTTAAAAATGTAAATGGCTTAATTTTATTGCTCCAAAAACAGTATAGGGCCATAAAATATGCTTTCTACACTGCAAAGTGTTAGAGTCAGTGTCTGAGGAGCTAATATAAATCAAAATTTGCTATTAGTGCCAGAATACCTTCGGGTAAGCAGCTGAACATTTATTAGCATTATTATGTGTAATAAAAACTATTTTACACGTAATGAAGAATTAAACCGATTGTATTATACGTGAGAGATGTATATTTTTATATTATATTAAGTTCTATCTCCCTTAGCAGCGCTTGCAAAAATAGATTCCGCGGCACATTGAATTGAAATCCCGGTCGGGCAGACAGTGCACCGTGAGCCTTCCACCTGACACATTTTAGTCTTCCGCGGGCACTCAAATATATTAAATAATAAAATTACGAATTGTTGTAAATTAAGATGTGGTTCATAGCTGTGTGTGTTTTATAAAGCCTTCTCAGTTATAAGTGTTGTGTAGTTGTGATTTTAAAAATGAATGGTATGGGCACATTTCGTTCTAAGTTCAGAGGTGTTAAAAGGGAATTTCTTGAGAGGCAAACTAGCCTTTTTATACAATCTATGACAGTACGTATTAATTAAATAGAATTAGATAAAAATATATCGTTAGTCGTATCTTAATATAAAAAAAAGTGTTACGAAACTTTTGTTGGATCACGTAAAAGTTTTTTTTTAAATTTATTTTAACCGACTCATTTGTTTTAGTAATTATTTAAGACTGCAATTTTAGTGAAGTACCAGTTGATAATATTATAATTAGAACAATTATATCACGAACCCTTTGTAGTAATAAAACTATAGAGGGGTAGGTACAAGGGTAAGGGTAGACAGGTTGCCATTGGTTACCAAGTGTCGCAGTCTATAGAGTTTACTATGTGAAGTATAATTGTAAAATTATACTTTTAAGCAATGTCATTGTAAAATTAATTTCAAATTCCAAATCCATTATAATTGATATTAATTAGTTTTATCGGTATACTTCTGAAAACGAGAAAAAGAAATATCTAATTTATCTTTTGAAATAAGCATAGATTATTAATTTAAAATTACATTACATATCTATTTTTATCAAGGATTTTAATTTACTTGTTTGGAGCAAATATTTTGAAGACAATTACTTGTTTAGTAAACATGAATATATTAACTCCCACGGCCTCTATTAGGAATCATTCAAAGGCATGGATTTAAAACATATGTGCACACAATCTGCACTTATGCGGTAAATTCAAGCCAAACCCACGAAGCTTTCTATCTGATCAATATGTTCCCACAGATATAACCCTACCAAGGTGTGATGTTTAGTATCTATTTGTTGCTTCCTTCGTCGACGTGCTTACGCTATTTATTAGGGTTTTCACTGTTTTGGGTGGTATCTTGGTTACGTGGTACTTCCCTTATTCAATGGTTTAGTTCGCTAAAAGTTTATACCACTTTCGGACGTCGAAAGCGTTCGATGAAACTTATTTATTATTACGATTCTTCCGTACGTGTATTTAATATTTTATTGTTTGTGTACATTTAAGAGATATCTAACGGTTTCTTATTTCATTATATTACAGTTTAATTAAAGTAATTCCCATATTCAAATTACATCCTTAAGTTCTGCTTACCCTTTTTTAGTAATAAAGTCGTAATGATATTGCTAAAAACTAATTTCTTATGTTTGCAGATTGATGAATTATACTCAGAAATTTTATATGAAATTTTACACAATGTCGGGGGATGTGACGTAGGTTGTGAAGTCGGGACCCAAACAATGTTAAACTATGTCCAAGAAGCATTTAAAATGTCAAACGATAAACATACGCATCTCCTGACACAAGCTGAGGCGAAGGAGCCACCGGAAATCATGTTAAATGTAGAAATAGTGGAGGCAAAAGAACTAGTTCCTAAAGATCCGAATGGATTGAGTGACCCATTTGTTACTATATACCTAATGTCTAATGCCTCACATAGATATAACACATCAGTGAAGCCAGCAACTCTTAATCCTGTTTGGGAAGAGCATTTCTCATTGTAAGTGCTATTATTTTCATATATAAAAAAAAATATATATTTTCACCCAACTTTTGGTTTAAATAAACAATCTAACTAATTGAAAATTACAACGAATACAATTTGAAATTTAAATTATATCGCGGTATTTCGAAATAAACAAATGAAGTACTGCGAAAAAATAAATGTACGTTCTATAAAACAAAATAATAAAGGTGAAATAGTTTATGTGAATAACTCTACCTTTAATAATTAGAATAGAGGAATTTAAAAAGTTAGTTTTGGTCAAATGACTGCTCCGGTCCTTTTAGCGTTAAGGGCGGCCATAGAACTATGTGTGTATTTTTTCTACATTATAGTGAAATATGTTTTATATTGTATAATGTATTTACTCATAGATTAGATTTTTTAAATTTAATAATTTTATAAATAATTTCGATCAATTGCTACTACAATACTAATTATAGCTATGTCTGCGACGGCCTTACTAATACGGGAATAACCAGAATTAATAAACAAAATAACATAGTTTATAAAATTATTATTTTGTACGAATGTCCTTATCATTGCGGTTTATTGAATATGTATTTATATAAATAACTGTTTTATTTCAGACCTATACCAGATAATTTAAATGAAGATTCTTTGTGTCTCGAAGTGTGGTTAGTACAATAATAACCTTTTATAAAACTTTGAAAGAAGACTTTACTTTTATTTCATGAAGAAGTTAAGCTTATGTTAATAGTATTATGCATTGATATTATTTTTATATCTACTGGTCTACCTAGCCAATGTAGTAGACTATATTGACTTTAATACATATTTGCTTTGGCATGTCTTCTCTAGTACTTACATTTAATTCAATACTAAAAAATATAAATAAATAAATTTGATATTTACTTTTTAATTCCAGGGATTTCGATCCGGCGGAGACTGTTAAGGAGAAAATGACCAAATTATTTGATGTGAAAGGTGTAAAGGGTCTTCGTAAATTAATGAAAGAGATAGCTGTAACTGCTTCTACTGGTAAACATGACAATGAGCTGATTGGTCGAGCCAATATTCCTTTGAAGGTAGGCACATTTCTGTAGTAACTGAATCATATTTTAACCAATATTACTTTTTCTTGTAATTGATTTCTTAAATACGTTTTCAGTCTATTCCTGCAAGTGGCTTAACAATGTGGTATAGTTTAGATAAGAAAAATAAATTAAAGCGTCAAGGCGTACTCAAGATGAGAATGAATTTTTCATCAGAGAAAAATGCCCAAGTCGCTGCACAAGAACATCGGCATTTACTAAGAGTTTTACTTTTACATGAACTCGAGAATTCTAAGGTAACACCATTCTCAATATCCTTATATATCTTTTCTTATTAAGGTCGATAAGGATCTCGGAATAAGTATAATTTTATTAAAAATATTTTAGGTGGCACCGTATTGGTGGTGTGGAAATTTCAGTGCACCAGCTGAAGCTGTCCTCACACAACATGTAGCCCAGAGTGGTTTAGGAGTTACAGAAAATTATCTGGCGCAATGGTCGGTCTTCTGCGCCGTCACTGTTGACCATCCACTGAGCTTCACTCTCTTCGGAAGTATCCTTGACAAAATAGGCAAACCTATCCAATCAGGCATTGTTCTCGAAGAGGACCTCAAGCTTTTCTGGGACGGAGCAAAGAAATTGTTACCGACCTGCTTCAGTTTTATTCGTAAACTGCGCAAGAAGACGGCCGGTGATAAAAATGTTATTAAAACTCTAAGAGAAGTTTTGAAAGTTTTGAATAAATTATCTGCACTCGATGTGCCTGATGCTGTGGAGATATTCCCTGAACATTTATATGGGTGGCTGAAAGGGAACAAGTTTAGCATACAAGATGTATTGTCACAAGCAACAACACAAGGCGCCTCTGATTGGTTCATACATATTATTGAAAATAACGAATGTAAGGATAAAAGTGAAGAATCTCGTTTGCAGCATTTGATAAGAGTTATACAATTAGTCAGATCGGATTTACAGAGAGCCATCGAATATTATGATCGTGTCTTCCAAGAGTAAGTGTTACATTTTTTATGGAATGCGGTTTATAGATTAAGATTAAGTCTCGGCAAGTGATTGCATTTTTAGAAATAATTAAGAGTGACAACCAATTTGATAATAACCTATATCTATTACAGGTTAATGAATTTTACGTATTCAAAAACGCTATATGCTTTATATGAAGATAAAATAGCCCAAATAGTGGAGCCTGAAGTTGTTGAAGTTTGTAAAAGTTTAAAACGGTTACGATACAGCGATGGTTCAACCACGAGTGTGCATTTAGCTGGTGGTATTAACGGTGACACTGTGGTGGGGAGTGGGACAATAGAATCTGAACCCCTAGCAATGGGCACAACTTTGTTTGAGCTTTATTTGGCTTTACAAAGGTTTTTGACGTAAGTGCGTTTTTAATTTTTTGCCTTATAGGTACATTGCTTTCGTTTGGTTTCAAATAATAATCAATTATGTACTTTTGAATTAGTTGCCATTCCATGGTAATAGTGGACATGATTTAACAGACTGCGTTATAATAACTTGTTTAACTTATTGTTTCGAAAGGTTTGCAGCTTGTTGTCGTCACAATGGCTGCAAAGATTTCGAAAATTTGGAAAAATAATCTATGTTAATTTAGTTATAACTTTACAGTTGTATTGTAAATTTGATGTTTTATTAGTAAATTAGTATTTTTTGCTGTAGAAAATAGATATGTAATAATTAATTGGTTTATGTCATTTCAGACTGGGCCAAGGTTTAAATGAAACAGAATGGCATACGTTTTCAATATCAAAATTTCATTGTTGGTTCTTTGGTGGAGTGGCCCAGTGGCTCGATATAGCAGCCTACAAAGCTCTTACACGTATAGAAAAAGCAGTTGAACTCGACAATTTAGTGCCAATCGATACTAATGTAAAACATAGCAGTTCCGGTGTCGATACGTTATCAATTTTCTATCAAATTAAAATATTTTGGGAACAATTAGCTTGGCCTGATGTTGAAGGATCTTACACTTTCGTTGCGAAGATTATTGATGTGAGTGATTTTTATATTTCAATTAAATATTACTTATATTTTTTGTAAATTATGTTATGGTTTGTAGAAATCAACTGATATTGTGTAACTGCAAATGTCTGCTAATAATTGTTTTTTTACACGCTTATGAAGCTCTATATTTTTTGATACTATTGCACATTACAATAAAGTATGTATTTTTTTATTATATCCCAATAGTGCTAAAATATAATAATATACATATGTATTTAATATCATCCGCAGAAATTAACTAGGCACTTTATCTACTAATTTTATGTAATATTACTTACAAAAATACCTTACTGTTATGCCAACAGATTGTTTATGACGCGAATTGCCTAGTTAACTTCTGTGAGTATTCAATGGTTTATCCATTATGGTTTATAGTTAAAATCCTAATAATCTACTCGTCAAATCAAAATTATTAAATGTATTTAAAAAAAAATGAATCACTATGATTTCTAAGAAGCTTTCAAAATTAAGAATTAAAATAAACTCGATAGTAATTCACTTAAAATCTTCCAATTAAATTATAGTTGATTTGAATTATATTTTGCAGGATATTTGCCGTTGTTGTGTGTATTACTCAGACAAAATGGCAGATCGTGTTGACAATTTCGGCACAGTTTCAACAGTGTATGAAGCTAATCGTTTCGAAGTAACAACAGAGTGGTGTGTTGCCATAAACAATATAGAATATGTGAGGCAGAAGCTGAGACCTTTCGTCGACCAACTCGGTATGGAAAACATTATACAGAAAATGTGTGAATTGCGTTCTCCTATTGAAGCCGAAAGGTTAGTTTGGCTTAACTTTTAGAACTCAACGACCAAAGTGCAGAGAAATATAATATGTATCCTTATACAACAATTTCAGATGTAAACAAACTTTGGAAAATGTAATTGAGAACGCGATTGATACAGTGAAAAATAAAATTGTTGAGTTATTAGAAATTATGGTCAAAAAAGTAAGTACATATGATTTTTTTTAAAAGTTAGACGAAACTTACCGCGATATTTTTTTCACTCTCGAGTCCCTTTAATGCATGACAAGTGGCGGTTTAAAACTAAATTATTTTTTTCAGATGATGCCGTCTATAACAAGGTTCTTGATAGAGGGCGCTGAATTACTTCATCAAGACTGTTCAAGTATGGATAGAGTTCTAAGATATTTGGAAACCAATCTGGATATCTTATCTCAGCAATTGAATGAAGAAAATTTCTCGAGAACTCTCGAAGTAGTTTGGGAACAACTTGGAGAGATTTTGTTAGAGCTTATTCAGTCTAATTTAGAGGTATTTGGTGTTTGACTTTTTATGTATTAGCGTTTTGTTTTTACAAAATTTATTGCTGTTATCACTAACATTGTAACTAAACTTTTTTTTTTATTATTTTTTCATTTTTCTTTAACAGTACTAATAAGTTTATATTTTTTAATTTGTACTTTTTGTAGAAAGAGAGCATTAACTTAGCAACCCGTATACGCTTGATTAGACGTAGATATTTTGGAAAAAATAAAATTACGCCGGTTGATACCTTATTACGGGTAAATAATGTAGATATTTGAATATGCACTTTTAGATAGATTTATATATAATTATTCACCACTTGAAATAAATATAGTTTGCAAAAAGTACTGTCTGTTTATATTATTTTTAAGAAATTATTTACTCCTTTTTTTTTGTTGACGGTACCATATTCATATCATTTGTAACAAACTACTTCCTAATAAGTAAATATTTCTTAAAAATGATATCAAATATAAAAATGTATTATATATATATTTATTTATTTATATATTTTCTTTAGCAACGAAATCCAAAAATCAGATATTTGAAGCGATTAGGCACAACGAAGGCGAAGGCAGCTCGTATGAATTTGGTAAAAATATAAAACATATATTTCTGGGAGAATGTCCCGCACTATTGTGTCCCTTTATGTTTATATTGTGTACGCTTTAAATTATTATGTTCCTTCATGTTTACTAATAGTCGAAAAACAGTTACTTGGAGTCTTAGAACTAAATTGAAATCAAATATTTGAAAAGTCATTAGTCTATAAATCCACTACTTTGTTAATTACCACCTGAAGCTACTTATTCGCATATACATGAAGTCAATATTCTCTGGTATACCCATTGTCATTAAAGCATGGATTCTATTAAACAAATGCACTGTTTTTCGACTATTAAATAAATTATATTTTTGTATGCATTTGAAATTGTTAATGCATCCTATTACATTATCGTTAGCCCTATCATTTTGCATGAAACTTGTACTTGGGTCGGGATAAATGTTTTATTAGTTTAGTCACTATCCACAGAAGCATTTTAGTTTTATTGTATGCTTGTGGACAGAAGCCTTAAGGTTAGTAGCACGTATTAGATGTAGGCATGTCTTGGTGATGGTTAAGCGGTCTGAAGGCGATCAATCACGATTGACAATCGCTTCAATTGGCTACGTCAATGACTGCAATGTCTTTAGACCGCTTTAGATTTAGATGTTATTTTTTTTGTTTATTCTAAATGTTAATTTAAAACTATTTTTATCTCAATTGTATTATTAAATGATACCTACCTATAGTGACCTAGGCATTTTTCCGAAGTTATATGTCGCAAACGAAAATATGTGTTTTTTTAGTACAATCTATCATAAAACCTGAGTTATGAAGGGTTAAGAAGTCATCCAAATAGTATTCAAGAAATTTGATACATATAAAATGAATGTGTCCTTAAGATTCTCGAACTAAACGCTTGCGACATATACAAGTACTTATCTAATTGTAAAACACTTGTGTAAATTATTGTTACTGTATTGTGTTTTTTATGTCCATTTTCTTCTGTATGTTCCGAATATTAATTTCAAATTATATCAAGTATTGTATTGTAATCCCTTTTTAATTTACAGAAACGTCGACCGCCATCTTTCTTTTCGAATCTCCACGAATGTCTAAAGATTATGATCCGATCATTCCGCCCAGATAACAATGAAAACTTTACGTCGGAGAATTTAAAACGCGTAGAGTATCTTCTCAAATTGCATGGCTTGGAAACACGTGAGCTAATACATCAATATTTCTTAGAAAGATGGCAAGAACAACAGACAATTAGTGAACCAAAATTAGGGGTTCTCACTGTGCGGGCGCAATTCATTGATGATAATTTAAAGTTAGAAATTATGAATGCAAGGAATTTGGTTCCTACTGATTCCAATGGTGAGCATTTTAAAACTATTTTTGAGGTACACCATCTATATTCTAAATGTCACCACATTATCATGTTAATATGATAAAAAATTAAAGGACAGTATACGGCTCAAAACCGAATTTATTTAACCAGGCGTTTCAATAACTATGGTCACAATGAGCTATGGTTTTGAAAACGCAAGTATATCGAAAATCGCTTTAGATTAATTAAAATAAACGAGATAGTAAGCAACATTTTTACATTAGTTATAAAAATAATACTTGTATCTATAGATATTATAGTTTATAATGTAATTATTATATTGGATCTTTTATCAAAACTACTCACGTTGTAACTCTAGTAAACACAGCTTAATCAAAGAATGAATATTGAACCATACGGAACTATTTTGTCTATCGCCTCAAAACTGAGACATGAGTGACTAAATTTGTCTCCTTTTAGTTCAAATTACGGCTCTTATACTATCAAAAATAAACTAATCAGTATCAAAATAATTATTTAAATAATTTATTAAAATAAAATTTCAGGTTTATGTGATTCCTACGTGCGGGCCAGTTTGATGCCGGAAGATACATTTTCAACGGCTACAAAACCCAAAACGCAAACGTTTAACAAAAGCTTATTTCCATTATATGATGAAATGTTTCTTATGTGAGTAGATTTCTTTTAATACTCTATCTAATTCTACATTATAATTAAAATATTTTGTTTTTAATTTGTTTCATTTCATTGAAACTTGCAATCACGTTTGAGTATACGGATTTTTCTGCATATGTCTTCTGTTCAAATATATATCAGATCTGTTTAGTGTTATATTTTGACAACTGGGAATAGTGCTTCTACAACCTTTAGTCGTTTCCTATATATCAACATAAACTCTACCGCATTCCGCATTCGTTAAATGATGACTATTTACGCTTTAAAACATTTTATAAAAATTAAATTCCTTATTATGTTAATATTATAAATATATATTTGTTTGAATTTACAAGCCTACATGATTCTTGAGATATAATAAATTATTTCTAATTACTATTCTGTTGTAAAATAAATAAATTCTTTTCACATAGTTTTTTTCTCTTAAATAATATTAAATAAAAAAATATTTTCTTTTCAGACCTTTAACACCAGAACAGAGGTCAATTAAGGACGGGTTAATTCAGTTCGTAATTAAAGATAAAGATATGTTTAGTGTGAGTAACACGTACATGGGTGAAGCTTATTTGCATTTTAATGAAATACCGTCCACTCCTGCGCCGATATCGTCTTTAACACAAATGCATCTTCCATTAACCAGGCCAGCTGATATTGGTGAGTCTTTATATACTTTACTCGGATACAAAAACTATATATGAAATTATGAATTTGTATTGATAAAAAAATTACATATAAATAAATTATCATTGAAGGAAATATACTAGAGAAGTTAATTCAAACGAAATCTTCGCGTACTTTTGCTAATTGAGTTGTGGTGTGAACTAGATGGAGGCCAATGATGCATATCAGATGTTTTAAAATAATTAGGCAAATAAAAGAATATTTATTCTTGGGTCAAAGCTAATGTATATAATTTTAATCATAAAATACTAATAATGTTTCAATTGACGTTCCGAATATTATATTACAGAATTTTAGTGTATTGTTCTTTATTTTTATTTGCAGACGGTGAAGCAGTAAAAGCTTTAGAAAATAGACAAGGAGACAAACAGGCGCGTGAGTTCCTCAAGAAACAGAAACAAAAATTGCCAAGCAAACAGTTCTTTTCATTAAGTTAAACAAACTAGTCTAAATACATTTTATAAGCAATATTATGAAAAAGTAATGATAATTATACATTAATTATTTACTTAGCTTATTATCTCGATCTGTATACCCTTCTACATAGTTATTTAGTGATGCCTTTTAGAAAAAAATATATTTAAAAAAAACATTTTCTACGGAACCGCTTATTTGAATCTGAATAATTAGGCATTTCCAATACCGTTTTAAATTTATTTCATGAAAAGTCGCTTATGACCTTTTGGCTTTTAAGGTTTAAAATATTATTTTGGCTATAGTCAATTTGTAGAGTCATAATAATAATAATTGTAATTGAAATTTAATCACGAAACAAAAGCAGTGTTTTTAATAAATTATTTAAGAAGTTTAATTAGAATCTCATATTAGAATTATTGTATGAGATTAAAAATCACTCAATTCATATGTAGGTATTGCAAATAAATGTTACTGTCGAAACTGCGTTAATACTTGTATTTTCTCTACTCGAGATATTTTTGTAGTATATTCGCTTATTAAGCGTTGACTTTCTTCAGATTAATTGATTCTGTATTTTACGTATTTTGGAAGTAAAAAAGTCTCATTTGTTGATGATTGTATGTTGGTTTAAATGGCTGATATGTAAATTGCTGTTTTCTGTGATAATTAAACGTGCCTTAATTTTTTTCATTGAAGCTTTTTTTAGAGGCGTCCATATTTGTTTTTAATTTCATTTTGTTTCTTAGATCTTAAGAGTATTTCTATAAAAAATAAATAAAATATTTTATACCTATTTTTTTAATTTTATTATATTTAGTTCGCAGACCTTCCCTACCTACCCATTGTAAATGGTTCCCAACACCCCGCGTACTCTCATGGCGGTCAAATGTCATACCCCTATGTATATACGTATGTATAAAACGACTTTATTTTGAAATGACGTAGTGTGCAATCTAACTAACAAAGCTGCTGAACCAATAGCATTCCATGCCCTTTGTTCATGCAAGCAAATGTTATTTTCTCGTACACGCCTCACTACTCGAGGAAGAGATTGTCGAAGTTTCCATTACACCGTTGTTAAGTTCTGTGGGCTTATCACGAATTTAGTCTGGCTTTCGAATCGAGCTGTCACAAGTAAAACGGATCCGTTAGCAATCGGGATCATGAATTTTTACTAACGACTAACGAGCACCACCAATCTATCAAATGAAAGAAAGATCGAGACGTTCGAAAATTAACAAAAAGTGTCTAAAATATTGTAGTTCCAAATCCGCACGCGGATTGTCAATTAAAATTGTCCATTATACGCTTAAAAAAGTATTGAATTCCAATTTCTACACATAAGTAGTAAATATAATTTATTGATAATTAAATATGTTTTTTTGCCATAAAAAACACGTTACAAACAAAAAGTTACGTGTTAAAAAAATACGTAGAAAAAAAGGATTCAAATTAAGATTGACAGTGAGTAAAAAAAACAATAATCCAACTAGTTACGCTGGGTTTAGTGGAAACGCGGTATCAAATGAACCGTCCTCTGAGATGTAAGACGGTTCTTTTGATCTGCCTCCCCCACGCTTTGATAGTACCGCCCGCCGTTCGCCGACAAGCGTGCCGTCTACTTATCGGCACAGATTTATTATGATGTGATCCCCTACGTTCCAAAGCGGCGCGTACGCAGAGTAGCTACCACTTACACACGTACTCGGAACTGGCCGCTATAATATGCTTGTTATAATTCGTAAGTGGACTGTTGGATGCACAAGTTCTTACATTTGCAAATATAAAGACAAAGCACTTTCATATATTTATAACGAGATCTTAATTATACAAATTTAATTTGAAGATTTAAACTGACCTTTATAAAATATAGACACAGAAATAAATATAAATTTGTAATAAATTATTATTATGGCATTACGTATTAAATCTATTGACCCAGGACATTTGGTATACACCTGGTATTTTACGCAAGTATATGCATGTTATAAATTTAAATTGGGCTCAACAACCAAAATGAGTAGGAACGAATATCCAATATAATTTGGAAGTCCCGCATCTAAAGCAATAGAGCGAAAAGTAACTGAGTATACACACAAGGCGGGAATGACTAAAGATTTTTTGTTATCATCAATGCGGACTCCGGTAGCTGGAAACTTGAAAGCTCTCACAAAAAACACATACATTATTTCTTCGTTCCAAATGCTAGATGACAAGCGATTTATTGATTACAGGTTCTTCTCGCATTGTTACAACACAATACATATCTATATTATAATGCATTGCAGCTGCAATTTTTATTAAACAAATTAAATGTTCCTTCCTTTGTTTAATCTTATTCATCTATAAATGCCAAATAAGCATTTAAAATTCAGAAGCTCATATTTGATATTAATACAATCATGTCAAAACAATTATTTATCGATGCGACAAAACCGTTGAAAATATCTTAAAAATGTTATAAATTGATTTCAATTATAATAAATACGTCATTAAATCAAATTAATATATTAGTAAATTTCCAAGATTTTTAAAATACATATTTACCTCTTTGAATCATTGAAATATTCTTCTATAGTGTAAAAACATTTAAAAACTAAAGAAAGTTTCTATTTATTTTCAAATCCTATCAGGTTCTCGTCAGAATTTATTAATATCCGTACAATATTATAATAGATTTTTATATAGTGTAGGGACCGTATTGAACTTCTTAGATATTTATTTTATATACATTTTAAGGACTTTTCTGTCATAAGGGATTAAATCGTTATAATACCTACTTTGGTTTGTTTTCATTGATCCTTAACTGAAGGGAATAATACTTTAGCATATAAAGTACATCTATTGTTTAGTATTGCATTTTAGCATTAATCTCGCACAATCCACAATCCTTTCCTAGCTACCAATTTGAATAGTTCTCCGATTGCGACTCATACGCCATGCATGCCATAGAGCTCCCTCACCTTGAGTGCGGTACCTGACGATTAAGCTTTTCACTTGTCTACATTTTAATAAATTAAAACTTCAACTAGTTTATAATATCCGGTTTTGTTGAGAGGCAAATTAATATGTAAAATATACAAGAAGCATGCCGAAACACGATTCGCGATATTTATGAGAAGCTTGTAGAATATCGAATTAATAAAGATTAGCTTTTACGGAAAATTATTTTGTAAATTTGAATAGGTACAATGAGTTGGTCCATATTTTCCTTTGTCCATTGTATTCTAAAAATAAGAAATATAATAAGGCCATTAAATTTGTAAGGCAGCCGCTGAACTAAATGTTGGTAATGAAAAATGAGGCGTAAAAGAGCTTTTATTATTAATCCATTTTTAAGTTCTTTATTAAATTAAATTCTGTTATACTCTATTCCATAATTCTATTCGAAAAGAATTTTAATGATTTAAAAGTGTGTCATTATAATTTTACAATGTATATAAATAAAAGATTACGATCGCGGCATCTTGACATAATAAATTACTTACATGTGAATTGTTCGAAGAACTATAAAAACCATAAAATCACGTTAAAGTTATAGAGAAACACAATAGTTCCGCATGAAATAAATGAAATACGCCCAATAAAGGCCCGTTTAACTCCATAAAAAACATCGAACATCGATAAAATAAATTTAATGAGGCTGTATTAGTTGACGGTTCTTGTAATTGTCAAAGGAGTCTTTGTAAGGCCTTCGTCTTTATGAGCCCTTTAACATGCAGGTACTCCCTTTGCATTGCGCGTGCGAGCCGCTTGCCAATTATAGTACCTAAATGGGTGACAGAACTGTTTTATAACGTATTTTTATTATCTAAATAATTATTTGCTGATACCACAAACTTTAATACTTCGTTCATCTCCATAGGACAGATTCCTTTCGATATATCATGTTCAACATAGATTTGTTATTTGTACACGTAAATTGATGTTTACTCTGCACACAACACCTGAGCAGTAAGTACTTAAACGAAAGTTGTTAGCGAGGGGAAGCTAATCAGCAATTACAAGTTGTAACCAAATCGGTACAAACGTTCTGTCTTTGAACATGAGATCGTGCATTGAAAGGAAAACGAAAACAAACTAATTTTAGTAGTAAAATGAATATAATTCGCTAATGAAAAATACGGACAACTAAATTAGCGGAAAATTCGGCATAGCGTTAAATGAGGTGCAAATGTATGTGAGTGTGTTGTCGGTGGTTAATGCAGGGCGCAGGCTGCGATGACAGGTGCAGCATGCGGGGCAGCGCTCGCGTGGCCCTCTCGCCTGAGTCACGCGCGCCTCGTAATGCTTGCATAATAATAATGACGGATGCCGATCGCGCGGCGGCTCCTTTGATCTGCGGCGCCTTTGATCTCCGTCGGAGCCGGTCCCGCCGCCCCTTCCTTACAAACGAGCCGCCGCTTACCTTTATTCGGTTCGACGCCGACCAGGCAAGTCGGGCCCTTCGCCCTCGCTCTAAATAGAGGCTTTTTAGTGCTACCGTGCGTCGGGCAGTATCTCGCGAGCTGTCAACATGGGGTGTGTGGGGTTCCTGCGCCTGCGCATCTAGTGACCGTAGTGATGAGTGACCTAATTGTGACTGGCCTCACCGCCACTTGGATTATCATCTGGAATCTATACGTACGCATACATTTTTTAAAAATAAATAATAACAAGATCTTTGTAAATAAATAACAGTTCTTTGAATAAAAATAATAAATCAAAAGATATTATAAAATTATTTGTGTAAGTGATACAAATGCAAAACAAATGGTTAAATCAGTTGATAATGATTACAATAACAAGTAAACCGTAGACGAAACATAAATGATACGATATTTTCTGATACACATATTCAAGGTTCAATAATAATGAACGAAATAAACTTAAAATATGATTCGTGATGAGTGTCATTGAAAATAGTGTTGCAAAACTGAATTCTAATACAAATAGTAAGAATGCATCAACAATAAATATTCATAAAAATCTTAAAATTATGAGATATGCAATATACGAAACTTCGCAGTTTTATTATAATAAGAAGTTTGTTTATATATAATTTTTGTGATGAGTGATGCTGGTGAGGTTAATCAACTCGCGATGCTTCTGCTACACTTTACGATACCATAACTGTTTTTTTTGTTTTCCCGGTTAAATTATTTTAGTGCATTTGTTAACATAGTGTAGCCTAATATTAAAATAATAATAATTTAATTATCATTAAGATATAGGAACATCGTTTATTTTGTTTTGGTATCAAAATTATATTTAGTAATTGTATATATTAATGTAACTAACATATAACATGTATACTCTTGTAATAAATATGGTCTTAACATATATTTCCTATATAGTAGATAGGCGATAGTGCCATTGGGAATGGTTCTATTCTAGTAACCGCATTCAAATTGGTCTGTCCGCTCCGTCGGTTATTTGTGGTTAATTAATCGCACTGCATGTTCAAATTACAGATAGTGATTGTTGCCGGGGACAGCGTAACTGCAGCAGACAACTTGCGGTTGGTCCGACTGTCCAATGCATCTCTGACTTGTAACGACGGCTCTATCGCCGGGTAAGTTACAAATTAACACATATTTGTACTTTAACCGTTAAATAGTGTATCAACGAAACCCTACCTGCATTTCCAGATATTATTTTCGACGTGGAACTGACACTGGAAAATGGATTGTTTATTTGGAGGGCGGTGGTTATTGCTGGGACAATCGCTCGTGTGCGGCGAGATGGAGGAGGCGGAGTGGTCTAATGTCGTCTACGCGATGGCCAAAAATAAGACGATCTCCAGCTATACTCTCAAGAGATCCTGACGTTAACCCTCTTTGGCACGCAGCTAATCATGTCTTACTCCCGTATTGTTCAAGTGACATGTGGGCAGGAACACGTCTCAAAAACGATAACGCAAGTTTCGCTTTTACTGGTAAACTAATTGTGCGAGAAGTTTTTAATGAACTATTACGAGGTGGACTAACCGGAAAGGTTATTCTTATTGGATCCAGTGCGGGCGGCGCCGGAGTCATGTTACATGCCGATACAACTAGGCGAATGCTGCGAAAACATAATATTAAAGTAGGAGCAATTTCTGATTCAGGCTGGTTCCTCGACAGACCTTCACGTATCAGACATGGTATATCGGCTGAGAGTATAGCACGATTAGGCCATACTCTGTGGCAAGGTTCTCCTCCTATGCCGTGTGTTCGCGCTCATCCTGAAAAACCTTGGCTATGCTATTTTGGTTATCGTTTGTATCCGTACATACGAACGTCTCTATTTGTGTTTCAATACCTATTTGATTCCGCTCAACTGTCAGCTGAAGGAATGAGGACGCCACGGACGAGAGCACAATGGGACGCCGTACATGCTACAGGATCGGCTCTCAAATCAAGTCTACGAGGAGTAAGAGCTGCATTTGCTCCAGCGTGCCTCGCTCATGGTTTGTTGTCGCGCCCTGAATGGGTATTCATGAATGTATCAGGAGTTTCACTTCCGAAGGCTATAGCGTGTTGGGAGAGAAGATTAGGTAATAGAAATCGCCCACCGAGAGGCGGTTGTGCTCCACGAAGACTGCTTGAACGATGCTCCTGGCCACAATGCAACGGTTCATGCCCTAGATTACGCGATCCACGCACTGGTGAAGAATTAAGTATTGCGTCGTTATTACAGAGTTTTGGATTAGATGTTCGTGGCGCTGCTGCAGCTAACGGTTTGGATGCTCGCGCGTTATCGAGAATGAGCCGTGCGGAGTTGCTGCCACTTTTGGCACCGCACATCTGATTAACAGCACAATCTGATGATGTTCAAACGTGCTATGGCACGGTCAATCTACCTCGTTTTGTTATACAATTCTTTTAGGTTTAGTGTTATGGTATTTATTTATGTACGTTTGCCTACTATAGTGTTACTGTTGTACCTTATTATATAGAATTGTAAAAAAACTCATGTAAATAGTATTGTTTAGTTTTATTTTCTTATTTAATAACAATTTTTGGTAACAATAAATAAAATGAACAATAATAAACTTGGCACTATGAATTTACGATAATAAGTTATGATTACCTAAATATTTACAAACCGTTTCTTCTTCAACGCGAAGTTGGACTAGTTGATTCACAAATTGGATCTTTACAGATACATATAATATAATTAATAGAAATTAAATAATTACTGTATTATCTTTGGATCTCTCATTGTCCTCCCTTGGTAACAGTTTTCCATATTCGAATCTCGTAATGCTTCTTTGAAGAAGCCAAGGAGATCGACGAGTTACAGTAGACGTATCTCTATGCCTAAAACTGATATATTTCTTAATATCCATACCAGTACCACGCAATACGCCTCGCTGACGTCATAACTTTCCACTGCGTTCTAACGTGATTGCTATCGACACATCGATGACGTCATTCCCTAAGAAAAAGTCAGACGACACTATATTCACGTTTGCTCTCCATAATGTTGATAGACGGGTCGTCACATTTCTATTCACTTCATCGGCATTAGTCCTTAATGAACCACGAAGGAACATAATATCAAATACACTTGGCGTGGTCTGCGCCATCGCTGAATGCATTGGGTTTCTTGCGTTAGGTCTGGGCGAGGCATCAATAGCGTCATCCAAGAAATGAAAGAGCTCGTAAGGGTTATTCGTGTTTGCCCAAAGGTGCGGTAATACTGGCCATAACCAATCGTTTTCTGCAAGAAATATAAAAACAATTTTATTCAACAATTCTAAAAATAGCAATGAAAAGGGTTTGGGCTTTGAATAACTGAATTATTTTATCAAGTATTTTAAAGGTACGCCTGAGACCTTTTATACAACATGTGAAATTAATTTGTAAATCAAATTACATTATTAATTCTACGTTTGATTTTCCACTTTTGTATCTCTATCTAAGCCACATACGGCTTTGAGTTGATGATACTTAGAGTATACGAATTAAATTCTAATTTTTAAGTATAGTTATTGTGCAAACAAATTTAAGAAAGGTCATACATGACTTATCTTCAAGGTGATTTGTATTATTTCCATTATATGCACTTCTGGTAAGAAATGTGAAGTTTACACTGATATTATTTATTTATTTATATTTATTTAGATATATTTATATGACTGCAACACATTTTAAACTAGAACGCGATTGAAGCAAAGATAACAGAGACGGGGTCACCACAAAGATGTAGGCAGTGTTCGTCCCCACTATGCCGTTGAACGTTAATTTATACTTATATCTTTGTGCTTTTATGCCTTAGTATCGTTATTTAAGTTGCACTAGTCCTATGTAAATGTATTATAATAAAAATCAACACTAACGTGAAACAATACTGTTGTCAACATAATTAAACACTAATCGTTTTCCAGAATTTATAAAAGCACTCAATGTAGGACCTCTACTGCCAACACCCGTATTGAAATCTCTAAAAGGTGCCAAATGAGGCCCGAGTTCACGTTGCACCAATTCTAATAAACCAGCGTGGACATGTCTAATTGGAGCTCCGTTTTGTTCATAAAATCCTATTGGGAAATGATGAGCATCCAAAATAACTACCTGGAAATAATTATTTTCGTTAGATTAACTATTATTCAGCCAAGTGGATGACATAGAACAGATGGATATTTTTTATAGTAGTCTTCGTTTAATGTTAAGCTAAAGTTTGTCCGCGTGTAATATTTGCTTCTGTTATTCCGTCTTAGGAAGACAAATGTAAAATAAATTTGCAAAAACATCGCACTATATTGATATACATATTTTTATGTTTTAAGTAAAACTGAGTATACTGCTAAATATATCATACCTCCTTGGTATTATCCATGAAAGTTCTTATTTCACGTAATAATGGCAATAATGCACGAACTCTAATCAGATTGTGGTTTAACCAATACCTGAAACCAGATTTATGATTCAATTTACGATGAGTGGCGATTGTTATTTTAACAAACCAATAATTATGACATTTCCGTTTGTTTTTAATATGTTATTCGTTCTGTAATTACATAGTAAAAACAGATGCCTATTTGAGTTTCAAATTTATTTATATTTTATATCACCTATACCTACTTATAATAATTAAACTAAATTAATGTTTTAGTTTAATGATTTTTAGAGACCAAAGTAAATATTGGAAATTGGTTGGTTTGCCCTAATCTCATTTTGTTTTATTGTGATCACACTGCGTCTGATGTTAAGTTTCAATCAGTAGCCCATGACCGAAAACAATTACTACCGCAAATGTAATCCCCGTTGCAAACTAATCTTGAAAAGTACTAAGTCACTTAAGGACAATTACTTACTACGACTATTTTACTTCGAATTGTTAGAAGTTAATTAGAATTTTCTAGAACCAGTATTTGTATGTTAATTTTATATATATAAAAAAATATATAGTTACCTGTCTTCAATATTGGGATAAAATTCATAGTAAGCAATTCTAAAATCTAAATATCTGATTCCATGAACTAATTGCGCCCATATGGATCTGTCTTGACAAAGCACGAAGGAATCTCTGGCAACTGAGCTTATTTCAGTGTCAAAACGCCATGCCCCTGCATTGTGAGTACCAGGTAGGGCTAAATCACCAATTTTCATTTCATTGATTTTATCACTGAAATTCATATAACAAACACAATGTTTAGAAATTGAAAATGTAATATAATCATTAGTTCCATTTGCCAATAACGCGCACAATTCACGTAAAATTAAGTGAAATAAATAATTCAGTCTTTTTCATATTCATTATGTCGATACTGACTATGCTATGTTATTATTGTTGCTTTGATTGTACTGTGGGCTTATCACGAATTTAGTCTGGCTTTCAAATCGAGCTGTCACAAGTAAAACGGATCCGTTAGCAATCGGGATCATGAATTTTTACTAACGACTAACGAGCACCAGCAATCTATCAAATGAAGGAAAGATCGAAACGTTCGAAAATTAACAAAAGGTATCTAAAATATTGTAGTTCCAAATCCGCACGCGGTGGCGCTGCTCAAATTTCCATACAAATCGCTTGAAGCGAACTAGGTTCGAAAGCCAGACTAAAATTCGTGATAAGCCCACTGTACTTTAAGGCACACTCTGTAAACTGCAGAATATGTCTTACCCATAATCTTCCATCCAAGTAGGCTGAATTTTCAAACAGTTATGCGCTTCTATTTCATCATCACCAGCTCCAACCCATGGCCAGAGACACTGGGGTCCTTTAGAGCCGACTCCATCTTCCCATCCCGCAGGAAGGGTCGGTTCACCCAAAGATATACTTGTAACTATGAATCCTTCTTCAGCAGTTATATTGTAAATTGATATTGCATCATCCCATGTTGTTGGCAGACTTTCGAAGAGGCCTATCTGAAATTTATGCAAATTTATATTTTAGACAAAAGATTTGTATATGTTTTTCGTGTTATTTGCTTAAACAGTATATATTTAGATTTAGTGGATTTCTAGAAAATTGTTCTTAATTAAAAAAACATTAAAATTCCTTTAACAGCTAAATCGGGCGTTATCCGGTATGAGATTGAGATTTTTCGAATGAGAGAGGCGAGCCTTAGTGCGTCATAATTAAAACAAAAACAAACAAAATTATTCATATCATAACCAATTAGTGATGGTTGTGAAGTTATCCACGCATAGTATTTGCTGATAAAATACAGTATGGAACATAAATTACACGATTTAATTCTTAAAACGCATAAATGTCACTTTTGAAGTAATGTCGCTGGTGCATATTCAAAATTACCCACATACATCATGACTCATGATTATTGACTAAGTAATTGACGTTTCTGTTTTACTTCCCGCATCCACCCTAATTTCACAGAACATGAGCACATTATACGTTGCAAAATCACAATGCCACTAATATATAACAATATATAGTTGCATACCTAAAACTTCCGTGTCTACTCTGTAAACTGCTGTAAACATAACAGAAGAAACACAATCAAAAACAAAAAAGGAAGAATTAAATCACGTTTTAATTGTTGTATAACTAGTTGAGTTATAATATGTAAAAGTAGAAATACAAATATTAACCTTAACACATGATTGGTCGATAACAATAAACAATAATGACAATATTTTTTATCCTATTATTTTATTTTTTATAGCTCGCGGCGGTCTCTGTGACGCAGTGGTAAGCATGCCAGTCGGTTACTTGTATTTATTCGTAGGATTTATTTGTAAACATTTATGCATTATTGTTAAATATAAAATAACATGGGTATTTGTTTTGGTTTTGCTTGTATCGTATTGTATATGTATATGTATGTATTAGATTTCGGAAAATATTAAAGCAAAATTTGGAAACGACTATATTTCCATTATTACAATAACAGCTAACCAAGTAACTATACCAAAGCATAGGATTGATTAGGATAATAATAAGCCATATCATTGGTGAAATAATAAATGAATGAACACAAGTTAGAAATTGTGACTCTAGCTACAGATATTAGCTCTGTGAAACTTAGTCCAATTACGTTTGGGCCTTTTATCGTGGACGCAAAAGTTTTTCTAAGAATATGCGCAAACAAAATCAAGATTTACTCATGCTTATCTTTAAATAGCTTCCCTATTTTCTTTTTTGCTTGTGCATGTTTTTTTGGTTATTAAATCAACAAATAATTAGAGATTGCAGAAGTATTAGGGATGTATAAATTATCGTATTTAAAAAATTATAAATTATTATATAAATTGCATATACCAACTATATAAATATCTATATACGTAGGTATCTAAAAGAAATAAATATATACGGTTTTAAATTCTACCTTTGTGGGGATATCACCACAGTCGCTGAAATTCCAATTTAGCTCTATTGCATCGAAAAGATTGCCGCCCGGCTTTGGAATAGTTGGAGAATGTATTGTAGGCCAAACGCGTCCACAAATTGATTTCTCAACGAGTTGCTTCTGAGCTGAAACGAATTGAAATTGAAATAAACTATGTTAATTCTTGTCTAAACCAAGTATAAGAATATGTATAATAAAATTACAGTTGGAATCAGTCCCACCTATAACAATTATTCGGTCTGTGAGTTTAAACATATAAATATAAAAAGTCATACTTCTTTTCTTATCCTTGTTTTTTATGTTTTAAAAATATAGTAACAGTATTTTTTTCCATATCTTTGGAGAAGTGTTGAGTTAGATTGATAATAAATATGCTGATAAAGATTAAGTGAAAATAAATTCAGAACATTCCAATTAATCTAATCTTATATTGCAGTCGCTTATAGGTTCATAATCTGATAGTAACATTAAGATGTAAAACATTATTTCGTGCTATTTTCTTGGTCTAAATCGATTTATATTAGATTAACACGTTCTATCGTAATACGCTCTGACGTAAGGTGAGCAGGCGTAACTCTTTTATTTTATAAATTATTGTTTTTAAATCCATATAGTCACGTGTAATTGAGCATTGGTACAAAAGTCGAAAATCTTATAAAATCCCATTGATTCACGCTAATACAGACAGCGTGGCAGTAAGTTTAGTGAGTTCGGTATGTTCTCTGCCTCTCTAGAAAGAGCATCGCGGGAATATCTCGCCGCAGGCAGCAGCCAGCAACAACAGGCAGAAGCGGTTAATTTTCTACGACGAAAAAAATTACCAAATACAATATTTACAAAACAAAAGATCGATACCCGTCATGCTGAGTGCGTTTCTTCCTGTAATAAGATTAGCAGATATATCAAACGAGTAACCACTCTTACATAATTAAATCCTAGGACATGAAAAGGTAGAGTTACACTTGGTTAATGTTTGAACGTGAAAAAATAATAATTGAATTTTATTTGAGGAAAGAAATATTGATACGCGTGAGAGAATTTTTCATACAAAAAATGCTTTAGATAATATAGTTGCGTAATGTTTAGTGCAATAGTTGCAATTGTTTTGTTTTTTCCTTCCACCATGATTAGTATTACGTCAATAACTAACGTAATCATTAGTTGGGATGCATTTATAGTAGATTGATATAGTATTTATACGTTTTTAAGGTTTTATTTAAATTGTGATACTCTATTCCTTAAACATATATCCTTTTTTTGTCAGCATTTTCACTTTTTTTTTATAGTTGTTCGGCATGTGATCAGATTTCGCTTGATATTACGCTATAGAGGGAGTTGGAGCGTTGACAACTGTTATCACATAGAACTATGATATAACTTGTCCTTAGTTTATAAAAACTACTATTGCTTCTTTGTCACCAAAATTAAATAAATATGTCTACATTATAAATATAATATATAAATTTCTAATTTTAATATTTCTAATATTTTATAATATTAAATAACTTTCACCTTGGATTATATTATGTTAGAAATTAGATTTTATCTATAAAATGCATGCTTATTTTTTGTGCACCCAAACCACAGTGAATTATATTTTTCTTCGTCAACTTACATACATCGTTTCAGAGTTCGTATAATGCGACTCGTTTTAACTAAATCCGGCGTTGACGTGGGATAATGGAAACTTACTCTGCGCACTGGAAAAATGGTAAAAAGTAATGTATGAGTGAACATGTAGTGCTTGATCATGACGTACTTACCTAGTTGTTGAAGTGAAAAAGCGTTACAATGAATAAAATGATCAGCCAAATGTTAATAAAATAAGTGATAAAATGAAAGTAAAAAAATAGTAGGTATGATAAAAATGGTGACACGTAACTTTCGTTGTTTGAGATTAACCCACTTAAACATGGTGTGATCAATTTTATTCATTCAAATGGACAATATTTAAATAGTAAAATATTGTAGTAAAACGCAGGTCTAGATTAAAATTAAAACCGCATCATAAGAATGATTGCATATAATCAGAAAAAACATGATTTCTACTTAGGTGAAACTAACTGCATACATGCCAACACGTCTTTGTGTGGATTATATAATGTTGTGACAACATCTACTACGTATAAGTAACGTTCGTTGTAATTCGTGCTAAAACTGTGCAAGATGCCCTGAATTACATACCAACAAGTGTAACATTAGCTTAGCTCGTTGCATTTGTTTTATTCATTTACAAATAAAAATTATGATTTTGTTTTACATATTATTTATTTGATTACTTAATAATATACTATGCTTACCTTATACTATGGGTCAGGATAAGGATATATGTATAACATCTCGACCGGGAATCGAATTCATAGTCGGTCGATAGCACATATGAATATGCGGAGTTCTTGCATACAAAGTATGTCTGTTTAGTTCCACATTATACCGACTGGCTAATCTATTTAGGCAAAACGCATGTCGTTTTATAAAATTCCCGCATTCCGCATGCGGTAACTAACCATCAATATAAATGTACTATCGTCGTCTGTTCTCTGTGCTGTGATTTCCCGGTTATAAATAACTACAATTTTCAAAGTCAAGGCGAAATGAATTTATTATGAATGACGTAACATAAATCTAATATTTTATAATTAATTTTACATTATACGAAATTTAATTATGCTTATTAAGTTTAAGGTCTACACATTAAATTATTAACTTTACAATAAAGCCTTGATTTTTTAGACGATCTAATAAGATTAAGGAGACGTTTCTACGAGCGAAATAAACACTTGCGACTAAAACAAAATTATAATAATTGTGCCGTGTGGACATATACATAATAATATTTGTACTTATTATAATTGTTTTATATCTGTGTAGATTTTAACAACATGAAATTGTCCCCCAAGGAAGTAAGATAAAGTAATAATTGGTTTACGATTGTGTTATGCTTTTTTTTCTTATTTTGAAAGGAATCGGAAGAGGTTTTCTGATTACGATTTCAAGTACAACTCAACTACACACGCTCTTGATAATAACAAATGCACTCGCAATTTGAATGTTTAATTTCAATTATTTGTACACAAAATACATCACAGATACTTATGCAATAATACGCACGGAATTGAAAGATAAGCATTTTCCGGATGCGTGGATTTTACAAGTGTAATTTTGTTGTCCATCGGAATTGCGAAAACACGCATTATGCGTATACCTACATATTTTTATCAAATTTTGAACAATATTATTTAATGAGCCCATGCACTAAATACAATATTTTTTCACAAATTGTGCGCCCGGGACAGCAGCTATGAAGGCCACACTAAAGAAGATATAAAACCATAAAAAACTAACCTACAAAAAAATTCTTATTTAGTATGTATACACTTGTCTGTTACGTTTTCAGAATGAAACAACAGAATCGATTTTGGTATAATTTAGTATGGCACAGCTTGTGCCCGAGAAATATTGTATTGTATTAAGGAGCTGAATAATGAAGGAAAACATGGACGAATAGTAAAATAGTTTTCAAATAGTAAAATTTTAATATTGAGTCTAAATTACAATGTTTCGCATGTTTTCAGTATTAGATTTGGTTCTAATAATGGACTCTATAGATTGGCATCGTTTAATATGTTTTTTTTTTACATTTTTGATTTTCGGATTAGATGATGAATTTTGCCATTATCTAGATATGATTGATTCATTACAGAAAAATATTTTGTGTTAACAATGTGCATTGTAAAATATAACAATGAAATAAAATATGTTTACAAATTCTAAAAATAAAATCATTTGTTAGTTAATAATATAATTATGATATAGGTAAATTTTTAAAATTGTATTTTGACAGGTCCAAGTATTCCAATAGGAATCTACTGATGATGTGAGAGAATAGAGAATAGAATAGAATATTGAGACAGCAGAGTCTAGTGTTTTGTTCTGGAATAACACAACCAATTTAAAATTGTAACTATTCCGAATAAACTTAATTGAATGGGAGGACGGCGAAAATTTGTATCCTTAAGCCGGCATAGCGGAAGCGATTGTTGCCTACAGGCATTTAATATAGTAACAGTTGTGTCCGCTCATTCATCACTCCAATTCAATACAGTTCAATATATAACGTGTCGGCTTATTATAGTTCAAATAAAATGAAATAAAATCATGTAGAAATTCGTATATTTTGAGTAAATTGGCCGAGTAAATAAATTCAAGTATATTTTTAGTTAGGACTTAGGATACACTTTGTTTATATTTTAAGAATGACTTGATAACACAATGGTGTAGTTTGATTTAACGAATTAGCGCAATTTCCGTAGTTATTAATAAATCATGGAAGGCTCGAATATACATATAATTTGAAAATATTTATAATGAAAAATATAACTTTAAATGACATGTATTGTTAAAATATGTTCTTGTATTTTTAAACATCGCTCGTTCGCCAAAAGTCGAAGAATTTTATAAGAATGAAACTTACCAAAGTAATAATAAAATAAATATAAAAAATAAAATAATTTGGTAAGCAACCCTGCACAACATGTAATAAATTATAAAACTTTTGTATAACACTTAACGAAAACAAGAATTGATATACCATTTTGTTAAATCCGGTTAAGTTCAAGGACATATAATGAAACAACTTACATAAATATTAGTTGTTTGATAACAGTATTCTAAATTAATTCTAATTTATTAAAAAATAAACTCACGCGCTATAGTTGCCCCGAGTGCAGTAGCAACGAGAACAAACCAAGCGTACCACGAAACGGCCATCTCTTACGCTGGTCGCCGCACCACTGTCACTTATAACGTGCTTCTTTCTTTAAACAGTTTATTGTTGCGCCAGCGCAGCTCTGCTAACATCGTCGCCACAGATTGAAGTTTTACATGAAAACTTATAAGTAAAATAGTAGGTCGTATTGCGTAGCACGTTTCATTTTATTTTCGTAGTTTTCCCCCTCGAATATTGTTATACACAGACCGAATGTACTTTGTTTATGCTAGTGATGTACTCAACCCAAAAAAGTTATTATATTTTCCTCGATGGAGTCTTGACTCTTCTGAGGACGTAGAAGGACACCAATCGTTTTTCTTTGGAGAGATCGAGTAGCTGCAGTTAGGTCCACGAGCAAAAATCCGCGATTGACAAATTAAGTTATTCAGCCAAGTATGAGTCTTAAAAAATGTCGATTGAGTACCTGGCGCATTTCCAGTTGATACGCATCGATTCATCTGTCATTGCCATTCTCTGATGAATCAACTTGAATGAACCCGTGCGGGTCAAATTTGTTTGAACTTCCAATAAGGGGCCAAGTACTTCTTCACAATTCAATGTATGTCATTGACGTCACTAATTCAACAACTCGACTATCAAATTAATATTTATTTATAGCTTTTGTATATCCGCACATGTGTAAAAATATGTTGATGTCTGATAAGATCATGTACTTATGGACCACAATGTTATTTTATAACTTGAGAGTTATAGATATAACAAATCTTATTATCATATAATTATGACAATAAAGATAATAAATTCTTTTGTTTTTTTTTTAATAAACAACGGATACATATTATTAATTTGTAATTAATCATAATTATGAAGTTTCAGATCATTAGGTGAAGGATAAGGTCAGTATTGTAGCGATAAATATTGATTACGTTAAAATACGTAATGTAGATGTCTATCACGAAATATGATCAACAACTATGGATGTGGATAACTCGGAAATTAATTTGGCACTTGAGAGTGATGCGTTTCCTTTTTGCTTCTACACATCGTTGAAACAAATATTTAAATTGCCGGGGTATTGAATTAATTTCTACATTGAGTAGCATAAATAATATTTAAGATTATAAACGTAAATAAATCCTTTAATTTTACTATACCAACATCCTAATTTAATAATACAATTAAAACTCAACACAAAATAGTATTTTTTAATTTAGATCGCGAACTATTCTTAACTGCCGTAATCGATGTGTTAAGTGCGTATATGTTATAGGTATATAATGTGTGTATAAAAATTACAATTTCCTAATAATCTTTCTGTACGACGCATATTTAATATTAATATCAACAATGTAGATAAAAATACAAATTTTATTAAAATTCTGAATAAAAACAAGCATGATAAATAACAAATCAATTAATAAACCATAATATTTTATCATGTTAGATTTTATCACTAATTTTTTATTTTATTTATCCATTCTTTTCAAAATTCATAAAATCAGCAATGTTAGCTGCTCTTAAAGCAAGTCGTTCATCATTTTTCAGGGACACAGCTAAAGAGGGCGCGCGACTCGGATTTCTTAGAACAGGCTTTTCGTTCTTTGTAATGTCCAATGATGCTTTTAATTCTTTTCTAATTGCTTCTTTATATGTCACCTGAAAATATGAATACTATATTTGAAACTACGTACGTACATAGGTACTTATGTATTATTTATTATTATTACTTCGATTCATAAGCGAATACACCAGACACGAGTAAATTGTAAGAATATTTCTAAGTAATACTAGTACACTTGGAAGTTGTGTTATTCCGGGACAGCTTAATAGCCATAATCACGTTTCCTACTATTCTTCACCGTTCTATTTGTTATATATGCAACTGACAGACGCACGCAACGGCACGCATGTCGGTAGGCGTAAATGCATTCGTTGATTTTTGTATTGCAAGATGATGACTACAGTTAAATTCACTGGTTTAGTTGTATAAATAAAGTAAATATACCTGTTCCCGTATGACAATATTGTGACATTCGAACAAAAATTCTCCAATTGAAATTAATATGCAAAATACTAAGCCAATAATCAGTACTAAGAACGCTCCTATCAAATTTTCCATTTCCAAATCGCCTTCTACGTCACCCTTTTCTGTCTCCTCCTAAAAAAAATCAGTTTAAGCCGACATATTGCCAGTGCATTGAAGATAAGGTAGTATAATAATGTTTTGGACTCAATTTCGACAAAGGAACGATGTCTTCATTTTAAAATTAGGAAAAACAGCATTCAAATATTTTAAATTATTTCCTTATCTAAACTGGCTTGATTACCTGTTCAAAATTGAAAAAGAAAACAAACACATTATTTAATACTTTTATGATTCCAATTAACAATACCAATTAATAGAACCATTCTTTGTAATAAAAATCCTCTGGAATATTAAAAATTACAATTATAAATGTAGTTTTCCTGACAACAAAATTGAGAGGCACTTTGAACAAATGTCTCAATGACTAATTAAAAATTGTCTATTTTCAGTAAACAAACGAAATCTATAAATCTAAAAGTTACCGGACACTGTTGCGCTCCATACATTTCTTCCCACCATTTCTTTCGTATTTTATCTAAAATTGTTAATTCTTGTAAATGTAATATAGCTCTGTTAATTTGAGAGCGGAATGGAGAATCTGCAAGAATATAACAATTACATTAAAATACAATATACAATATGTACTACAATACATTTAATCATAATCCACATTCATCCAAATATGCTAATAAACATCGCTTACTTGAAGGCATTGCTACTCCATAATCTTTAGTGTCCAATTCACCGCCGACTTTCTTTAGCTCACAATTTCTTTTTAACTTATATTCAATAGTACTGGACTCCATGAAAAAGGCAAAACCGTTTCTGGCTCGTAAAACTAATTGTTCACCTTCGTCATTTGATTTGACATATACGACTGGATTTGTTTCCATAGTTTGAAACATTCTTTGGTACATTTTATCTTTAGAATTCTGAAATTCAAATGTTAAAGTTTATTCTATTTAATATAAATATATATTAATTAATATTTTCACTTGCCTTGAAAAATTGATAAGTGGAACCACCAGCAATAGCACCATAAAGAATTTTGGTTTGTTTTGCAAGATCTTCTACACTTTGAATTGGTTCATCTTCACTGGCTGATGTGAGTGAAGCTGCCAATTGAGCTATATAGGTTTGGGCTACTATCATAGCAAAAAACCACCACATACCACAAACCCACCGAGTACCTATTGCCCTAAAACAATGCGCAATTTTGTTTAACAAACAAAACAAAACAAATTGTGATTTGAATAAAAAACATACTTAGGTAAAATATCGCAGCCTTGTGTCATAATAGAACCCATAGTTAACCATGTACAATTTTTAAAGTTCCATATATTCTCCAATTCTTCTGGATCTTTATCACATGGTTGAGGGTTTTCCCAATCAGCTGGTGAAATCCTAAGATAATTTTCAATAAAGGGTCATTGATTATTTAAGAAATAAAAATATATCGTTATAAATGACAAACCTTGAACATATAAAAAGTATAATAGAAACGACACAATAGGCCGTCGCTGTATGCATCCAGACTTCAAAGGAATATGGATGAAGGAAGGAGAATGTATCAGGTGGTATTTCATGTTCTTTCTTGTATAATATGCTAATACCAAGAGTCATGAATGGTACGGAAAAATCAACAACTTTTTTACGTTCTTCAGTTATTGTTAAATCACCGATTGCCAAATCAGCAGTCTGTAAAATAACATAACAAGACCCTCAAACACAAATTTTTATTCTTATAGTAATAACATGATGTCGTGCCTCTACCTTGCTGAGAAGATCTCCAATCAACCCATCCCATTTCTTTGTGGCAGTATTAAATTGACCATATCCTTTTCCTTCCAGATTTCTCGCAAAAGAATGTGTATAGTTGTATCCAGATTTTCGCAAAACTTCAAAAATATGATCAGCAAGGTCTTTAGAAAATCCTTCATACTCGTTCGTATCATTCGCGTAAGATAAATATGGCTTTGCTAATCTCGATATTATCTGTAATCAAATTAGGTACGTGAGCATTTTTTATCTTAATTATAATAATGTTACAAAGTCCACTTACAACGAAATGTTTACTAGTTTGTTGGACTGTTTCAGTTTGTAATTTGGTAATTTTAATCGGGCCTTTTGTTGCAGAAGTCCACTCTCCAATTGTATTCCTTTCACCTCCGTGGATTTCATTAACAAGTAAAGTATAATTCTTTCTCCGACCTCTACCATCAAATGAAATATTTCCACTAACGCCGATCGTTTCGTTCTACAACAAAATTTACAATTAAAGGAAATTGTTCTTATAACATAATTATAATACCACACAACGCAAACCTTTATTAAATTATACAGAAATTCACGTCCAAGTCCCCAGGTTTCGGTCGGATTGCATATTTCCGGCGGTTGTTCAATTTGAAACCTTGATGGGTCTATTAATGTTATAGCATTTTTTATGTGATTTGCAATATCATCCATTAATAGCGATTCCAGCTGCAATACAATGAAGCGTTATATAGCACCTGCATATTACACATGTTTATACTAAAAATGTACTCACTTTCATTCTAGTAACTTTTGGAGGGTCCATGGCTTTGCCAGAATCGCTAACCCACTCACCAACTCGAGTCGTAAGAAAATGTTGCGAATCAGATAGCTTATCAAAATTGGTAATGCTTAGCCAAGTTATATTTGAGCGTGTCAATTTTAAATCATCTGCTAGGGTCCCTGTATCTAGAGATGTGATTACGTAATGCTGTAATTTATATAAGGGGGTTCATAAAATTGTTTTTATTGATAAACAAAATGTTTAATCAACAATTTTTAGATTGCGTCTAAATACCTGATAATCATTTAGCATGTTTAATTCAGTAGCTTCCTTCAAATAATCCATTACATTGTCAACATCGCAATCTAGTAATACTCTACTTTCCTGATGTTTTGCTAAGTCTTTGAATATCTAAAATATAGAAGTATACTAATTATTTTTCTTGAAATTATATCTAATATCTGTAAAGAAATATTACGTGTTTATTGTCTCCTTTAGGAGTCAATCTTCTAACTACGATAGGATGCATTCCCGAATAACTTGATAGTACTTGTTGAACACGCATCAAGCCTGAAAAATAAATATTAGAAACGAAATTTTATACCAAAATATTCAGATACAATAAACAATCAGAAGCTTTATTTATACCTTGATCATCTTCATATAGAACAGCAAAATTTTCCCAACCATAATATTGTAAAAGATGGGCATATGCCAAGGAAACGCCATCAGTTGGCGGAAAGAAATTAAGAGAAATTGTTTTATCAAACAGTTCTTCAACTTCAATTTCTCCTTCTGTTTCAGGGTCATCAGACTCTATAGGTTGCCACGTAGCTTGTATATGTGGAATATGTTTCTGAGTACATTGGTCTTTTACAGCACTATCAGATATACGGTCTTGAGGACCAAACACAACTATTGGATGTATATTCATTTCTTCAGTTTCTCTGCATACTGAAACATTAAGAAGTAAGCTTTTAATGATTTAATAAAACATTCGGCTTTATCCTTTCTTATGTTTTTATAGTAGACTGACATACAAATGTTACGCAAAGTATAGAGATCATAAGAGAAGATTGCTTCCTAAAATTTAGTCTAGTCACAGAATTAAAGTAATATTTAATTTAATTTGTTTATCCAAAGTTATTTATAATATGGTAAAGAGATACTGACATGAATTCCAAATTGTATAGCTGTCTCTTCGATAAGGTTTAATGACTCTAGGTTCCAGAGTCAAATCGGCAATATTCGCCATATTGATGCATTGTTTAAACGCCTTTTCTTGGGCTGATTTACCTTCTCCGAATATTCCCACTAAATGTCACAAGCAATGAAAAATTTACATTAGATATACTTAAACAATAATCACACTATTTTAGGTTAATACAGTAAGAGTTCTATCTATAGAGTATTTAAGGCATTTCTCTAAATTGTGTACGTGGGTGCTTGGGTACTGAGTATCACGTTGTAGTACAGTTTACAAACTTACGAGTTTGCCCAATTAGATCTGTAGTAAACAAAGTTTAATCAACTAATACGACTTGAATACTGCTCTGGAACGATTTCATTTTAAACTATTCTATTTTTAGGAAGAATTTACAGTCCTTGAAATTTAATACCAGATTATCTTTAATAACATATCTGATATTAAAAATGCTTACTAAGAACATTTAATTATTACTCGCTTATGTGTGTCCTCTTAGTTAGAAGAGAGAGCGCGACGCAGTGCTGGTGTTAAATCCAGTATTGGCATGTAGCCTATGCAGGCCACATAGTCATACTAAACGATATCCAAATCGGTTTTGTTGTTGACATAATATGATGTGGTAAGAGAAGCCAAACATCATTGTGGCATGCATAATTATTAGTAGCATTTCTACTCACAAACATAAAGACTGCTTTCCCCATTTTCCTGTAACGAGGCGTAATGTGCACACAACAATAATAAAACTATACACTTCCACATTTTTAAATAAAGCAAATATTTACATGGCGGATATTCTAGAAAAACTTTCCAAGGAAAAGTGGAGTTGCGTCTTCGAATGACAACTCCAGTCTACGCAACTAATCCAAAAATTAACTCCTACCAAAGATAACATATTATGTAGAATTGGCACTGGATTAAAGAATTATAGGAATTTTAAGGAGAATTTTTCGGTGAGTTGTAGATATTGTCATTTTATTTCTTTTATTTTTAGTGACTTTAATAATTTGCACATTGTATTTGTTAAATCATTAAAATAAAAAGCCATAAAATAATATATCTGTATAAATTGAATACAGGTATAAATTAAGAAATTGGCCACCAATGTGAGGCATGGTTAGCGCGTAGTTTGTTACTCAGAGGTCTCGGATTCGATTCCCGGTCAAAATATTTATTTATAATTTGTAATATATATTTATTATCAATATATTATTATAATACAATACAAGAAGTTTATTTTTATATAAAATAGTGAATATATTGAGAGAAATTATAAGATTTTGAAGCAAATATGATTTTTTATAATTTTATTAACTATTTCCTAAATATTTGTTCTGATTCTGATTTGAATCACTTTTAGTATTTTATACAAAAGAATTAACCCGTATAATATAAGCCCATTCTTTCTTTATTAGTTCTATGGCATTCATTTGAGACTTGATGTGACCTAAAATGTTTTCCAAAAATATAACAGACGCGTCTGACGCGATTCAATCTCCACACGTGCTTTTTAGTATTGAGTAATGTTTGCTAAATAATGTTGCACGTAATATTTGGCTTACTCGTAATTACTTCACATCTTATAACTACAGAAGGTGCTAGTAATTCAAACCTACGTATTGGTATGTATTACTAATTATAATGTTTACACTTTCTTTTGTTGTCAAAAGGCATTTTTTACACTGGAAATGCAATAGAGCGTAAGTGACACAGTTTTTTTATACTGAACTTAGTATTACAAATTTCTAATTCTACATACGTTAATATAATATTACATACATAATAATACGTTATTGACGACAAGCCTGTGTGGATTTCAGGTGGCCTTTTCAATAAACAAACACATGAAACGTCAAAAGTAGCTTTTCAGAATTTTGTAAGAAAAAACGATTATTGGTATGGCCAGTTATTAAACTTTACTGTCCGAGATTCTTATACAACAGCGTTACAAGGTAAAATATCAAAATAACAAATGAAAAGAGATTTAAAGTTTAGTGCAAACAAAAAAAAAGTTTTATTAACAAAACACAGGTGCTCGATCACTGAGCCATCACTAATCGCTTGCTTTAAGATTAATGGCCCAGCGAACTTGACTTGACTTTCACGACTAGCTCGTATATTTAGACAATAATATATTTTATAATTCAAATAAAGAGTAGAACAATAAATTTAAAACGGATAAATAATATAATTTATTATAATATGATATTAAAAAGCAAATAATTTTATAACATAATTCAATAAAGGCCTTTACATGTTTTTCATATATTATTTTCATATAAAACGTATATTAAGTATTATTAAAATAATTGTATGTTTCAGTTTGTGACGAAACAACAAAATCACCAATCGTGGCACTTATCGACGCACGGCCCACTGCCGGCATTTGTGACACGACATGTCTTTTATGTCACAACTTACAGGTTATTATTATCTCTATTGTTTTTTTTAACTCATCACACTACTACTCACAAATATTGTGTCAATATATTTTTTACCAATTTCATTGACAAAATTTGAGTAACCAGGCATGCGACAATCGCTATCATAGAAAAATGTCGTCTTCGCTATGTAGATTTGAGAAGACGGCGTATTAGTATATCAGGCAACCAGTCTGCCTACCCCTCTTTTGATATATTAATTGATGTAATTTTCGTTAATGCTGCTTTTAGATACCTCATCTCTCGTTGGGATGGCAGCCGCCAAATTCATTAGCAAATGTGCCATTTACGTTCTCCTACCATCCGCCCCCTGAGACTATTTCCAAAGCATATGCTACTTTAATTAAAGATTTTCAGTGGGATCGATTTTCTATACTGTATGAAGATGAAGACGGTAAGTATATTTCTCGATATATGTATAATACAATATATTACATATATACAATGTGCTGACTCTATATTGAATAATTAAACTTAATTTTCAGGTCTTGTGCGTTTACAAGAGATCTACAATACGTGGCCTAACAACCAAGAGCCTATTGTGTATAGACAATTAGATCCAAACGGTGACAATAGGGAGATATTCAAGTTCATATTCAAAGTAGCACATTTGACTCATCACGTTCTCGATTGTCATGTTAGTAATATTGACAAATACATGAATGAAATCGTCGACGTTGAAAATTCTACACAATACCAGGTTAGGCAACATTGCCCTTTTATGATTTTTATAGACGTCAAGCTAAAATGTAAATGTATATATAAATGTGGGGCTACAACTGTTGCCAAAGATGTTTATGAGTCGAAGTCAACTTCACTATGCCGGTTCAAGTTATAGTTTGGCTAATCTCAAAAAGTTTTAGTTAAATATGCTCGATGTATTTATGTATTATTTTAACAATCAATATATGTTTAAAATGCTAAATATTGTTTAAAAACAATATACTTATTTAACTAGTATAATACATTCTATGTTTCAGAGTTTCATATTAACGTCCTTAGATGCCTATAAATTAAATTTTCGACACAATCCGAGATTATTCGCTAACGTATCAACATTACATTTGACTTCTTTTAATGAAATGGAATGGCGGGATGTGCACATGGATGCTGCTTCAATTCCGGTAACGTCACACGAATAGCCAATTCGATTTTAGTCCAATGATTTTCCTATTTTGAAACATTTCTCTAGTCTTAAACCACGAGTATTCATGTACTATATACAGATTTGTATAATAATTGTATAACCAATTACGCTGTTACAAATTAATAACAAAATTAATTTAAAATAATAATCCGTTATTTTAAATCACAGCATTCCTAATTTAAAAATTGAACGCGTAGTAGGTATAGTGGATTACCGGGAACCTGCTATGAAAAAAGGCGTAAAATGCCTATAGAATATTGTTATACGATTTTTTGTTGTTAATAATTTAAAATAAAATATAAACATTTTTGGGGATAACCTTTTCCTTACATTAACACTAGATTTACCAGACCAGTCAAAATGACTGGTCTTGCAAGATCAAGTATAAAATTCCTACTGCATCTTACATTTTCTTTAATTCTTCTAATCTTCTTTAATTTATAACAGAAGAATTAGTTTTATGAATTTTATATTATTTTATATATATTTGTAGCAAATATATACTTTTTTGGTTTTGGTAGAAATAGGTATATTTAAGCTGGTAGATCTAGTGTTAATATCGAAATGAAAATAATGATTATTATATATGTATAAGTGACATCGAGGTATTAAAAGCAAGCAATGAAATATTCGTTACCAGGTAGAGACGGCACTCGTTGCGGATGCAATCCATCATGTAGACAAAGCTATAAGAAACTTCATGGAGGAAATGAATGCGCCTCAACACTTGCCACCATCACTATGTTTTCAAGAAAGTGGAATGAAATATAATGAGACTGCTTGGCCTAATGGACTTGAATTGAGAGACTCTTTGACATCGGTGAATTTTACTATAATAAATATTATTTTGTAAGATTATAAAAGGTATACCTACACGATTTCTATATGTTCCTAATTAACTATCCAATCTTTTTCAGACTTCAATAAAGGGCTTCACAGGAAATATACAATTTGATGAAGAAGGGAAACGCATTAATTTTATTTTGTATTATTCTAAACTGACTAACGAATCGCAGTTTGTGTATGCTGGGCAATGGGATTCTAAAACTGATATTATTACGAAAGATAACGAAGTCCAAGATCGCTCCTTAGTTGGATCGGATCGACCTTTAAAGGTACTATTTACTTCATTATTTCGGCATAGCGCAGCCGACTGGAATTTGTAGACATGGACCATACTCTTAGATTGACATTAGACGGTGTGACGTCATATGCCAGATTTCTATGTATGTACGGAGTTCACGAATAAAAAATCATTTGCTTTATAGATAATTCAATTTTATAGGTCGTTGCCAGAGTTGGCAAACCATACTTCGACATAGATGCTAAAGATGGTTCTTACAGAGGATATGCAGTTGATCTCATACGTGAAATATTTAAACTAATAAATAAGAATGGTTCTATGAATTTACAATATGAATTTTATAGAGTTGCTGGAGATAAATATGGTAATCCAATAGCTGGATCAAAGAAGTGGGATGGACTTATTGGAGATTTATTGGAACATGTTTGTAAATTGCTTGGTGTTTAATTAAGATTGATTCTAGTTAATTGTTTAACAATGTTACTAAGAGACCTTAATATTTATGACAAATTATAATATAAAGAACACTGAAGTTCACGAATATATAGACTTGAACATCTGCATCCGTGCGCTGCTCGAATTAGTTCACTGGGTTGCGAACATCTTAATAAAAATTCGGCTTTGTTCTTTTGTTTGCAAATAACATAAAACACAACTAAAGCACGTCATTTTTAGTACATTACGATTTAGTTTAGTGAGTTTGTCTATCTATGTAATGCATAAATTGTAGTATAATCTGTTTGAGCTCAGTCTTAAGGTTTATAATATTTTGCAGGCAGCAGACATGGCCATATGCGATTTAACTATAACATCAGAACGTAACAGTGTAGTAGACTTTTCCACCCCATTCATGACGCTCGGTATAAGTATGTTATTCAAGAAACCAGAGCGCGTGGAGCCCGACAAATTTTCATTCCTGAAACCACTTTCAGTTGATGTATGGCTGTATTTAGGAACTGTATATATAATAGTTTCGTATATGATGCTTATAAGTGCCAGGTTAGAATTATCATGTTATTTGTTGAGTAATATTTATATGTATATTGATTAAGTCTACGAGTAGGTACTTTCTCAGTATAGTAGTAACTTTAAGTTTTGATTCCATAACAATTACTACCATAAATCTGCAAACAGCGTTCGCTACCGTTATACTGGTTGAAACTTCACTTGTAATGAGCTGCAGTTTAATATAGCATATATATATTTTTTAAAATGTCTAAATTACCAGAGTTCGTTTCTAATTTGCGTTTCGAAATACTATAGTTATATACTAATTTCATTTTAAATTCTTTTTTTGCAGAATGTGCCAAGGGGATTGGGTTAATCCTCACCCTTGCAACAGAAATCCGGAAAACTTGCAAAATATATGGGATTTATACAATTGTATGTGGTTGACCATGGGTGCGATAATGACTCAGGGATGTGACATATTACCAAGGTAATTTCTTTATCGGTTTCTTTTAGCAACGTAATAAGTGTCAAAATTTGATCTGTTCTATGAGTCTTTTTATTTATAATTTGCATTTAGATCATCAGAATCAGGAAAAGTGATCCAAAATAGTAGGATGAATTGTTGTCATAGTTTTTTTTTTGGTGATAAATTTCAATTAATTTTACACGAGTTAGATTAGAATTGATTAGATTTTTGGATATTTCTAGATCGTTGGGTTCTCGATGGGTAGCTGGGTTCTGGTGGTTCTTCGCACTGATTCTAACATCATCTTATACGGCCAACATGTCTGCCTTCATTAGTAACAATCGACGCAATTTTGATATCACAGATGTTCATGCGCTTGCTAAACAGTCGAAAATATCTTATGGTGCTGTCTACAATGCCTCCACCTTTAAATTTTTTAAGGTATTTTCTTAAACATATACAATACATTTAAATATAATAAAAGTTAATATAAAATATAGTATTTATTTTAAAGATATTCTATAATATTATTGAAAGTGGGTTATAGCAATTCTTTGTTCAATAAATTATGTAAAAAGTTACGGTTAAACAACTTCAACAGTAACTACTATATTTTAAAACTTCTGCGTCTGTAAGAACAAACTTTACTCTTATTCGAATGGTGCAGTATTATACTTGAATTTTATAAAGCGTATTAAATGTACATACTTATAATAACAATGTAATATTCATTTATTTAATACAAATTATTATTTACACCGCGAATTTTGCTTGACACAGTTTGACAATGGCGATGTTTTAAATACTGTCAATTTAATTATAACAATTAAGCTAATAACTCAATACATTTAATCTAGAAACTATATCTTGTTTAAAAAAACTTCCACTATCCATTGAAATGTAATAGGTAGGTATAGATGCATACAATTTGATGGAAAACGAACTGCAAATATCAAATATATTTTGTTTTGAATATGTATTTAATTAAATAAACTCGATAACGTTGCAATAGATAGTTGGTCGTATGGTTATTTTAGTTATCCTGTAAACTATAAAGTCGTATCCTAAAATAAAATCACATTTTAGAATTCTAATGAGTCCGTACATAAAAAGATTTGGTCTGTCATGGAATCGGCAAGACCGACTGTTTTTACGTCAAATAATGATGAAGGAAGAGATAGAGTGATGAGGAGTAAAGGAACTTACGCATTTTTTATGGAATCCACGGCAATCCAATATTATACTCAAAGGAATTGTAGTTTGAAAATGGTAGGCTCCACCCTGGACTCTAAGGAATACGGAATTGCCATGCCAAAAAGTAAGTTAGGAGTTCTTATTTTAATTTCTAGTTTAAAGAAGTTTACAATGTTTAATTAACAGGGGACGGAGTCGTGATACAGTTTTTGTTTTATTTATTCTTTTTCTGTGACATTTTTTGATAACATAAATCTTTATATTCAAAGTTACTTTTATATTTTAAGTAGTGTAATAGTTTGTTCACATTTAATTATTCTGGTACTACTTTTGTAATATAGTTTTACTCAAAATATAATACTTGATGATCTTCGCTCTTGTTTCTTTCATAATTAAGATGATAATGTCTTTGTAATTATATGTTTGAATATAGATTATCATCTGTTTAATTTTATTGAAGAATTAATTAAAAAAATAATCATCAATCGTCCCGAGAATTATCGATCGAAGTTGGTTATTTTCAGATTTTATTTACAAAAGTCATGTAGACAGCGCCATTTTATATTTACAAGAATCAGGTGAACTAGAAAAACTTAGACGAAAATGGTGGGAATTTGAAGATAATGACAGCAAATGTGCGGTTAGTATTTTATCTCACATGTTGAATACTGCCATGACATGTCGGTCCTTATAAGTAATATTAAAAATGAGAAATTCGATCAACATTGTCTTTCATATTTTAATCATTTAAATGTACTGAGTAATTGGGGATAAATTTGGAGTAGCCAGCGGTGTCCTGTCACGGCAGAATTATAATTAGCAGAGGAAACGTGCGGGTTGTAAATTATTATTGCAAAAGCGATGTAAAATCCATATCAATAACCAAATATAACTATTTATATTTATTAACATGACGTCACATTTCTTTTTTTTTAAAATGAAGACTTAAAATCTAGACAGATCTTAATCTTAATTATATTTCAGGTTTCAGAAACTGCAGAAGGAAGTACAAGTTCCCTACAAATGGAAAATACTAGTGGAATATTTCTAGTGCTTGGATTGGGAGGAATTATTGGATTGTTCGTTGCTATTATAGATTTTTTTATGCATGCTAGAAAAATTGCTGTCAAAGAAAAGGTAACTTTGTTCTAATACTAATCCCACACTTTGTCTAATATTAAGCTAAAATGTAATCTATGAATAAAGACAACAAAAATTACAGTTAAATCTATTTATCTAAATACAAATATGTATTTGCACATTATTATGCCTCCTATCTCTTTTAGATAACGATGAAAGAAGCAATAAACAGAGAATGGAAGGCGTCTTTGAATCCAAAAACGTTACATAAATCAGCTGTGCCCAATCGAACACCACAATCTTCTGAGCGAACACCATCACCACTCAGAGAGAGAAGCGCTTCACGTGCCGTATCCGTTTTGAGGGCCGCCACTTCATTTATTAATTTTGATGAGATTTATTGACTATTTATAATAATTAAAATAAAAAAAAAATCTTTTAATTATTGAAAATTAATGTTTTCCTTTATCTAAAATAGAACTAATACATGCTATCTAAGATTTAAACATTTCTAAGCGAAATAAGTCTGCAGCAGAACGTAAAACAGATGAGGCTCTTGAGCCGGCGTCACCTGAACCCGATTCCTCAGACGTGTGTCTTGAATGCTGAACTGGTTTCTCAGTTTCCCAAAAGCTGAGAGCGAAACTTAATTCCGCCCAAAATGCTTCTGATTGTGTCATCTGATATACAAATTAAATTTAAATATATTAACAAAGTATTTTACTTACAAAAACGAAAAAATAATATACCTTTTGTTCAATGGCAACTTCTCTAACATGCCACAGGAATTCAAAAGCTCCCATCACTGCTGCCATGCCGCATCCGAGTCCGAGCACCACAAACACACCACCCACGTTATCAACACCTAGTTCTGCTGCGCTTCCTCCATCAGCGTCCGATGTTTCGGTCTACTCAATTTAGATAATAGAATAATAATTTAAAATATGAGATAATAAATCAATTATTATCACTCACCACACAACCCTGCTCATCAGGAGGTTTCCACCAACGGTTTTTAAGTTCTACTAATCGACCACTTTCGGCTAATTTTAAGACTGCATTGTCTACAGCAGTACGATATGACGAATCTAAAAAAAATCGTCAATATGACATTTAGACTACAAGCCTATATATAAATGAGTTTTATGACTCACAAAATGGCATAGCAATCCCATATCCTTTAGAATCCAATAGATTCCCAACTTGCATTAAATCACAGTGTCTTTCCAATTGATATTCGATAGCTGTCGACTCCATAAAGAAGGCATATGCTCTTTTACTTTTAAGCACGCGATCTAAACCTTCATCATTATTTTTAACAAAGACAGACGGCCTTGACGATTCCATTGCGGCCCACATTCTTTGATATATGGATACATTTGATCTCTGCAAGTTGTATTATTATTAAGGTGAATCATTTAAGTGTTTAGCTAACGATAATAAGAAGAGAAACACTAATAAACCTTAAAAAAAGAAAAGGTTGATCCTCCATGAACAGCGCCATATTTGATCTTAGTTTGCATTGCTAGATCTTCGGCACTTTTTATTGAGTCATCCATGGCAGCATTTGTTAAGAAAGCAGCGAGATTAGCAGTATATGACGAACACATTATTAAGGCAAAAAACCACCACATTCCACATAACCATCTTGTCGAATATCCCCTGAAAGATTAAACTTATAATTATCAAATTCCGGATAAACCAATTGAAGGCATCAATTCTTACTTTGGTAATATATCTGATCCCTGCGTCATAATAGAACCGACGGTGAGCCAACAGGAATTTTTGATATGCCAAATATTTTCTAATTCCTCCGGCGACTTGTCACATGGATGTGGATTTTCCCAATCCTTTGGTGCTAATCTAAATTCCAACAAATAAATTAATATTCGTGTAACAGGTATGTTTAATTTTTTGGTAAAAAGACACACCTAGCTAAAATATGAAGTAAAAGTGATACTAGCAAATATGCTCCCGCTGTATAAATCCACACATCAACCGAGAATGGCTTGAGAAATGAAAATAATTCAGGTTCCGGCGGCGTCGGTTTGGAATATAATATACTTATTCCTAATGTCATAAAAGGGCTTGTGAAATCGACAGCCGACCTTCTCTCGTATGTTATTGTTAGATCACATATTGCTAAGTCCGCTTTCTGAAATAGAAGCGAAGGGACTTTGATTTGGGAAATTCCTTTGTGAATGCATAATTTAATGTTATCTTACATGTTCCAATAAATGACCAACTAAACCGTCCCATTTTTTTGTTTCTTTGTTAAAAGATCCATATCCGTTGCCAGGCACAATCTCCAGTTCAAAATTTAAATGCAATGTTTCTTTAAGAATTTCGTGTATTAAATCTTTTGAATATCCCTCGTATCTGTCATTCCCTGTTAATACTTCACCCTCCTTGGGAACCTTTTCTATAAGATAAGGTGCTCCTATACGCGAAACGACCCGAAATGTTTTATTTTGCCATTTCTCAGCTAAAAGGTCTGACACGTCAGATGAAGAACGAACATAGACAAATCCTGTGGAGGCGTTCCATTTTGCGATGTTATTGAAACCGCTATTTGAGAGCTCCATTATTTCTACATTAAAATCTTTTCTTTCGCCACTCGTCTCTTCAATTTCAATTCGATTTGTTACACCAGTAATAGGATTCTGTAAATATTTTTTATTTATTACGCACATTTCTTTTTTGCTTATATAATTATAATCAATATATATATATATATATATATATAATATATATATATATATTATATTATAATACAACATCATACATCATACATCCTGAACTACGTATTATATCAACAAATTAGTTACCGTTAAAAGATGCTGTGTAAACTCCTGTCCAGTTTCCCATTTTTCATCTGAACCGCACTCGAGAGGTTGAGCATCAATTTTGATTATATCACGGGACTTTTCCACTGCATCTGTTATCAGTCTTGCAGCATCACTAGCTAGAGCGGCTTCCACCTAAAATATTGTTAAAGTACTAAGAAAATGTTCTCAGCTGTGTATACAATAAATTTTAGCTTTTTATTTTAACGTCAGATTGTTGTGACAAAACTACTTTTTAGGAATACTAGGTAAAACAAACCACTTCACGAAATGCTCCTTTGTATCACGAATTAGGGGACAGACAAATGATTTTCTGTTATTCGTTTTATTTTCTAAGTAAGCGGACTATAGGTACTATGTTCTATATTGGAAAACTGTTCATAAAGTTTTAAATTTATGCTTTTTAATTTGTATATTGACTTACAGTGATCTGATGTGGCTGTTGTGGAACTTTGATATTGGCAGATGATCTAACTTTCCAATCAGATAATTGTGACCTAGTTCTAGAATCTTCCGGATCAAATATTCTCAAACATGTTACATTAGATAATCCATATCTTAATTCTTCTAAATCCAATGTGTGAGCATCCAAAGACATTAATACATAACTCTAAAATTATACAATATTTAAACAAAAAATACAAATAACCAATGAAAATTAATACTAGGTATAAAAATTATTATGTATTTAGTAATTATGAAAATAAAAACACCATTATGCGTGTAGTCATTTATCAAGCTTGTTCACGACTGACTGGCAATATCATTATAATGGACTTATACGACTATCCCCTGTACATCACTAAAATATATAAACAAATGGAGGTGTTAAAAAGAAAATTAATGAGAATTGGTCATATTGATGACGTTCTTAAAAACAACAGTTCGTAGAAAATAGTAGACATGAAATTAACAGAAGGAGTAATTATAGAGTAACAGATTCTATGCATATGAAATATCCTGGGTTTTACCAATCTATCTTTGTTAGTGTCAATAATACGTGTTAAAAATAGATACCATATAGTCCTCAAAGAATTTAACTTCGTTCGCTTGTCGTAAATAATCCATAATTCTGTCTGAAGGGCAATCTAAGATCACTCTAGTTTCACCTGTAGCCCTCAACGCTTTGAGTAAAGGTCGATTGTCGCCGCCAGGTATAAGGCGTTTCACCAACCACTTGTGTTCTGATTTCGCATGTTTCAAAATCTCTTGTAGTCGCATTAACCCTAAAATATTACGTTTTTACATAATAACATTAATATACCGTTTTAAGATATTTGATTCACACTTTATTTTAATTGTAATTATTACACAAATTTGTCTGATATATAATTTAATATATTAATATGTAAAAGCGTTTAATGAATTGATACATTAAAAATACTCACCATATTCATCGTCGTATAACAAGGTGTAAGCAGTCCAATCATTGTCTTGTATGTAATGAGCGACCGCTCTTGAAAGTGCTACAGCTTCAGGGAACAAATTTATAGTCGGGGGAGTGGGTCTGTCCATCCCGCGCAGAGGAGGTGGTCGCCAAACAGCCTTGAATACATATTTCATTACACCCAAAGGAACAAACTTTTATAGTTACGTATTCGGCTCGCTAATAAATTTAAACTAAGTACAAAATAACTTAGTGAATTACATCGAGTTAAATACACTTGAGAAGCTGTATGTTATGTAAGTAAGCGCACAAATTATTTTGCTCAAACGGGCTAGATATCTATCTATATATAGATAGATAAGAACTACAGAAATTCACTTAATTGAGACAAAAAAAAATTATAAATAAACATAACGTACGTAAAATATTGACAACTTCATCACAAGGCACTCAAACCTATTATCTGAATGAAATCAATTTAATTTAAACATAGAAAGACATCGTATCACAGAGAGCGCTATCATCTCTTCTTAATACGCTTATTTCATCTAGAATATTTAGCTCAATGTAAGTTTATATTTCACATTTATTTAAATTACCTACTAATCTACAATTATCAAAAATCATAATCACGTGGCCTTTTATTATGTACAATAATTTTATAAAATTACTCATAATTCGGAAACGGAAAAGGTAATAATTATGGTTCTTTCGTCATTATCTGGTGTCCTATAGTAGTACCACTTGACAACGATGAACGTGAAATGATGCAATCGTGCTTCCATAGTAACAGAGTATAGTGACTACTGAGAGAAGTGTGCATTAGCCAAGACAACTTTGCTGTTACAGCGAATGTCTCTTTCGTGGACTATATTTTAGACTCCGTCCGTCCGTCATGGGTTGGTTTTCAGCCCTATAATTTTTCGGGCCACCATGTTCAGTATCACGTTTGTTTTGATTATTTTAATCCGGTATTAGAGGCGAGACGTATCAAATTTATCAAAGTCATTTAAATTATCTGCATTTTATGGAAATGAATGTCTTTTTGCAAAAATGGAAAATAGGTATATCTATGTAGTTAAATAGTATTTGATATCGTCCACTAACTAATATTAGTCTAAGCTCCATTCGGTAACAAATATTTGTTCGGAGCATGCTGTTTGCTTTGTTAATGTTCCGAAGCAATGTTCCTATTCAGGCGTTTAATATAATATTAGTGGACGATCGATTATCAATCCTAATACTATGGATTAGGTAACATGTAAACGTCTTTTAATTATATGCTAGATAAGTATATCATGATACAAATTAGTACATTACTAAACAAAGAAGTTAAGTAGGCACTTGTAAGGAATGAGTTTCAACTCTTACCACCCATCTTCAAAGGTGTCAGTTTAACTTCTACTGAGATTTTAAATCTTAATGTCTCAAAAATCACCTGAATATGAGGCACCCCGGCAGCTCTACACCTGGCTTCAACAGCGTTAGCAGAATTCATATCAGTTGGTCCAAATATTGCGATTACACCACTTCCCAATAATCTGCAAGCTAAAATCACTTTCGGTTTAACTTCTCCATTCAGAACAATCTGTGCCTACATATACCTACAATTATTACCTATGTATAAGAAACGTACCGGCTTTAGAAGCAGCAAAACTATCTTCATGTGTTATGTATTCAAATTTTGGCACGAAGAGATAATGCTCACTTTCCATTGACGCTCGAGCAAGAGCTGAAGCAAATGCCACCTCCGCGACTGTGTTTTGAGGAAGGATTGCACCTGTCGACATGTATTAATATATGAAGATTTTTAAAATTAGTATTTGTTAAAATTGAATATTTGTCGTTAATAGGATGTTATTCCGTACACGGTAAAACGACTAATGTACTTCGCCGGTCGTTTTCCCGCATACAGAGTATGTTTGTTCAGTCCTATATTTTAACAACTTGTAGGTCTTAGCATATTTCACTATCGTTGACTATTTAACAATGTTTTAAATAAACAATGGTTTAAAATTACCTATAGCTATTGTAGTTTTCATTGAATCAAAATGCCTAAATGCCCCATTACAATTTCTTATCGCCATCAAAACGTAAATCGATAACGCTGGGAATATCCCTAAAAATAAAAGTTAGCTATTAAAAACTTTTGAAGCGCCAATTAATTAAAAACGGGAAAATTAATTATTACTAATTATTCTGGCTCGGCCTTCGTTTATAATGCTATCTTTCATATTAAAAGTAAGGAAGCTTAGGTACTTTAAGAGTACTTGTCCCCTGAAAATTTCTCGGAAAATCAATACCCACAGTGAAGACATTAAAACTAAAGGAAAATACAAAAGTAATACTCGCCCTCACGTTGAAACATTTCGAGAAAATTTTCCCGAAACAAAAATAACAAAACAATGAAATTCAGTCTCACATCTGCCGCATTACAACTTTGTCCGGAAAGTAACAGAGTTCTGTTTACTCGCTACATTGCAAAGATCATTTGATATTTAACACAGCTGCACTGAATGAGGGAATTTCGGGCTTCGTATCTTCATACGGCGGAACGTTTACTTAGAAAACAGAGAAAAGCAAGCAATAGATGTTGATTGTAATTTTGATATCTAACTACTGGTTGTATACGCAATGTTTGGCAAGCTCAATCAATAGTTATACAGACTGTTCTATTTATTGTGGTACTCAATTTGTCATTAATGTTTTGAAGTCAACATTTGATGTATAACTTTATGACACAGAAAAAAAGTTATTTGTTAACAACATTCTAAATTTAAAAATACATGTTTTAAATTTATAAAATGCTTTTCCATTCTCGGTCAATTCATTCAGCCATTCAATCATCCCTATCGAAAGCACCGCAATATAAATCAAAGTTTTTTCCTGGAAAGCGATAGGTAGTTGTGAAATTTAATATACGGGCAAATATTTCATACAAGTCGTATTCGAGGAATCATTTACATTGGACTATTGACCGAGTACGTTTGCCAGTTGCTAAAGTGTTAGTACCAAACAGACATTGTTTGATGTATCTAATGTTTGATGGTGAACAGCTTGTAAACTCTGGCACGGGGCAAACGAGTAAGCGTAATGTGTTTGTATGTTCAGAATCCTCATACTAAGTTTTCTAGTAAACTTCATCATGTGCTACCAAACATGAAGGATTACGTCCAAGTCAACGACCAATGAAAATCAAACACTAATCCAGTTTAGTAAAAACTTTATAGTTTTACTTTTTGCAATGACAAAATCAGAATAGTAGGAAAAAGTAAGTTCATTTTGTAACTGAAACGCTGAATATGAAAATTCAATTTTCTCTCAATGCAGCTACGTTATTAACTATAACGAGCTCAAACAGGTGAGAGGCCGATAAACCGTATTTGGCGTAGATCCAGCTAGGCCACCTAGAATCACAGTCACTATTATAGGCTCAAAGCACAGGGTGTTTGTTGCTTTAACAATTGTAATAATATTCAAGTATAGGAACAATAGCTATCGGAATGTGTAACCATAACATATACAATTGACGTAACTATTTAGCCATTATCATTGCTATATTTATCTCTTTGTGTATACGCATATAAATAGTACATCAGCAACCCGTAAGAGGCCGCGCCTGAATTAAACTACAACCTCGACAAGAGAGGGCGCTCGAGTCAATGCTATGATTTGTCACCATTAATTATTAACGTACTATTTAGTACGATTATTATTTAGTAATTACAAACAATTAATATTAGATATAGTCGTCAATTTTATAGTAATGCAATTCTATAAACTAAAAATAAAGTGTACTAAATATCTTTATAATTACTGGAACTGTCGCTTTATACAATACACAAAAATAATCTACCAAAATTATGTGTGATATTTGTAAATTATATAATATAACAATACTTTAAGAAAATTTGACCAAAGTACATTTTTAAAATGTAGATTAATGTCATCTATAGACAAATAGCAATAACAGCAATAATAATTTATAAAAGATTTTAAATGATAACTTTATTTTATCAGAATATCTAGCTTCCATTTAATACAGGTCAGTGCATTTCTAAATGTAAAGCGTGCATAATTAAAAATGATAAAAAGTTAACATTTTCGTCTGACTCTGCAAGAGTGTCTGTGCTTTCAGCTGAAAGAAACATCATCATTAAAATGTCTTAACGAGTTCCGGATTTTCTACGACTTTTTTAACGTTTGAATTATAAAAGGATGTTGTGGTGTATAAGTTTGCTCTCAATTATAAAATAACCTTTCACTTATAGTGCCTACAATATTATAAGTGATCCCTTTATAAAAATGTACACAACGGTGTATAGACATATGAATTTATAATAAAATATATTAGTGCGTGCGTCTATTAGAGTGAGTGGCATGTTATAAATCGAGTACCGTGCATCAAGGGGTTGGGAGGCTGTATCGATTTTCAACTAATTGCGTCTGTCTGGGCTTTGAGCAGTGCCGTCAAAGCCATAGCAACCAGACGAGGGCAACGTCTAGCTCACGGGAGGGATGGTTAATTGGCGAATTTGTTGAGTTATTGATTAATTTATTTGTATGGGAATATCAGCCATAGGGTAGTGGTACATGAATCACTTTACTTATTCGAGACTCACCCTCACTCCTGTCTGGGTTGTTGAAGTCTTTTTTTGTCTGAAATAGTCTGTGAAGGGTCGTGATAAAATTATATTTTAATGTAAAGGTAGAAATTCAATATTATTTTAACTTTCGATAAATTGACTGGAAGTTTTGGGAGTACCTATACTAAATTATTGTTTGCGAACGCCCTGCGGAGTAATCGAGTTTCTTTAGAACAACAAGTATTATTCTTTGCGAAATAAAATACGAAGAAACTTTGTAATTGTTGTTCGTTTCGATTTAACGTATAGTTGGATAAATCCAATTGGAAAACGAAAATAGTAACAGAAAAGTTTATTAAGAAAACATACAAGCTCGATGGTTTTTTTATTATCTCAGCTTTTATATTAAAATAAAATGGCTTCATTAATCAATTACTCGCATTTCAATACATTGACGTAGTTTATGAAGGACTTAAAGAGCGTGAGGTCAATGCTAAGTCAATCGGTCGTTACCAATTGAAGATTTGGCAATGTGCAACATGATTTATCAGCATTATATAAAGTAACATCTAAAGATTATAATGATGTCAGACGTTATTCATGAACGTATTTAAACCAACTTAAAAGTTTTTGAAGCTATCATAGCCGCAATCACTCTATTGAAAAAACACTAAATATATTCTAAATTTAACCTGAGTTCGATGAAGATAAATTGACGGAGCAACTGAGACTAAGCCCATTGAAGTGTCGATTGAAGTTCATTCAATGGCGCTTCAATTAGACAAGTTGGTCTAAAGACTTATCCAATATACATAGATAAATATGAACGACAGAAGTGTAGAAGAGAGACTCTGATAAAGTTCTCAAAATGCTTGTACAAGTTAGGTACGAAGCTGGAAGATAAATTGTGTACTGTAGAAGTCATTTGTTAATGTCCATGATGGCACTTGTACATCGATAGTTGGACGTCTGTATTTAATGCATAGAACGCTAACTTTGTGTAACTGAAATTTATTGAATGTCTTCGTAAGTTATTCGGGAACTCTAACAAGATTTTTGAAACCTAATGATGATTATTCATTAGCAAATTAAATACTACAAAATTTTCACAATGTTGAATTGTAATAATCAAAACGCGTCTTGTGCTTATAAGTTTACATGCAGATTCGAATGACTTATAAAATATGAGCCGTGTAATAAATAAAATTATGGGATGCGGGTCATTACAAGCTTTATAATTGTAAATATATTTTTACATGCTGTTAGGCTCAAATAATTTTTCAAATTTTCATACTTGCGGTATTTTATAAAGAACTTTTTTAATAAACACTTTAGCTTTTATATTAGTAAGTTTTGAAAACTTCTAGAACTAAGTTTGTTAAAACTTCTTAATTTTCCTTGCAGTTGTTTAGCCAGATCAAACGCCCGTTTAGATTTTCTTTGCAAATTAATAAGTAAATATTAAATTTCATTTTAGTTTCGGAGAAGAAAACTTTGCTCAGGATTTTAATTGTGTTTAGTAAAAGTTTAGACAAAACTTGTTCGTAAGTAATTAATTATAGCTGTAACCTTAGTTTGTGTGATGAAGATAAATATCTCGTGAAAGCAGTGAACAATAAAAATAACTTATCATTCCGATCTAAGCAAGGACAGGCAAATAAAAATCTAAGAGCCGGTAATTTATTCCTTTGTTAATTAAAGATCCGGAAGATTGACTAATAGAGAATGCTATTTAACAACAAGTCCGTTTGTGCATAAGCCCTTTGTAATGTCGTTTTGTTAGAATTTAGGAGTTTTAATACTTTAATTGAGATGATAGTTAAACAACCTTAGTTTAAATCAGAATTGAGTTAATGGCCTTAATTTTAAGTGAAGCACTGCCATTTAGTTTTAATATTTGTTAATTATATTTACTGTTGAGGTGCTCGTTTTTACGGTTGCTTGTGTTGGTAATGATTTTCATCCCTCGTGATATATTTCGGAGATTGTCGTGCTAACCCTACCTAACAGATGTGCCTGAATAATTAATTGATTTAATGTGAAAATAGTCCTTTTATTGTTGCAAATGAGTTTTCTACGAAAATTATTAGTAAATTATAACAATATTTTTATTAAAACAAATCGGGTGGATTAAATTAGAATTTAGATTGGTACCTTAATTGATAAACCAAAAGAGACGTATACTGATTTATTGTAGTTCTTTCAGAATTTCCGTCTTGAGAGTAAGAATGAAAACAAAAGAAAAGTTAGTTTTCAGAATAGCAAATTACCGCATAATGGAAGAGCACTGCCCTCGGCGCCAAGGAAAAAATACACAAAGAGGAACTTGTTTCAGAACAATAAACGACCTAAGTACTTCAGAAGCCTACTCAACGAATAATGTAGATTTTTCTTTGTATTCCTCGTAGAAGCATTAACGATCACAATAATAATTACTTATTATATTCCATAGTAATACCATTAGAATAAATTAGAATATATACTTTACGGCTAAGGTGTTGAATAGTTCTTGATTTTCAGTTTGACGTTTTCGCTGTTCAAGTTTTTCTGCATGGAACCTCACTCCGATACATTAAGCTAATGTGCAATCCAAGAAAACTGTCTCACAGCATCACACAAACTAACTCCCGCACAACGATTAAGTTACTGCATATGAAAGTTATATAATATATATTTATATATTTAAACGACGACGTTTTTGCAAAATACATTATAATCTACAGTGAGTTTGTGCGATATAATATTCCAATTTCAGTATAAATACACATAAAACTCAATATTTGTCACTATAAAACTCCAAAGCTGGAATAAATCACACCTCAATGGATTTCAATGCCATTCAAAGCAATCCACTTCATGTTTCAATGTTACTACTTTGAAAACGATCTTAGTTAAATAGGAATAAATGGGTTTTCGTGAGAGACCGTCTATTGAAGAACTTGTCGTATCTTCTATTCAGGTATCAACTTAGAATAGAGTTGGCAATCGGCCAAATTCTCGGGACTTGTGAAAAGATTTCAGAGCACTTGAAATATATCTTTCTGCTTGATAAGTTGTACCTGTTGAATTAAACATTATTCTTCTTTTATTTTAAGTTTTATATTGATTTCGTGTCATTGTTTTATTAAATGTGGGCGCATGCAGTGAGCCTTTACTTTGGGGATCAGTATTTTGTTAACTGAATGACACGACAGTAATACTCGTATACAGATTGCAGAAGAAAATGGGGGATAAAAAATAGCAATTGAGAAAAAATGTATTTACGATCTCACTTGTTACCTATTTGGGTTATACTTACAATTATGTATCTAGCGTAAAACTGTTAGTTACTGTAGTTTTTGCCTATTTATAAAAAAAAATATTCTGCAGGAATGTTGGTAACACTGCTTCCCGCATTTTGGATTTGTCAATCCCGTGTCTAAAACCAACTACTTATTCTATTGTATGCGTGTAATACGTCCATATTCTTTGCAATTGCGTTGTCTTACTCGGAAATCGTTATAACTCGTGTCTTCGAATCACTACTCCATGTTACATACAAGTGGCGTCCAAGAGTTAACATAGGTATCTGTTTCAAGTCAGAGTGTTCTACTATGTTTGTGTTGTATTTGTCTTTATATCCTGGTTTGGAGTCATTGCATTGTATACATGTATATTATGTACTTACTCTTCTTCAAATTCACTGTGAAGACTTGTCCCTAACTAATTTAGAAAGCTATACCCTGTCAACCTATCATCTAACGAAGCTAGCACAATGACTACACACCTTTCTCTGTAGTAGCTGTCGTTTCCGGTGTTAGTATCAATGTGTAGTCGCACAAAAAAATTAGGCATTAAAAATTAATGTCATAAAAACTATAACAACCTAGTGTGAGATATATTCAGCAATAAATAAATGTTGCAGCAAATAGTCTGATTTGATTACTTGCTAGGCTAATTAAATTTTCCGTTTAGTTTTCACCCTTGCTCAGCTATAAGAGCGTTATTAAGGAAGAAATTCAATTTCCTTGCACTTAAACGCTTTCGTTAACGTTAGGGGTTTCTCATTTCCTTGAAACTGTTCTAGAATATGTAGGAGTTTGTATGTATATATATTGTAAATAGTTACTGTTAAAGATAAATCTAGTGCTTCGAATAATTTATTTCGTTACCTTATAACTAAGCTCTATTAGAATTATCATATATTTTAGTCGTAATTATTAAAAAAAATATTAATTAATTAATCTAAAATAGACTAATAACTCAAAACATTTCGCCAAAAGATCAGCCATATGAGTAGTTTTGTCTGCACAATACCATATTTTTATTTTTAATGAGCATGCTGTCCTATTCTATAATTGAAATTTTATTTAGCAGCCCTTTGTATCATATAATGTGATAATGTTGTTTTGTTCCTAGGCTATATAAGTAATAATATTATTAAAATTATTTATTTATTGGTCATTTAGATTTGTGATACGCGCAGAAAAATTAGTTAAGCAATAAGTTAATTTTTAGACAGACGAAAGATAAAAACATCGTGATTCGAAGTGTAAAATCAATTATCAGTAATTTTGTAATAGCAAAAATCAATTTAACTATTAACATCAAAAGATTTGTAGATCAATCACGTAAACATACTTCATTAACGACAACATCATTAGAATGAAATTAATATTCGTCGCCATGAAAAACAAAATAAACAAAAGCGAGCGGAAACTTCCCAGACGTCTGGTGTAGTCTAATAAACCTTTATTTGAACAAGATCTTTAGGTATACTGAACCTTACATCCTGCCAAATAGTACATGATGGTTTTACCCTTTGAGTCGATTATCCTTTGCACATTTTCCTTGTATGTTATATGGTTCCCTTTGTGCTTTTATTCTCCGCGTGAGTATTATTGCTATTGAAAATTAGTCCTTTTTGTATTTTGTAAGTACTAGCGATTTTGATAGTTTACAACATGCATTTGATGATACATACAGGGGTTGCAATCCTAGTGTAAACACGAGTCTGGAAAAAGCTTTTAAACGTGAATTTCCGATTCACACTTGAATAATTTAAACATAGGATTTAAGCTGGGGTTGGGGGAAATTTGGAATTGGAATGATTCAAGCGAAGTTTGGAAAACATGGCGACTGACGATCACAAACATTTCTGAACGGAGGGTTTCGAATTCTAGATGCAAATGTTTTTCTACACACCAGAAAATGGCGGAGTTTTCGACGCTGTTATATGTCAAGGGGTTTAGAGTCGTTCAGTACATTTGTGAATATATTTGAAAACGAACTCGTTATCTCTTTAACTACGGAATAAATTGGAAAAGTTGTTCAGAATTCTAGTACTGCCGTGTGTTAGCTTTTTTTTATGGATGAACGTTTTAGTTTTATGGTGCACGAATTAAAATGTGAAAATACTTAAAATCTGTTACTACGCAAACCGCTGAACTGATTTGGGTCCTGAATCCATTACCTTGCCATTACCTGATGATGCGCCCTTAATGCCAAAGGAAACTAAAAAAGTTGAGTAGTAGCCGAGAATAATTTTCAGAGATAAATTGCGTAATGAGAGTCTGAGCGAATTTAAATAAATGTTAGTGTTGGTTTTATTTTTTCATTTTAAAAATTCATAAATAAAGTAAAATATTAATATATTAATCATCAAAAGCACTTTTTATGCATGTTTTATTGTACACAAACCCAGTATTTTCAAATACAGTTATAAATTCGTCAATAAAATTTACTGAGTAACTATAAATTTTATTATGGTGAATTAAAGTTATTAATTATGACTGTCGTTTCAGTTTTCTTTGAACGTAAAAAGCATTCCCAATGCCGGATTAAAATAATAAAATGAACGCGAAAGTAGACCGCATATATTTATAATATCGATTCTTTATTTTCCCCATCCCCATAGATTAAAAAAAGTATCGTATATTATAATTATTTGAATTTAAAACATAATATAACAAGCTTTGATGTAGGTTAATGTTTCCGAGCTATGTTCCATTTCATGGTAGAACCGTTTACCATTCCATTAAAGCCACCGTTTTGCATACCGCGCTTACCTCACTTTAAATTTAAATCCCTGGCATACAACGGAAATGAGGCTCGAAAAACCGCACCTGCTTCCTAAACTTAACAGTTGGTTACGTGAGGGTTTTAAACGACATTCTATGATTTTTAGGATTATTTTTATTCAATTGTTTTTTAATATAAATTTGCATCTTCATCTTTATGTGTATAAATTAATTAATTTGGACAAGTTGTTTTAGATATTGTTTAAAACAACGATTTAAATTTTGTACGTGTATATATTTTAACTGTATGCCTAACATTTCATCTGACTGAAAGTATTTTATGCGGATCAAACCAGGGTTATTTTTTATTATAACTTTTATAGTAGAACACACTCCTGATGTTAAACTAGAGCGGTCTTTGAGCGGAGACAACAGCTACAGACATACGCCTCCACTGCATTAATTTCTAAAAATCTTCTTTTAGTATAAAGCATTAACCAACTCAATATAATAATATTATTCGTATTTTGTTCATTTGTTTAATAAACCATTTTCTTATCCTTATTTTGTTCTCGTTTATTTTATTTAATAAAAATACATCTTCTATATTTATCTTCATAAATAAGCAAGGAAAAGGACAAATTGTCCGAAACGATGATTAGAAAGGATTTCCTTGTTCCGTTTTAATTTACGCCTCAATTCGTACAATGCGTAATAAATCTTAGATATTTGTTACTCTTTTATCGAGACCCATTTCTGTAATAACTTGAATTTTATTATTATGTGCAGGGTATATTTCTTTTCTTTTTGGAATTCGTTATTATTTTTATCATCTTAATAATTAAAAGGTTTTGCTATAGCTAATCTATAGTAGTAAGTGTAGTTGGTGTATTTAAGAAGCACCTAAAGTGAGAAGGAAGGTTTAACATAGCTGTTTATTGAGAAAGTTTTCTCATCGTTTGAAGTCCTCTTTGTGAAGTTCTCGTGACCGAAAATCTCTCACTCGACGACATTGAAGCACCTAGCTTAGTAAGTTTTTGTGAAACAAGTTTAATCAAAAACAAAAGATATTTTCATTTTTCATGTTTATTGTTGGGAGATTCGGTTACGCGTCATTCTCTAACTAAAAATGTAAATAGTTCCCCAAATGCGAACTTTCATACGATTTGAATTGAATCTCAAGTATAAAGGACACTATTATATTATATGTCTTTTAGAAATCTCATGCATTCCGCATGCATAAACCTAATACCTTTGTTTATATTAGTTATCATTACAATAATATTCCAGTTCTAAATAAAATTTTATATTTTTCATATTTATAAAGATCTGATTACAAACGTATTACTAAAGATATATGTTTGAAGTTGCTACATATAATAAAAACAGTATGTTATCTTAAAAATAAATAATGGGTTTTCTTTGTTTGTAAGTTTCGGGGATGCAGTTTTACGGAGTTCTGGACAAAAGCCAAAGATATAGACCATGCTTTGTGGTTCCTTTTAGTAGTTTTTCTCCGATTCACGATTTCAGGTTGCGTTGGAATGAAAATTATACGTGTTCCCAAACTTTACTTTTAATAGTCTATGATTTAATTGTAATAATATTTTAAATAGTGTATTTCACAGTACGAAAGGACAAATAATATTGAATAATAAAAATTACAACTATAGTAATTATACTGTTAATTACGTAAATATATTTTGGTAAATTCTATTGCTACTACCATTTATTGATATCATTTCTTTAATTTTTTGGATTATTTTCATTCGGGTTTCAATAACAAATAGATCGATTCACGAGAAAGGTTTAGATATATAATTTACGAAGGTCATGTTAATAAAATTTCAGCTATTACTTATGCAAATAAATTTCATTTTTGCGATTTCTCTTATTGCACCGAACAGTGGTGGGCAAGCGTATTCCGTTATGCGTGAGCACGTTTTTAATTAATGCACAGCTACCAACGTCTGTTTGCACGTTAACCCTTGCAATATCCATATGCTTTTTGGACTTTAGTGGGGTCAAGCTTTTTTTTTTCAAATAAAACACTAATATTTAAAATTAGAATTAATAAAATTATATACGCTGTTTTTCGTAGCATCACTTACACACATATACAAAACGGATCAACGTCTGCCCCTGTCAGTAATGAACATCGTACTCCATAACCCATTTTCGTCACGGATAGACTGAAACAACATAAAGTTTATATCATATCGTAAAACAAGTGAAAAATATAGAAAACAAATTAATAAATAGTTTGGTTTTGGTTTCTTTCGTTGCAAATTTATATCGACTTTATTTGTAGACAGCTCAATTTATAAAACGAGCTTTCATTGGGGAAACCTAATGATAGGCTGAAATAATTAGTCATGACACTTTTACATAGTCATTATTCTCTTTTGAACTACTGATCGCGAGATATCATGTTATACTTGTCAAAGTTTTAAGTCGCTAATTCTCATAATAAATAAAATATGCACGAGAGAAGATTAATGAAACCTAACCTTCCTGACCTACGAAAGTAGAGACTAAATTCAGATTCATTAACTGCTTAGACAGAGACAGGTGAGGTAGGCCCTCAGGCGATATGAATGCGGAGTAAAAATAAAACATAAAAAGTATATATTGATTATTTTTTCTGGAAAATGCTATTTTTTAAATGAAATTTGTTAGATCACGTTTCATGTTAAAGAGATTGGCATTACTTTCTTTTTATCGATAGAAGTAACTGAACACACAAAAATGTTTAATTTATATATAGGAAGCATGTAGGAAGCATTCACTTTGATGTTCGTAAAAGAGAAAGAACTGGGATTTTTTGATCTTTGCGAAATAAATATCTTTAAAGAAAATACTCTAAAGATAAATAGCATAATTAAATGTGAAAAATTAAATGTCATTTTTTTGGTTGCTTCTCAACATTTTGGAAATAACATTGGGTTTTATTTTCTACAAGTTAAGTTTTACGTGATAATCGTTATTATTATAGGAATATCACGTTATCAATTCAAATCTTTAATTATTAAAAAAAGTTTTTAAAAAAGAACACACGCCCTATTTGTAAATGGCGTTAATTGGATAACTGATATTTTGTTGTGATATTTTATGAATTGTAACTGTAATTATTTTAAAAATTATTTAGATCTATGCTATTATGCGATACATTTCTAATTTTTATAAAAAGTTAAGAAAAAAATTAGAAACATAAACAAAAGTAACAGGAAATTGTACTTACACAGCTTGTATCAATAATTTAGGCAAATGTACGTCTAGCTTCGTGCTTTGAATACTCAAATAAATAAAATCTATATTGTCACGCCTTTTTGGCTCATTTTTATTGGTCAGAAAGGAAATTTAGTAATAAATTTAGTCCTATGAGAAAACCGCACGCCGGGCTCCCCGCAGACAAACATCAGTTTAGCACTATTATGCTCGCATCATTCTTAACAATTTCTTATATACCAATGCTAATAACCATTAATGTCTTATAGTATATGTTTCAGAAATCTTTCGTAAACCCCAAGCGTTACCTGACCACCGACGGCATCCATGGCGCTATGATTAGTGGTATGTTATCTAGTCCTTGATTTATTATTAATTTTAAAATCTTTTAAAGTTAACCCTAATTTAAGAATCGCGAATAGCAGATAGAAGAAATAGGTTACACGTAAATGCAATTATTCTCCCGAAGAGCTTGCGAAGATATATCTAACGCACGTTTTGGAATGCTACTCGTATTGCACAGGGAAATTCAAATTTGAATTTTAATAATGTATTTTCAGTAACCAAACGCTCAATTGGCTGGAACCAACCAACTTACTGAAACAAAAGAAAAATTCCAAATTTAAAAAGCATTCTAGAACCACACAAATAGTTTATATACACAAATATTATATTTATTTGCAACTAAATTTTGTCATTGGAATATCATTATTGTAATAATAAATACATACACATTATATGTCCTCTACTATGGGCATCAGGACAAGAACAACACAAACATAACACGCAGATCTGAAACAAATACACATAATACCCAATTTATACGAGGAATTTGTTAACGAATATTTATACATAGATATGTATTACAATAAGTTGCTTAACTGAGGAATTGAAATCCTGGAACTTTTGCATAAGGGACTGGCCCAAACCGTCTATATATAATATTTATTTATTACGAATATATTTTAATAATATGTAAATTTCCTAGACACCTGTAAGTACTAAATTTTATAAGTGATAATAAAAATAGCGACTGACGCTGCTATAAATATATGTATATTAGTTTTATTCCAAACTCGTCCCCACAGTTACCCTACAAATGGCAGCTACTCAGTGGTCGGTAGGGTAGGTATTTTATTACAGCGCGACTTACCAGGAAAATCGTGTGTTAAACTAATGGTGGTGAAAAGATTTATGTTTACTAGTTAGTAGCCTTTTAAAATGTTTTTCCATGGAATTTGAATGCTTTTATATCGGATATGTTACAACTTTAATTTTAGGTTTTTATAATAAGTTAAGTTTTTATTAACCTATACTAAATATAATTTTAAATTTAATAAACAAATTTTTGAATCATTCCGAAATTATTTATACAAAAGTCTGATTATTATTAAAGAGCTCTTTTATTAATTCAAATTTAATAAAAGTCCTGTGAATAATAAAACGCGCAAGGTTTATTTAGAAAAGTCCCTGATTAAGAGGGAAAAGGGAAGGTCTGTTTTCATCGGGGGGTTGCTCCCGAAAAATATTCCCTAATTTAAGGACTACCCTACTTCATCTTATTTCATTTAACTGCCTGAACACAGTTTTTAGTATTAAAAAATGTCATAACTTTTATATTATATTGGCTCGATTACTTGATACATTCTACGAAATTTCATTTATTGTCAAGCTTTGTTTTATTTAAGAATAAGTTATAATTAATCTGTGGATTCAAGGCAGTATTCAATCATCTTGAAAGTTGGAGAGATCGATTTGTTGTCTAGTAGCGTAAGACTAAGTAGCGAATGGCTTATTGTCCGGATTAGACTAACACCACAAGATATCCTTAAACTTCATATCTATAACAACCAAGTTAACGGTAACAAAGTTATACAGGATTGTCAGGAATTACTATAGAAGTCATGTCAGATACTTGGCTCATTGAAAAAGATAGCAGTGTGTAAATCAAATAAAAATTATAACTAAGTAGGTAAATATTTCCAATTAACCAACCAAAAATACACACAATCACATTAACCCACTTGACCAATAATATAAGCGTGCCAAAGTTTCTTCCTGGTATCTTCAGTTCTTTTTAAATTTAACAGAATTATAGCATGTATGCACGGACTGGAGTACACATGAATTAGTACATAAGGGCATTTAGCGTAGAAATAAGCATAAAGAAAAAACAATTGACTACAAAAGAGATTTAAATGTGTATTTTTATAAAACTTAAAAGGTAGAGTTAACAATAAATAGGTTTCTAAAGGAACTAACATTTAATACCAGAAACAAGTTAGACATGGGTCAAGCCGGCATTAATTAAGGCGAAAGGGTTTAAGCAAGACCGACAACCCTCATCTTACAAGCCACACGGGAAAACTACTCTTTACATAAATAACCCGCTTGTTAACATAAAGTTGTACAAAACATTGTAATAGAATATAATAGAATAATACAATGTTTAAATTTTTACCAACTAAGAAAGGTACAGGGAACCTGCCCAGGCTTACGGAGTTTCGTATTTTGTTCAATCGTTAGCCGTAATTATTTGGTACTAAGAAAACCATGTCAAAGGAAATATATTTTCAAGTTGCAAATGAATGTCCTATTTTTCTCAGTGAGTGAACCAAATGAGAGTAAAATAAGCAATAAACAAAAGAATTTGAATAAAATGAATCAATTAAATTTAAACATTTACAGGTCGTATTACAAAGAGCACTAGTGTCCAATTAAACCGTAGTGGCTGGGCTAATAGCGTGGCATGCGTGGTGTTTCCTCTTGTATATTAAATCAATAAAACTTCATTTACCATTCTATTTCGAAAATGTGGAAACAAAGAACAGAGTTTTGATCCACCCTAGGGTTCTATATAGTTAGAGTTACCTATATTAATTGGAAAATATTTTCGTTCATTATGATGGCCAAAACACGAATTTTGTTTAACATGGGGGGAATCTGAATCGGACACCCGTCGCCTAGAGGGTTAGCAACGAGTAGTGCGAGGGTTTTAACAGACTACGTTTTATCATTTGATTCAAATAAATAATTACATATTTTAGACATCAGGACAAGAACAAGAAAGATAAATATTGTTGAGCGCGGACTCTTTAAATAACACACTGTGCCACAGAAGTCGTTATGACTCCAATGACTCATTAACCTTGGGCTAATGCAACTACATGCAAGGTTCATCTATTTAATACAATCAGGTATATTTCAGCAATTAACAAACCTCCATTTACAGTAATTAACGACTAATGTGATATTACAGTAGCAAAAGATCAATCAATAAATAGAACAAATAATGAGTCAAAAATAATATTTGTATTCAATGTAGATTAGTCCTAATATTTAATACCTTCATCGACATTGGAATACAGACAGGGGTTGGTTAGGGCTGTCAGCGTATGCATCCGTCCATACGATTTAATTATAATGCAATCTGACTACCAGTTATTGGACCCCAGTCCTTTGATCAATGCATTGAAAGGGGTGCACCTGCTAAAAACATTTTAGCTGCAGGCTTACGTGTAATATTATATTACTACAAAGGGAGAATTAATGAAAGCTCCCATCTAGGTATACACATATTCAATATGTTCTAAAACCATTGAGTTAAATTTTCTAGAAAAGACATATCAACAAAATATGTCCAAAAATAAATATGATTTTTATGAACAGCGCTACTAATACTAATATAAAAATATATATAAATAAATGAGTTCGAATACAATAACTAATGTTTATGAGCATAAAATATTCAATATTTGTAAATAATTATGTATAAATCCTCGTCCGTTCCTCATTGTTTTTCTAATATATTAAACCCAATGACTGGAACAGAGAATAGTGTAATTAATTAAATATTAACACTTAAAGTTACTGCGATTGAGAAAATGGAAGCACTCTGAATAAGTAATCTTATTTAGCGGCCAGGGAGAAGTAATTGAGACTAAGTACTGACTAAGCTTTGTACCTAGGATATCTAAATTAAACTGGAACACTAGCTTCTGTATTTATATATTCTGTTCCAGAATTCAAGAAATCAATTCTGTAATTGACTATCTGACTAATTGATAAAAAATACAACCCTTTTCTTTTATCTTTTTATTACAATTATAGTCTGAATTACAATTAATCATATTTTATATAATAGTTCTTATGTGGTTTTAATAGGGCTATATTGTAAAAGATTTGTCTTTTTGTTGTAATTAAAGTTGTATATTTAATTTGAACAGCTCGTTCTGCTCGCTGCAACTCGCGTTTACTGGGAACCTTTGCTATATGCTACACATATGCGTGACGAACGCTTATACTTATAAAACAAACTAACAAATCCTCTCTCTTAGAAAATACATGTAAAATAATATTAAAATCTAGTAGTAGCTGTAATGAAAATAAAACAACAATAAAACACACATTTAAACATACACGTTGTATTAGTAGAGGTTTATGGCAGAGCGTGGCAGGATCTTTAACAATAGGTCGCTGCGGCAACGGCTGGCTGCACCGCAAATACACTACTCTCATGTTTACGATCACTGCAACTAAAGGATGCTATTCTTTACTTCGAAACGAACTCAATTTGATATCAATATGTATTGATATCTGAAATAATTCGCGAATATAATCCAAGCAATTTAAATTTGATAAGTTTTGGCGATGCAATGCTTTCAAAACGTTGGATAAAATTAATCAAAAAGAGTATTTAGAATAAAGTATTTAAAATTCGTACGTGCTTATGTGGTATAATTACCTTTAAAGAACTAATAAGTGAATTAATGATTCAATTTTCAAATCGTGTTCAAAATAAGAATGGCAAGGATAGAGCCATAAAACGAGCTGGTAGTTCACCTCTTTATGCGCTTCTACACATAATTAAAATGGTGTTATAAGAATTCATAAAACTTTTTAGAATTCTCACAATATCAGCAACACGGCAAAAGGGATTTTCAACGAATTTTATTTTTTATTATTGGAACGAGTTATGTCGCTGTGTTTGAATCTTGAACGATTGCATGATTGCATTGATTAGCACATTGAGGTCATTATTTTTATAGTTTGGGATAATAATATTAGATTTGTGGCGGTCGATTCTACAAGCCGAAAATACTTATTTAAGAAGATTTGAGGTTTTGACGTTTAGTCAGTCAGTGTTATCTTTCTTGTTTTCATTGCCACAATGCATTGTGATAATTATATTTTTAATCCATTTTAATCCACTTTATTATTTCACGCAAGTTCTCTAAAAGTGGTGACCCAACGACTTTCGAACAACGCAACCAGAAAATACACTAATTTGTGAAGTTATGAAGTTAACTGCAAATTTTGAGCTCGGTATATGTAGACATTCTAAGATCCCTCGGTCGTCATCTAATATACGGTGATTACAGGGCGCTTAATGCCGCTACAATGCCTAACAGAATCAGCTCTTCACAACATGGCCAATTAAAATTATCAAAACACATAAGAAGCGGAATCGGCAGTTAAGATCCTGTGCCTTGCAAATTTTCTCATGTATTTATGGATATTGTTGGACCTCTTCCACCATCCAATCTATACATGTTATTAAATATTATTAATCGCTTCACTAGCTGGCCAGAAGACTCTGCCACGGACATGGAAACCTTCGCTTTCAAACTTAGAGAACATGTTCGTGTACTTAAGTCAGTTAATGCAAAACATCATCAAACTCAAAATGCTACTTTCTTTCAACCAGAACATCAAGACAACATCATGTGTTAAGTATTTTCAAGACAGTAACAACATATCAATGGCCGCAGAATACGCTTTCCGGATATAAATTCTTCTGAATTCACCGAGAGGGGAGTACTTGTGGCGGTCGATTCTACAAGCCGAAAATACTTATTTAAGAAGATTTGAGGTTTTGACGTTTAGTCAGTCAGTGTCATCTTTCTTGTTTCTTCCTGTCTTTTTATTGCCACAATGCATTGTGATAATTATATATTTTCAATCAATTTAATCTACTTTATTATATCACACAAGTTTCGCTAAAGATTTAAGTTTATGTTTTATTTTTCCGTACGTATAACATATGAATGATTTTGGTTTTACTTTAACAATTCACTTCAACTCATTATCGAACTTTGTCTTACAAAAAGTGTCACGCAACTGGATCAAGAAAGTTGCAATTCTTGTTCATTAAAGCAGAATAGTTTGAAATATGCTTTTATAATTAATGTAAAATCTATAATTTAGTTTAATTTTATAATAATTATTTTATGTGTAAATATATATTATATTTATTTTTAAGAAATAATTAGATCTAAAATTAAATAGAATAAATAAATAGTTCACTTAATACAGTAACTTCGTTAAATTATACTTGATTCAACCTTAAGCGCGAATCAATGCAATTACGCCATCGACAACCGTTTATAGACCCTGCAAATCCAATTATTAGTATTAACCCACTTATTAATAATTCTTAAAGAATATGCATGCATCAATATGTTAGAACAAATACCCAGTATTGACAGTTTTAAACTCAGTCTGTCGATCCTGTGAAGTGTAGTCGCGTTTTGGGATTAGCTTCGAAATAGTCAGAGTATAACGGTGCCTTGTTAAGTCAGCTGCACAATTGCTTTGTTTCACTAGGTCAGCGTAGCCGTCGGTTGCTGGAACTCTTAGTTTAAACCTAGAAATTTTTAAAATATAAATAAATGAAAAGTTTTTTTTTGTAAAAGTAAAGTATATAAATGTATATAATATACGACGTTATATAATATTACGTTCAAATTGTAGTACCCACTTTATAAGAAAACCCAAGGAAATGTGAGAAAATCCCAATCAATTCAGCTTTATATTTCAAGAGACGTCCAATAAACGTCCAGCCACAAGAATATGATATCGGATATCATAAATCGAATAATTGATAGTCTGGTCGTAGTAGACTTATCTATTGGATATGAGCCAGACACAAGGCTGCTTATGCGCTATCGCCATCGTCCTCAAAGAAACGTTACAACTAAGTTATTTTAGCTAAGTGTTTCACGTTTCTACACATAATATGAGTACGTGTGGTGAAACTGAATTTTTAGAACGTTTCTTTTTTAGGTTTACTTAAGGCATATTCATGAGATTTTTTTTCGGTAGTATTTTTTGTGTCACCCCAAATTAAATCTTACTATAAAAGTACCGCACTATAGAAGCTGACTAGACCAACTCAAATAAAATATTTTAAAAAGTATAATTAAATAAATCGTAAAAAATAGATTTTTCTTTATTTTCCGTGTTTTCTTTCCTTAAGTAGAGTTTGTCTTTCCAATTAGATGTTGTACAATATTTGAATTGTAAATTAAAAGTAACTCACGAATACAAACAATGAGAAATGCGCTTATTTAGCAATAAAGCGAAGACCAACATGCAGCATGCTTGACAAAAAATAAAATATTATTATAGCTTTTTAAAATTATTCTAAATTGGAAAATTGTATTTAGTTTATTGAGAATTCTTGTTGTATCGGAATCTCTTTCTGAATGACATAGGAACAGAAGTAAACTCTAAAACATGAAAAGATTTGTACAATATATGTGGAAAGTCGGTAATCCGAACAGCATCTGGCTCCACTCCAAAATGCGATGACGGCCACATTACCAAATACGAGTTCTGTCGATCGCATTTTATAAATCCTCTTTTTGTGGTTTTGGATAAAATACATGTTTTATGAATGCGGTACGTTTTGATGGATTCAATCTTGTGCATTACTAATAATATATATTTAAATTAATTATATTTTATCTAAGATTGTAAACCCTGCAACCCTTGTCGGTGCAACTGGCGACCGTCAAAAGAAATAATACCAACAGTAATTTTCGAGTGCATATTAACAATTTATGGTCGTAAATTATATGAATAAGTAAACCTTACGTCACTAGATTTTTACGGCCTATAAAAAGCATCAAAACTGCCGGTATGACGTTTTCTTTATGCCTTCATAAAAATATTGTTTTAATTAAAATAAAAAAAACTGTTTATTTTTTAAAAATATATTTATTTATTAGTATATTTTAATTATCAATCGATAAGATCAATTGCAATGTTAGCAGCAATTCAGATTCCGAGATCGGCATTTCTTTGAAATAATTTTATTATATCTACTACTGAAGATTTCATCTCGTTTATTTATTAGGAGAAGAAAAAACAATCTTCAAGTATAGTTTTTATTAGAGAGAATTTTAATAAAAAATATATAGAAATTAATACCTTTAACAATGTTTGTTTCCATAAAATTCTATACAATTCATTAGTGTTGGGAGTGGGAGTTGTCTAGACGAAGGGCTTTTGCGACGTGTGTCTAAAGTTACCGCATCGATCTCGCTTCCAGACAGTCATATAGAAATAGGTATATTTGTATACCTACAATATAATTACACACCATTTTTGAAACGTGAATCTAATTTGTAGAGAAGTCGTACCAAAAAATAAAAAATAGCATTATTATATTGTCATTTTAGTGATATCATACAAAAAACATTATTAAAACTAACATTAAATATGTAATGAAACTAATATAGGTACTAAGTATATATTACTTAGTTTTAACTATGTTTTCTTCATCACTTTGTCCCTTCCTTACTTATCACCTGAATAAACAGGGCAAGTAAGCATCCTCATATTGACGTATTTAATCTTAATTTGTATTTTAGCCGTAGCTACTCTTAATTTAATTACTTAATTATTTTCTTTATAATCTGGTCGTTGACAATCTGAATAATATTAAATACAGTAATGCCCCGCTTTACGCGAGGGATACATTCCGGAAAAAACTGAAATTCCCGCGACTTTGGAGAAGTTGATAACTACATTATATTTATACGCACTCTTTCGCGTAATGCGGGGAAATTGAGCGCGAAATTTGAATTTCGCGTTATAGTGAAACCGGGCATAACGTGGTCGCGTAAAGCGGGGTATTACTGTATATAAATAGCTGTATAATGGACTTCAAGGTTAATACAGCGAAAAGAAAAAAAACCCGATCATTTTAAAAATAGTAGGTACCTACTCCACAGAGGCCAACAGAATAATATAGAAGAAAAATCATAATAATTAAATAATGCATGAGTTAGTCTGAAAACCAAATATCAGACAATATGAGGGGAAGATATTATTTCCTGGTATATACAAATTAATACCACGCTCTGTGCTCTCACGTATCAATTAGTTTATAACTTTAATTGGAGTCTGTTGCTAGCCAATTACATTACGGCAATATGGCATCGAATTGTTTTGTCAGAATGTTTATTGTATGCAATTAAATTACAAATATTATTCGCTTATTTATTGTAACATAAATGAAGAATAGCTAAAGTAGGTTAATTAAAGGAAAAAATAAAGAAAGTCGCTTCATGAAGAAAATATACCTACAATAAATTAGTTGTTTAAGAAACATTACTTCGTTTTCTTTTTTTAAATCTTCTCATCTGGCAAATAACTGTTATTTATTTTAAAAAATCATTTTTGGTGCATGTCCTTGAAACATAGGGTTAGAAAAATAATTCGGAGTCAACAAACATGTTATCGTCCATCATTTCAATATGTCGTTGCTGTATGAATTAATTATTTTTTTTATTATTGTACAGAGCTTCAATATAACATAGCAAAATAATTATAGCATGAATAATAAAAATACGATCTGCGTGGACGAACTGAAATCCCCGCTACGAGTTCAACGCACGCTGTTAGGGCGCGTCTGTGTAACTGCTTATTGTAGGTGTACATACATCATACATTCTGAAATCTTTTTTCTTCACATTTATGTGTTTTAGATAAATATTTAAATAGGTAGTTTGATTCAGCAAAAACTATAATTTTTTAATTTGGAAATTGTTACGTGTCATATAAATTACACAAATTAAAATATTTTGTTATTGATCATTTGCTCAATAAATATAGTTTCGCATGAAAATAAAGATTAAGTGCGAATTTGGGAACCATTAAACATAGTAAATGAAGTAAATCATTGCTGTAATCATTAAGCATTAATGTATACAGAATGCTGACAGATTTCCACAAATAATAGATAGGTAAGTTAGTGTCAGATATAATTTTCTTCCAGCAATAATCTCTCCATGGATGGGGGAGCGTTTGGCAGGGTGAAGGCACGCAGGCGCAATCAGGCTTCAGCAAATCAACCCCTCCGCCCCATGTAGTTGAGCTGTGGACGCAGGAACGCGCGGCCGCCTCCGCGAAGTTACGGCCTAAATGCAAAAAAATCTTGCAAATCGATAATATGGAAATAGTACATTAAAATAAATAAAATTTTGTACTAAAATATTATGAATTGCTCATTGAAAATCGGGTGCCAAATGGACAATATACAGTCGCGTAGTCGCAGTTATGCTGTCAAGTCAGCGAGGAATGTTTTGCCATAATTACTTGTTAGTGTCAGTTGTGTATTTTGTAAATAAATAATGAATTTCTAAGTAAATTAATTAGCGAATTTGACTGCAGAGGCGGTGTTCAATTACCAGGTATGAAAATTAATTCATTTTGTATTTTAAATATTTAAACATTTCTTCTGCCTACATGAACTTTTAAAAAATCTTATACAAATTTTTAATTGGGACTAGCAAGCAGTTCTCATAAGATATTTGCGTGTCAAATGAAATAGATTTATTTATTTATTATTTAAGAATAATACATAATATGGTTTTCGATGGTCCCACACCATGTCACGTTATAAAATTTACCTGTTTTTTTTTGTGAAAATATACAAAGGAAAAGCTAAGCCTATTAAAAGTAAAAAATATATTAAATAGGTGTGCAAATACAATAAGATCGGCGTGGAAAAGTAAAACAAATAAATGAACAAGTACTTTAAAAATTTGTTTTCAATAGGTGTTAGCTGAAAGATTTTAAAATTCGTCGCCGTTTTCTTTCAATACAATTCGTTTGCCAGACTCTACTACTATTTTACATTATTTTTAATAATAGTGTATTCTTTACAAAGACAGAATTAGTATGTGTTTTTAATTTATCATGACAATACCTAGAAAGTATGACCGCATAATTTGATACGACACCGATGTCTATCATAGCAGATGCCCAGATTTCAGTATCAGATTGGTATAACCGGGTATAACGATCGAGTGTGCGCATCAGTCTAAACCAGTGTTTCCCAACCGTTTATGTGCCGACCCCCCCCCCCCCCAGCCTTTTTAAAATTCTTATGCCCCCTATGTATCCAAACACCCAGTTGAAATTTTGGTCTCGTCAGCGAAATTATACCAATTGTTTACCACAATTATTTAAGAACTTTTTTCGTTAAATTTGGCATCTAGGTCTAACATCGCATTTAAACGGCCCGTAGCGAAAGGTTTAAACTCGTGTCGAGTCCATTTTCGAATTGCCCCCCTTAACAATCAAATTGCCGCCCTGTTCCCACGTTGGGAAACACTGGTCTAAACGGTCTTCTCAAACAGGGATACATCCATCTGTGTTCGAAACTCTCAAGTATGCCAAGCTAGTATATAGAAAGTGAGGCGTTAAATATTTTTGAGTCATAAATGATAAATGTACATAAATTTCTTACAAATATATTAATATTTATATGCCCTTTAAAATTATATCATGAGTTTATTTTAAAAGTTAGGATATATACGAGCAAAGAATCAGCTAATGCTAGAGAGCTACATTGAATCTAAAGTAAAGATCAGGCCATATTTACGATTACAAGTAATACGCTCTGGAAGTTTAATATAAATATAAATTTATTAACGTGTTATACTAGGATTTTTAAGCAAAAAAAAAATTCGCGTGTTTAAATTAATTCAGCTAATATAAAGCCTATTGCGTAAACTTGCATAAAATAATTTAATTTTGTTGAAAAGGAACAACATTCGCGCCCAATAATCAAATAACATTTCTATTAGAAGGTCGGCTTTAATTATTCTAACGCTTTATTTGTATTTGTTACAGAATGGAAGTTACCGGACCCATTTTCCTTATTCTGTTCTTTGGGCAATTATCAGCGTTGCCTGACACAATTAGAATAGGTAAGTTTCTTTGTTGGAGTTTTGGCGAACGATTCCTGCTTCTTCGAGTGTAATAATAGTGGATAATTGTCAATTATATGTTTGTGTGTGCGTGAGTGTGGATTAATTATTCACAGTACGAAAACGTGCGTTGTATGTAGGTAATTATCTATATGAATCCAGTGTCAATCTAATTTCTTTATATATTTATTTATACATGCATGTAGGTACTAAGATAATAAGTCACGGTTTGCTAAATGGGATATTTTAAAGACATATGCTAATATCACTTCAAAACTTAAAACGCATTCTGTCCATAGAAGGAAAACTTAATATTTGACAAATTTTAAAAAATTAATAAAAGAGTCACAGTTGTTTTTATGTACTAAAGTGAACAAGTTTGTTCATCAGTTGTGAAGAAAACGAAGAGAAGTACTTAAAAACTTAATCAAATTTACTGAATCAAAATTATTATAAAATAGTTACTTTTTCAATATGATATCGCCTTTTTTTAAATATCGCGTCGGCAACTCAAAACATCAGAAGATATACACTAAGAAGATTTAAAATTAGCGGAGGAACTCAAAACATCAGAAGACTACTAAGAAGATTTAAACTATTAGCGGAGAAACTGACTACGACTATGCATATCTTGTATTAAACAAGGTTCAAAAGCATTGTCGTAGCCTCTTTTTCTGCTAGTTTATTCATCAGTTGTGAAGAAAACGAAGAAAAATACTTAAAATTTTAATCAAATCTACTGAATGAACATTATTATAAAATAGTTACTTTTTCAATACGATATCGCTTTTTTTCAAAATATCGCGTCGGTAACTCAAAACATCAGAAGATATACACTAAGAAGATTTAAAATTAGCGGAGAAACTGACTACGACTATGCATATCTTGTATTAAACAAGGTTCAAAAGCATTGTCGTAGCCTCTTTTTCTGCTAGTTTATTCATCAGTTGTGAAGAAAACGAAGAGAAATACGTAAAAGCTTAATCAAATTTACTGAATCAAAATTATTATAAAATAGTTACTTTTTCAATATGATATCGCCTTTTTTTTAAATATCGCGTCGGCAACTCAAAACATCAGAAGATATACACTAAGAAGATTTAAAATTAGCGGAGGAACTGACTACGACTATGCATACCTTGCAATAAAACAAGGTTCAAAAGCATTGTCGTAGCCTCTTTTTCTGCTAGTTTATTCATCAGTTGTGAAGAAAACGAAGAAAAATACTTAAAATTTTAATCAAATCTACTGAATGAACATTATTATAAAATAGTTACTTTTTCAATACGATATCGCTTTTTTTCAAAATATCGCGTCGGTAACTCAAAACATCAGAAGATATACACTAAGAAGATTTAAAATTAGCGGAGAAACTGACTACGACTATGCATATCTTGTATTAAACAAGGTTCAAAAGCATTGTCGTAGCCTCTTTTTCTGCTAGTTTATTCATCAGTTGTGAAGAAAACGAAGAAAAATACTTAAAATTTTAATCAAATTACTGAATGAAAATTATTATAAAATAGTTACTTTTTCAATACGATATCGCTTTTTTTTCAAAATATCGCGTCGGTAACTCAAAACATCAGAAGATATACACTAAGAAGATTTAAAATTAGCGGAGAAACTGACTACGACTATGCATATCTTGTATTAAACAAGGTTCAAAAGCATTGTCGTAGCCTCTTTTTCTGCTAGTTTATTCATCAGTTGTGAAGAAAACGAAGAGAAATACGTAAAAGCTTAATCAAATTTACTGAATCAAAATTATTATAAAATAGTTACTTTTTCAATATGATATCGCCTTTTTTTAAATATCGCGTCGGCAACTCAAAACATCAGAAGATATACACTAAGAAGATTTAAAATTAGCGGAGAAACTGACTACGACTATGCATATCTTGTATTAAACAAGGTTCAAAAGCATTGTCGTAGCCTCTTTTTCTGCTAGTTTATTCATCAGTTGTGAAGAAAACGAAGAGAAATACTTAAAAACTAAATCAAATTTACTGAATCAAAATTATTATAAAGTAGTTACTTTTTCAATACGATATCGCCTTTTTTGTTCAAAATATCGCGTCAGCAACTCAAAACATCAGAAGATACACACTAAGAAGATTTAAAATTAGCGGAGAAACTGACTACGACTATGCATATCTTGTATTAAACAAGGTTCAAAAGCATTGTCGTAGCCTCTTTTTCTGCTAGTTTATTCATCAGTTGTGAAGAAAACGAAGAGAAATACTTAAAAACTAAATCAAATTTACTGAATCAAAATTATTATAAACTAGTTACTTTTTCAATATGATATCGCCTTTTTTTTAAATATCGCGTCGGCATCTCAAACCATCAGAAGATATACACTAAGAAGATTTAAAATTAGCGGAGAAACTGACTACGACTATGCATATCTTGTATTAAACAAGGTTCAAAAGCATTGTCGTAGCCTCTTTTTCTGCTAGTTTATTCATCAGTTGTGAAGAAAACGAAGAGAAATACTTAAAAACTAAATCAAATTTACTGAATCAAAATTATTATAAACTAGTTACTTTTTCAATATGATATCGCCTTTTTTTTTTAAATTTCGCGTCGGCATCTCAAACCATCAGAAGATATACACTAAGAAGATTTAAAATTAGCGGAGAAACTGACTACGACTATGCATATCTTGTATTAAACAAGGTTCAAAAGCATTGTCGTAGCCTCTTTTTCTGCTAGTTTATTCATCAGTTGTGAAGAAAACGAAGAGAAATACTTAAAAACTAAATCAAATTTACTGAATCAAAATTATTATAAAATAGTTACTTTTTCAATATGATATCGCCTTTTTTTAAATATCGCGTCGGCAACTCAAAACATCAGAAGATATACACTAAGAAGATTTAAAATTAGCGGAGAAACTGACTACGACTATGCATATCTTGTATTAAACAAGGTTCAAAAGCATTGTCGTAGCCTCTTTTTCTGCTAGTTTATTCATCAGTTGTGAAGAAAACGAAGAGAAATACGTAAAAGCTTAATCAAATTTACTGAATCAAAATTATTATAAAATAGTTACTTTTTCAATATGATATCGCCTTTTTTTTTAAATTTCGCGTCGGCATCTCAAACCATCAGAAGATATACACTAAGAAGATTTAAAATTAGCGGAGAAACTGACTACGACTATGCATATCTTGTATTAAACAAGGTTCAAAAGCATTGTCGTAGCCTCTTTTTCTGCTAGTTTATTCATCAGTTGTGAAGAAAACGAAGAGAAATACGTAAAAGCTTAATCAAATTTACTGAATCAAAATTATTATAAAATAGTTACTTTTTCAATACGATATCGCTTTTTTTCAAAATATCGCGTCAGCAACTCAAAACATCAGAAGATATACACTAAGAAGATTTAAAATTAGCGGAGAAACTGAATCATCACTAGATCTGTAAATAAAATATTCTATTCGTCTTAATAAGTTTAGATAGCACGTTACTGAATTATAATATTAAGATATATGTTTTTTTGTAGTTTGTCATTTACTGAGAAGCGGAGTAGCAGCTATTTTTGGACCACAATCTGCTCCCGCGGCAGCTCACGTTCAATCAATTTGTGACACAATGGAGTTACCGCATCTGGAGACGCGGTGGGACTACAGAACAAGAAGGGAATCCTGTTTGGTTAACTTGTACCCACACCCAGCGGCGCTTAGTAGAGTAAGTACTTTTTATATAATAGACCGGTATGTAGCCGCTGTCTGTCTATAGTTAAGCTTGATTGCGGTCTATGAGTAAAGTCTACTGCTACCACAAGGAAATGTGTACAACTAATAGTCGATACTTCTACTATGCCGTGTTGTATACAAATAGACACGGACGGAAGTGCGTCAGATTAAAACTATGTCGCTTTACTTTTAATACGGGTTATATTTAAGCTGAATATAGGCTAAGAATTTTACACAAGTATGTGTTTTTAGGCCTATGTTGATTTAGTGAGAGCTTGGGGTTGGAAATCTTTTACTATAGTTTATGAAAATAGTGATGGATTAGTTCGATTGCAAGAACTGTTAAAAGCTCATGGCCCATCAGAGCTTCCTGTTGCTGTTAGACAACTACCAGATTCTCGAGACTATAGGTATGGTATAGATGTTTCTTAAACTTTTGAGACACTAGCAAAATAAACTAATATAAAAACAGACTTGTTTAGATCTGAAAATACTAATTACTTTCAATTTAATATCTTTAAACTATTTTATTTTTAATAAATGTATAAATAAAGTACAATTAAACATGTTTTAAATGTTTGTTTAGCGATCAGGCTATATCTATGAGCTTTTATTCGAATGTGCAATAATTACTCGGAGTTGCAGTTGACAATATTTGTATTCTTAAATAAAGCGTGTGTTACAGGCCGCTACTTAAGCAAATAAAAAATTCAGCAGAATCTCATATAGTCCTAGATTGTGCTACAGACCGAATAAGAGATGTTTTACAACAGGCACAACAAATTGGCATGATGTCTGATTATCATAGTTATCTGATAACGTCTTTGGTGGGTAAAGTTTTGTTTTATTTATCCCAAAGTTACCCGAGTAAAATTAGCCTACCGTAGTCTTCTAGCGTTATCTTTATCCTTACGATATTTACAAATAATATAATGACAAATGACATAATTATCTATAAAATGCACAGGATTTGCATAGCGTGGACCTTGAAGAATTCAAATATGGCGGCACCAATATAACAGCCTTGAGGTTACTCGATCCAGAGCGTACTGATGTACAGAGAGTTATTCGAGATTGGGTTTATGACGAATCACGTACTGGACGTAAATTGCAACTCGGGCACACGTCTTTAAAGGTGAATAGATATGACAACATGACGACAAAACCATAATATTAACGTAAATTTTCTTTACAGGAAAATATGACATTTATAAAAGTAAGTACAAATTATAGACTACCACAATTATTATTTTATTACCTATTATTAAGAATTATGATTATTTGATATAGACAGAAACGGCGTTAATGTATGATGCAGTACATCTTTTCGCAAAGGCGTTACATGATTTAGATACATCGCAGCAAATTGACGTTAGACCTCTATCATGCGAAGCAGAAGACACGTGGCCTCATGGTTACAGTTTAATTAACTATATGAAAATTGTGAGTAAACCTATAAACTATTATTAAAAAAGATATATAGTGTATTAAAAGAGGAACTTCTGCTACATGTAGATACTTTGGTCCCAATAAGTGCTAACAAAAGCTTTAAAAGCCTTAGCCTTAAGTTATAGGTAGCCAAGACTTTTACCTACTAAAAACCAATTTTAATTAGATCTGAAGTATTTTTCATGTGTATAGATTGAAGTCGAAATACTTTTATGACAAATGTTCTTAGCTTTGTAAACTAAGGCTCATTTCCACAGGGTGTTATCTCAAGTTAGTTTTAACAACTATATGAGCATCTGCAAGATCTAGGATAATTTTTGTTCTCTTTTGAATATACAAATTACAAAACGCTTAATTAATTAACAACAGGTGGAGATGAAAGGATTAACAGGAGTTATAAAGTTTGACCATCAAGGATTTAGAAGCGATTTTACACTAGACATAATCGAGTTAACAAGGGACGGGTTACAGAAAGCTGGATCTTGGAATTCGTCTGAAGGAGTAAATTATACACGTTCATATGGCGAAAATCAAAAGCAAATAGTTGAGATACTACAAAATAAAACTCTCATTGTGACTACTATATTGGTACGTATTATTTGAAAAGTACGATCTTTGGATGTTCGGTATACTACTAGAGTGAAAGTCGGAATGGCAACCCTTTAAAATGATAAGAAAAAAACTCATAGTACTTGAATTAAAGAAAAAAAGGTGTCATATTTCGCGGGTTGTTTTTAATAAAATTATTAATCATTTGTAACTTCACGCATGACGTCACGGGCCAATTGCTAGTTATAAATAAATACCACTTTAACGTATAACCACGGATTACATAATAATACAAAATACAATTAAGTATTGCAATCCTTTATGTTGAACATTTGAACAAAAAGCATTTTACCTTGTACCTACATACACAAAAGCTTTTGTAATAAGCGTAATATTAACTAGAGCTGCGTCTGCAACATAATTATACATTTGCGGTGATTGTAGAGTTCTCCATATTGCATGAGGAAAGAAGCGAGTGAAAAGCTTACTGGCAACGCTCAATTCGAAGGATATGCCGTGGATCTTATTCATGAAATTTCGAAAGTATTAGGATTCAATTACACCTTTAAGTTAGCACCAGACGGTCGATATGGATCTTATAATAGAGAGACGAGGGAATGGGATGGAATGATTCGAGAACTTTTAGAACAAAGAGCTGATCTTGCTATAGCTGACTTGACAATCACTTATGATAGGTAATGTAAAGAATTTCTTTTTTTATTGTAGTCTGGTATATGACCGCATTCCACATAGCTCCTTGCAACTATTTAAATTAATTGAACTCTTGAAATCATGCTCATGTATTTTACAGAGAGCAAGTAGTGGATTTTACAATGCCTTTTATGAACCTTGGAATCTCTGTCTTGTATCGCAAGCCAATAAAGCAGCCACCGAACCTTTTTTCCTTTTTGTCTCCGTTGTCATTGGATGTTTGGATTTACATGGCTACAGCGTATTTAGGTGTATCAGTGCTGCTGTTTATATTAGCAAGGTACGTGGTTAGTTGTATTTAGTAGGTACTTCATTTGCTAAGTAATAAAAACATTCAATTACAAATCAAATCTTTTTGTATACTCGTACAATTAATAATGAAAATGTTTTAAATATGTTTAGGTTAGTTCTTAATATTTTTTTACCATATAAATTGGACTTAATAGGTTTACTCCATATGAATGGCATCAGACTCGTGTCCCGGATGGTGAAAAAATGGAAAACATTTTCTCTCTTTCTAATTGTTTATGGTTTGCCATCGGGTCTCTCATGCAGCAGAGCTGCGATTTCCTGCCCAAGTAAGAACGACATTATAATCAAAAACATATGGATTACTTTCGTCTGAGAAAGTTATTCATATAAACTCAAGTGTCACAAATAGTGAACTCGGCGAAACCTCAAAATGAGTTAAATAAATAGCTGATGCCTGCATTATTTGGGCGCAGGTTCAGCCCCTACGAGTGGGACAGCCCGAGGAACTGTCTCGACGAGCCACCGGTGCTGGAAAATCAATTCACTCTCTTGAACTCGCTGTGGTTCACTATTGGATCCTTGATGCAGCAAGGTTCAGATATCGCACCGAAGTAAGTCTTCTTTTACCACCCAGAGGAAGTCGTCTACGGCTACATTTCTGTTACAATTATTTGTGTCACTTGTTTGTGTATCTAACAGTATTGTTACATACGAGTAAATAGTAGGATGGAAATGTAGCTTCAGGCTAACTCTAACTACTCGAGTAAAGAATTCCTTTCCGCTAATTAGTTTCAAAGTGACCACAGTCCTTTGAAATTTTCAAGCATCGACGTTTCTCCGACGACCCTCCAATTTAAATAGAGTCGTGTCGGCAATTTGAACTAGTTTGGTTACCACTATAGTTGGCTAACGAGTTCGTAGTTTAGTTGCTAATAGAAAGACTACATACTATAGTTACGGATATTAATATTGCACTTAAATTGATTTGCTTGTGTAGTATCAAATAGCTTGCTGCATCAAACTATTTTATAAGTTCATTTTACATCTAATTTCAACATTATACAGAATGACTCAAAATCATTGATAATTCATTTATGTTTTACAAATTTTGGATTATTATAGAGATTTGCTCTGAATAATAGTCTCTATTGAAAAAATATAATATTATATTTTTCGCATAAAGTTGACTTAAAGAAGAAATTGTTCTTTATTTTAAATGTAAACAAATATTGTTGTTTTCATACTTCCTTTGCGTGTCAATAATTTTGAGGCATCTGTATACTATAGCATTTTATTTTTAAAACAAAATTATAATAAACGGCACTAGTTGTTAATCTTACATTTGAAACTTACAATTAACGATCGTAATTAAAGTAATTTAACTAATAAACAAAAGCTAATTTACAATAAATATAAAAGTAATAAATCTTAGTGAATAATAATAAATTCTACAGAGCTGTTTCAACGCGGATGGTGGCGGGAATGTGGTGGTTCTTCACATTAATCATGATTTCCTCGTACACCGCCAATCTGGCAGCTTTCCTTACTGTAGAACGAATGGATTCGCCCATTGAAAGCGCAGAGGATTTAGCTAAACAAACTAAAATTAAGTATGGAGCTTTGAAAGGCGGATCAACGGCAGCTTTCTTTCGGGTATATTTATCATAAGATTATTGTTCTCTTTATGACGTTATAACAATTTGCTACTGACAATATAAATATTTCATCATTCATTCGTTCAATTCAAATAATTTTACCTTTATTAAAACTTCCAACAGGATTTTAGAGGTAAAATTAAGAGACCGTCTGCTTTGTATGATGACACTTACTCCCATATTTAATTTATAGCATTCCACCAATATGAAAAACTAAAATTAATAAAAATAATAAATCTAGTCCTATACTATCTCATATTCCCGCCAAAATCATATAATTATTGTTACATAGGATTCTAATTTCTCGACGTATCAACGCATGTGGTCTTTTATGGAATCAGCACGGCCTTCGGTTTTCACGACAAGCAATAAGGAAGGAGAAGAACGAGTGATGCGAGGAAAAGGTGGTTATGCATACTTGATGGAGTCTACCACGATCGAATATGTCGTCGAGCGAAATTGTGATCTTACGCAAGTTGGAGGAATGTTGGATTCTAAAGGATACGGAATTGCAATGCCACCTAGTAAGTAGGCTGTTTTTAACACTTAAAACATTAAGTTATTATATATTAGTAAACATAGGCACAATCTGACTACTCGATAAAACGACAAGGATAAATTTGAAATTAAAAGTCCTAAAAATATCATTTACACTCAATAATTGCATTCAATTAATATTTTTATGTGTAATACAATTGCCTCGTGCAAATAAACCTTAGACTAGAAATTTTGTTTGAAATTTAATTAAGACCTTACCTAAATTCTTGTGAAATTGTAGTCCTAAGATCGTGCTAATGAAATTTCTCTCATATCTCTGTAAACCTCTTGTGTATTTTCGTCCTGAATATAGGAACGCTTTTTCTAAATAACTTATGAATAACAATGCATTTCCATTTTAATAGATTCGCCATATCGTACTGCTATAAGTGGTGCCGTGTTAAAGCTACAAGAGGAGGGAAAATTGCATATCCTAAAAACCAAATGGTGGAAAGAGAAGCGTGGCGGCGGATCCTGTAGGGTACGATATTACTTTTAGATGACTTGACAAGTTCAGTTTTTATCGTTTGTTTAATAAACATTGTTTCTTTAGATTAATTTAAATTATAGCCAATCGTTCTTTTTTTAAAATTTGTTTATTTATTCATAACGAATTTTAATAAAAGAACTTTAAAAGTAGTGTTAAAACAAAAAGAAAGCGATGTCTGGTTCCATCGCCCTAAACCGATGTAAAGATTATATTTTGCGCTGTTCTGTCCATCATATTTATTTTTAGTTATAAATAATTTAAACCGAAAACGAAATAAATAATAATTGATCATATTAATATTATTTGTATAATAATTCAGAATGTTCGTATGTTTGTCTTCGAATATGTTCATAGCTGAACCAATTCAAATACCGTTTGATGTCGTGAGAAATGTTATTAGGTAATATTACAATATTTTATTAGGATGACACTTCAAAATCTCCTTCGACTGCGAACGAGTTGGGTTTGGCGAATGTCGGAGGTGTATTCGTCGTCCTCATGGGAGGTATGGGGGTGGCGTGTGTGATAGCGGTCTGCGAATTCCTTTGGAAGTCACGTAAAGTTGCTGTCGATGAGCGGGTTAGTTTATTCCATTAACCACTATACTACGTGAATCTTATACGAAGTGCAAAGTTAAAGAACCAGAAAAATAACGTATTATTTTTGTTCTAGGTTTACTTTTAAATATTTGGTAATTTTTTAAATTATTTTTGTTTTGTAGACGCTATTTTTGTTGTGTGATTTGATTTTAAATAGGTAAATGAATATGCTAAAAACTTTAAACGTGAAAACTCATTAATATTTTAATTAATTCAAAATTTTATTTTAATGCTGCATTACAATGGATTTTAGAAGGAAGAGGTGCGAATATTTTAATATCTATTAGGTACTGTCTAACAAGTTGATTTATAGGTCATATAGACAATTTTCGCATAATAAATAATATTAAGATTATTACCGAATATTACAACAACAACAAAAAACCTCTAAGAGTACATTTATATGACACACACACATATGACTATTTGAAATAACAAACGTTATTTCTTATGCGAATTTGGACTTGCGTAAATTGGTCTATAGTGACTTACAAATCAACAGTGATCGTACCCCACGGCAGCTGAAGGGAATGGCATTAAAACTTGTATTTTTATGGGACAGGCATCTCTGTGTTCGGAGATGGCTTCTGAGCTGCGCTCTGCTCTGAAATGTCCCGGCAGTGGTGGGAGTAGTGCAGGCAATGGGGGCACGCGGGACGGCGCCGCCTCGCCCTACTTGCACTATGGGTTTAGTACAAAGAGCCAACTTCACTAGCGACCAGAGACTGCCTGCTCGTCTCCTAGTGACGTGTAGGCAAGGACTGAGTGCACCTCAGTGTGGCATGTGAATGAATATGTCAGTGCATTGTAAATATTGGTTGTAAAACGATTAAACAGTTAAATATCACGAGTGTATAAATTATATTCATTGGTATTTTAACTGAAATGTTTTTTCGCATTATGCCAAATTAAAACGTCTGTGCCAATTTTGTTGAAGTGTTCTAATTAAAAAGTACATTACCTATAAGGAAGACATATGTACATTCTTGTTTAGAAAATTATTTGTTAAACAAATTGTGTTTTTATAAAGAAAATTTCATTGTACCTGAATAATCTTTTTATAATTGTAATTACCTACATATGTTGTTATTTTATATTTAGAAATATTGATTGTATAGCTAAAAATTCTTATAAAAGTTATTAAAAATCTAGACTCAAATCTTCATTCAAAAATCAACGAGAAAGACCAATAAATTCACATTTCTCGCATTGTTATTCTATTTATTTTAAGTAATAATAAAACTTATCATAATTTGTTCCAATAATATGTACCTACTTACTAATATAAGCCAAATAACTATCGTAAACTGCCATTTTTTATTGTACACAATTTTTATTTAGTTTATATTTAAAAATAACAGGAAAAAGGATCAATATTTGTATGTTAATTTATTAAAGTGTATTGAATTATTTTATAAATGTTTTAGTACTCAGTAGACAAATTATCTATACTAATAGTACAATACTAATAAGCATTGGTGAAGAATAACGGCTCAAAAATGTGCCAAAACAATACGATAATTAAATATTCTGTAATATATTTTGTAAAATATTCTAAGTACTTAGTATAATAAAACGTTTTACCTAATATACTGTTTATTATTTCACCTATCATATTTTACTGGATTGTAATGAAGTTTAGAAGTTACGTTAGCTTTTAACCGCTTGAACATAGATAAAAATATTTATATTAGTTATGTAAAGCCGTATCTAAAAAAGAAACGTCATATTATATCTATGGTAAGTCAGTGTATTTTCTCGGTGATATTTACATAGATATTACACACGAATAAATTACAATATTTTTAAGTAAAAATATAAAGTACGCTTAGAGAAATCAAATAAATCCCGTCAAATCAAACTATGTATCTTGAGTTAACAAACAGGACTAAATAGTTAAGTTTTCATTTTTGGTTAAACATAAAGACGAATGTATGTGTGTGTATGATATATTGATAGTGATTTGACACATGTACAATATGAAATTATAAATATAATAGTTTAGAATTTCAATTGTTTATTATTTATTCTTTTGTCAATAAAAAAAAAGTTAGCTTTATAAGATGAACTTGAATTTGTAAGATATTTTATAAATTATCCGTGTACATTGCCAAATTTATGGCCTTCATGAATTTGATTCGATGAAACTCGTAAATTTTAGACTCGAAATATAAAGATAAGACTGCGGGTAAATGAGTTAACTCTTGTTCACGACTGTTTTATGTATTTTATACGACATGGGTGTTACACAAACCTACAGTAATTTATGTCTGTGACACTTAAATTCGATTTGTGTTTTACAAAATATACAATGACATTATTACATATGAGTACATACTTAAAAAATAAATTTACAGATAAATTAATATTAATTATAAAACATATAGAAAATGAGATGAAATTAAATGAAAATTTAACATGAGGATACTATGAGTCACATCGTAAGTTGTTCGAAAATTAATGATGGAATGATAATTAATGAAATTCGCCGGCTGATAACAGCGGTCAATGCATGCAGGAAGATACTCCGCTTACAGTGTGTGCTATACCTACATGTGTGTGTTTATTACACAATTTGTTAGTAATTAAATTTATCGTATTATATATTAAACACAGATCCATCTATATAAAATGTTTTATAGATAAATTACTTGATACAAAATTTTATATAAGCCTTAATGATACATATATATTCTTAATACTATCAGTTGCGATTACGTTTAGGCGTTTTTATTTATTTATTATGACTAAATAACTATAAATAAAAAACTATCGAATTTCATGTATTATAAATAAAATAAAACTAATTGAAATTGCTATATCTCGAGAAGTAGACGCCATAGGTGGGTCGGGTAAAGGACAATTTTGTTCAAAAAGATGAGTTCTTTCAGGATCTGAAATTTTTTCATGATTTTTTTTAAAACCAGCTATGTTCAAGTCCAAAGGCCGAGTCAAAGCCGCGACTGTAGACGAAAGCAAAATCACTAGTTATAAAATAAAACTAAAACCTATTATAAAATTAATCGTTTTAAAGAGTGAATCCTTTTATTTTGAAGTTGACTGTACATACATCCCAACTTTGAATTAAACTCAAGCCCCTATGTTTGTGTTAGACATGTTTTATTTTGTTGTCACATTACAACTTCTGCAACAAAGTCAGTTTATATCCCCGAGGCATGTCATTCGTGATCCTTCCTGCGCCAGCGGCCATATACTGGTCTCTGATTAAAATCTATTTCACACAAGCAATAGGTATATAGCTTTATGGCCGGATATTACCACACGTTTCAAATTAATACGAAACTTTAATGAGATGGAATTTCAAATATTTACCTACATAATTTAAAAACCAATCTTCAATATTTACTTAGGATTTTTTAAAATTCATCAAAATATCGTTGTAAGATAGAAATTTTACGTTTATCAGAATATTTAAAATAGGTAAACATCGTTTTCGTAAACACGAATATTATTGATGCTTGTGAGATTTGAAGTATCGTTATAATTATAGTTAGTTAAAAATACATTTTAATAAACAGTATATGTAAACTTTCGAGTAAATAATAATGAATAGTGTAATTACCTTAGTGTAATATTACAAATTACAAGCTTTTTCGTCAACCTTCACAAATTCCGAATCGTGCACACTTTCACATTGACAGCTATAATTTCAAACAAAGCAACATGGAGGACTGAACGTTGTGTGCGATGTTCACGAGGTTCGGTCGCCGGGAACATCCAGCAGGACGTTTTCCCATCCCGCCCCGGTACCCCGTTCCGCCCCGGGTTCCCCTACCTAAATAATGATGTTAAAGTAATTATTTATATTTTAATTTAGTATAAATATTTACAGAGTATTTTTACGGACTAGACGAAATGTCGCTAGTGCAAAATCATTGAGTTTAAACTAAAGAACCATCAGTAACAAAGTTATTACGCTACAAAGATTTGTAGCTATCGGCCAATATTCGCAATGTTCTGTTGCCACAATTAAGTTCGTATGGGTTACTTCATATACCTACATATCAAAGTAAATCTTGTGTTCCTAACAATGAGTGATGATATTTAAATATAAAGCAAACTAATAATTTAGTTACATTCAAATTATTTTATTTATCAACTTATTTTAAGTTATTTTATAAATACCCGAATGTCTCATCTGATTTACGCATTACTCTATGAGCATAACTTTTCTACTTGAAGTAATATTTCCTTATTTCGAAAGCATTCAGTTTTCTTCTTGAATTATTTTCAGTAAAGTAACACTTTTCCACCCAGTGGAGTTTTGGAGGAGAATTCAAAATATGCTATTCCCAATTTCTCCATTCTTATGTACGTTTAGAAACACTTACTGAAGTTTAGGAATCATCATTATTTAGAAAAATAGTTCAGGACCGATAATATCTATCTCCTAAATCTGTCCAAAACTGCCTAAAATTTATTGTACAATAAAAACCGAGACATTATGTCATCATTTCGCATTACAATTACTTATACTATTTAATGAACATTTAATGATTTCTTACATTTGTCATGATTCGCCTTATGTTACTACTGAGCTATTGATCCGGTCCAGGTATATTAATTACCTACCGCCGTTTTTCATTAACGATAATTTTCGGTCTATCGAAACACATGTACCTAATGATAGGCGCAAAAATTATTAACAATAAAATATCGAATTCATAAAATAACAATTAATTAACTATTAATAATACAGTAAAATGAGCCGTTTGTTTGTCAAAGATAACGCGAGGGCACACCGTGTCCCAGTAAAGTTCGATTTATTGTTGCACCGACGACGCATGGTAGACGAATGGTCGCCATTGGCTGATTTTATAGCTTTTCCCGGACTATTACGTTCAACGTAAACTCCTATTAATTTTATTGCCGATACTATTTGTCAACCGTAAGTTTGTGATCGTGTACCAATTTACTCATTTCTTTATCATGAAATGTTGCTATAAAATTGTGGTTCTAATAGAAAATCTTTGCAGTATTACACATTATAAAAAAACATATAGGAATACATAATTATAAGTCATAGTGCACACATAATAAACAAGTGAAATTGTATATTTGTACTAATCGAGAGTGCTGTCATGGGTCTATTCTCTAACACAATAAATATAAAATACATAAAAAGATGTAATGGACATCTTTTCTAAAGTATGTACATTGTACCTATATTGTCGTCTATTGGTAAGTTAGTATTTTGTAAAGGCATGAATCGCAATATATTAAAGTTAAAAACCTCGAGTTCTGCTGTTCGTATATTAAATGAGATCTTAAAAGGGACTTAAGGCGTCAAGGGCCAAAGTGAAAATGACATCGTTTAAAATTGACCCCAGCCTGTTTTTGTCCGTCTTAATGCTATCATTTGTCAAGGTTTTTCCCTTTTATCGAGATATTCTGAGACTTGTCAGTTTGGGGTCACGAGGAAATGACGCACTTCATTCAGCCAAGTAAAATATCTATTTATAAATGTTTTAATGGAAAAATTTTAAAAATAAAGATATTTAAGGCAAATTATTATTTGTTTACTTTGTTTATTTTTATTTTAACTTAAAAAATTGGACAAAATACTTTTTAATACTCTTGTTATGGTTTAAAATCGTACTTTATCATACTTTAATTTTTTAAACTATTTTAAATCGCTTACATGAATAATTTATTTAATATTTCAGAAAATCTGTGTTAAAATAAACGTGTGTTTGCGTACGTCGCTCTCGGATGCTGCCTTTTGTATGTAAGAGAGCATTTTCAAACACTCGAGCATCCTTAGTGCGATCCCAGAGGAATATAATTTTCATTCCGCTTCAACGTACAAGTTGTTGGGATTTCAATGTTTTATTCTTTAATATTTATACCAGTCGACTCTTATGAGCACATGTTATTATTGTTTTATTAGACCCGATGTTGTAAGCAAAAATATTATGTTAATAAAAAACGTAAGTAGGTACCTACTTATTTCATGTCTGGTTGTAATGGTTTACATTGCGCAGATATCTATAGTAAAGAGGACTTTACTTATTATAGTAATAAGTACATACTTAATCACTTGTAATAAAGGCGTGAATAATAAAAGATTTGGTAGGTAAGTGTAATAGTCCTTTTAGTTCTTGTTTCTTGAACCATCCCGTATCGATCGGTCTCGTGAGACATAAATGTAATATTCACGGAAACCCGTGCTGCTGATAGGACCCCTACTGATTTTCTTTGTTTAAACTTCTGTTGTTGTTTTTATTTAAAAGTGAATATTTTAAAACGATTTCAAAGAGTTATCAAGCCGGCATAGCTGAATACAGAGTAGTGCTGTCTGTATAAATTTATATTACGCTATAAATTAACATCCACTTGAGTATGGTTACGTAATATAAATGTATACATAATGCACCGAAGTGTAATATTATGAGAATAACATAAAGTCATAAACATCCAGTTCTGAATTTAATAGTATATAAGATATGATAATAAATATTTGTTTAGGTCTTAATTGAATTCGGAACCACGCACACTGCTGCTGACACCGGACACACTCAAACATCTGTAACATGTAAAGATGATAACAAAAACCCATAAAAATATATAAAATACACAACACACGTGAATTCTAATTTAATGTAGAGATAACATAATAAAACATAAATTATATTTCACGAAAGAAAATGGAAGCCAACAGGAAAAATGTGTTTGATGACAACAAATGTATCCTCATTTCTATACCTCAAAAAGATTTTATTTTTCTTATTTATTACTTTATTTTTAGTAACTTGTTGTTATGCGCAAAAGTACGTAGAGCAAAATATAATAGCTTTCATTATTTAGTATAGGATGTCGGTTTAGCGCAGACCGTTCTGGCTGAACCGGCATCGGATGTGTGTTGGGGTTTCTGCAAGATGATCTGCGGCTCCCTCTCCTTTCATTTTAAGTTTTCTAGATTTAGGTAAGGCACGATGGGGCTGATATGTCTTGTCAGATAAAAGCCCAAATGAAATGAAAATTATTAAACTGTACAAAAGCATAATGACTAACTGGGATTAAATATAATAGAAATAAACGCGATAATAAGTAACATACAGTCTTTTAAATTAGTTAATCATGTTCGAAAATAAGTTATGATATAATAAACCATAAATAGTTATTTGTTACTCTTAAGAATACAATCATACTAATAGATTCTGTAACCAAGAAGCCAATTTGTACATTGATCCTTGGCATTCAGCAGCTTTCACTCAAAACCTTTCAATGAATTTAAAGGAATTTAAACATTTTCCTTAGTCAGAGCTATTGATCAAGCCACTGAGCCGAATATAATACCTTTCTTTCAGTGAAGACTTTTATCTGAGATACTTCGCCAGTAATTTGGTTTTGATTTAAGTGATGAAAATGTTTCTCATCTTCATCTTTATTTTCTTAATAATGACGTAGATCAAAAACTTAATAGACTTCAACTTTTTATACTAGTCACAGTTTTATGTTTTTGTAACTACATATTACAAAATTATATAAGTATTATTCATATATTAAAAACATTGTATGAAGGAACAAAATAATGTTAAAAGCACCACATTACATTAACCATACTATATTTTTTAAATTAGGTCATACATTATTCGAGAACTTCGCATTAAAAACTAGTCCAAAATTAACGTACGTTATTCTTAAAACATATTAAGTAATTTAATTCTCTTTTTCTGTCGTGATCTGATCTAAATGAAGGAAGCTTCTTTTAATCCGAAGGGACAAAACAAATATTGGCTTGTCATTATATTAAAGTTTGCTCAGTTATGAGGGTGGATGGAGGAAGTATATCCTCTTGTGAATAACTAGCTGTCGGCCCTAGCTTTGCTCAGTGTTTGTTTTATATCGTAGTTTGAGATTGCATCATGAGAAAAGACAACTGCTACTAAAAAGAATGTCTACAGGCACTAGCCATGAACAATACAAATTCCTCTTCGTGTATCCGGTCACTCCCAATCTCATCTCAAACCGATTTCCTCGTATTCTTTACTTATTTTATTCTAACTTCGATACAATTTTCATACAACACGTCACACCTTTTTTTGTTTTAAAAATTCTTTCTTAGTGGGCGCTTACGTCTTACGAAACCAATTTTTTATACAAAATTTTCTAAATAAATAAGTAGACCGGTACAATACCCTCCGTCTAACATTGAGAGAAACGACTACAGATGGCCAACGCCGTTCACTTGTCTGCTCTGCGACTCTTTTTGATACTTCCAAGATGGCCGCGAAACGTGAATAAGTCCCTTGAAAGATTGTAGCCTTTATAATTACTGAAATTTTGTGATTAATAATTGGGTGACATTTTGCTTCTGGTTATACAATACACTCGTAATTGTAACTACAGGCTAATTAGTATTCATTACGCTCAATTTCATAATATCAAAGCAGTTTATAATGAAATGCTAAATACATTCATGTCAGCGGTTTCTTTGATGAATTTATGCATACGTCACGGTTCAGTACGACACATGGTTTATTGCCTAATTACGCTTGCCCAAATACACATTAATGTGGATATTAAAAGCGTGTATGTTCATACTACGCTGTATGCGAGTACGCTAGAGTGCGATGCATGATTAGAGACAACCGAGTTCATGACGACACGTCCAGATTCACAGTTTCGACGTTTATTTTCTAAGAAAAACAGTTGAAATATAATTTGTTTAAGTAAAATACTCTTACGTTCTACAATTCAAAAGAAAGTAAGAGCATCTATACAATCTGTTCTGGAACAAGGAAAAGGTAAAAAAGGTATCCAGAGGGACATTAGGCCCTGACAAGCGACCAACTAATTAACCGCCCGCCAACATTAATAATGATCTGAATCTATATCTACATTAATTCCCAAAATACGGCATCAGCATTATGATATAATTAATTATCACAAGCGTTAATTCGAGGCCAGACTTTTGCATAATTTTCACGCTAATTTATACAACTTTGCCCAACACAGCGCGGAAGAACAATAACATGTTATTTTTACGCTAAAAGTTATTATATTTTATTTACTTAAAATAAAAATCACTAATGTTAATTAAAACATGTAATTCAATTATCATAACGGAAACAAGTAAAGTAATAAAGGGCACATCCTGGTGTTAACAAGTTTTAATTATAACTTTGGCTGTAATAAAAGCAAGTTAACATTCCAAACTATTCTCTCGCTAATTCTAGAAACACATTTAGGGGTGTTAAGCAGTTTCGAGAACTTCGTACGTCTGTGGAAAATTTTAATTCAAGTTAGCGAAAACCTAAAGCTTCGTTTACACCAGCACAAATACAATGCCGTTGTCATGGACGGTGAGCGATAATTATACCGCGGATGATAATTAAGTCAATATTATTTTAAACTAATCACCTTAAAGATATGTCCCTAGAACGATCTTTAAATGATTATCATTTAATTAATCTATTCTAACGTAACTTGAAAATTATTTTAATCAATATTAGTTTAGTGATTCGATGTTTTAATTCTTATTACTGAGTCATTTGGAAGCAAATATCAAAGTATTATGAATACCTATATATGTATGTTATTGTATTAGTAAAATTATAAATATTAAATATGAAACTGTTATACCTACTATGATTTTTATATATCGAAAATTGGCGACTCTAAAAATACAAAATTTTAATCATATTATGAACGATATATTAAATTAATTTTATATATTATTATATATATATTTTAAATAAACTACGAACTACATTCGATTATATTTATTATATTTTAAAATTAAGTATACTATAAACGTTGAATCGTTATTATATTGGTTACTTAGGTTTTTGTAATATTAGTTTATGTCTTGTGGGTGTGGGCTTGCAGCTGGACGCACTCATGAAAGTCACTTCTGGGAAATTTCTCTATTATGTATTTTTTCCTTAATTATCTTCCTAAATAATATGTGCATTATTAACATAATTTGACTGTTTGTATGTACATTTTTTGATTAGAAAATTTTATATAACAGGCCTTTTTTCCTAGAGGCAGCAAAAAGTTAAATTAATAATTTTATAAAATAAAAAGATATAATCAAATCTCTATAAGTTCCTCTTGTAAATCAAATTTATTATAATTAATACGGTATCACAGTTTTAATGTATAAATTGAATATCTACTTGGTTATTCGAACACACAACCGGCAGATGTTAATGCCTTAATGATGTAGGGTAGGGGCTTAAGAAAGCGTATTTATTTCGAGCAAACCGTGTATATTCGCAAGCAATAGTTGTATTTCTAATTTATAATGCAAATAGACTGTAATATACTGTTATAATGAACATAAGTAAACGTTTTTTTATATCAAACTTGATAGGGTAATATTTCAAAACAGTCAGGACAATTTTCCTCGCTACATAAATTCGTTGCTTTGCAAAAGTAGACAAGTTAATATGAGATTTCATACAATCTTGCTACGACGAATTATGCGCACTCTCTTAATGAAATACATTATCGTTGGTGGAGAAAAAAGTGTTATCATAATAATTTTAAAAGGATTTTTTCTTTACAAAGAAGTAAGAAGTAGTTTATTTTTTACATTTTTAATCTGACTTTTAGTTAACATAGCTTCAATGCTCTGGGTACTGAATACTTGTTTTACCAAGCCGGCATAGCGGGGGCGATTATGACCTGCAGACATCAGGCAGTGTACATGTACATGCCTATACTATGGCATGTTTATTTATACCATATTATAGCTTTAAAACATATAAACATAATATTATAAGGATTTGTTTAAGGTTAAATCTAGTCACACGTATTATTCTTAGTACACGTCCCCTTTTGGGTCACGTCCTGTGCAATATTACTATACTATCCTCGGGATTCTCCTCCCAGCGAGCGTGTGTCGGGACGCAGCTGCTTTTATTCCATGGAAATAATATTTACAATGTTACGTTCTATATTGTAGGTATACACTTTAAAATGCATGCACTTCTCCGTGTTTATGTAAAGTGTGCTTTATTTGAATAACAACTCACTTCTCCTCACCAATCCAGTATAGCGGGAGTTACTGAATAAAACAAGATAATTTTCTGCAAAATTGTGAAAACTAAAGAAACAAAGCTAACTTACGTTGTAGTAACAAAATAGATGTCTCCTTTGCGTCTTTTGTGGGAGCAACGCTTTAGTTGAAAATAATATATTGTTAATAAAACGTAGCAGTATTTTGAGGATACCTTCTCAATAAAGTGTCAATCAAACTTACATTGTAGTAAGGAAAATTTCTATAGCGCACGAATTTCCCTGGAGACGTATAAGGCGTGTTTTCACGTGACTTTTATTAACGCGCGTTGCTATAAATGCAACTCTATTAACGAGAACTTACTACAAAATCAATGACTAAAATGACCGATAAATGTATTGAAGATGCATCTAGACATATTATATAATGTTAATTAATTTAACTAATACAGCAATGTTATTATTCTTTTCGTACTATAATGTTAGTTGCCTGGTAGATCACTATTTAGTGACAAAGTCACCTTTTGTTCCATATTTTCTTATGTAATATTTTCTTTCTTTCTTTTTTAAAAGTCATTTGTACCTATATTAATATGCAAAAGTAAAACAATCGTTCGTGAAAACACAGCCTAGTTTTTATTTGTCTATCCTAAATACACCCAAGACGGTAAGTGAATAGTTAAATAGTAAATTCATTGAATTACAAAACAGTATTAGAGAAATATGTAGAAACACTTTTGCAAATGTTGAGGTCGTATGGCAAGTCTATGTATGTGTGTGTGGGCAAATGGCTCTAAACGGGAAATCGTGTCTTTTTGGCATTAGCTAAATGGTATAATGCCATAAAAATAAAATATTTATAATATATAACAACTGAATAAGCGAGTCTTGGCACTAGAAGACGGCGGCAAATTTGAAAATATTTCAGTTGTGAACCCTAAGTGTAAGTGTACTATGCAAAACAAAATTGAATACTGTTATTTTCATTTGTTTTTGTTTTCTACACTGCATTTAATGAATTGTTTATACCTACCTATTTTTCATTTGTTTTGTACTAAAAACTACCGTATTTATAATTGAAATTAGCGGTTTTTGCAATAATACAGAATTCATACACACGCCTGTGTTATTACAATTTAATTAATAATTGTAAATTTAGGTTGGTTTAGGTAATAAGTAATTCAAAGCGTAACAATTACTATGGAAATGGCACCTGTCATCTTGTAGATGTTTGTATTCCTATTTCGTATTAAATTTAGAAATCTATTATTAGTAAACAATTATATGAACTTTAAGGTATTGATAAATAAACATTCGCAAAGTAACAAAAGACTAACGCTTTCTTTTCAAAATAGCATAGCAAACACTAAAGGCATAATCAGCCAACTAATTTTGACTGCAAGACATCTTTTGTTTTATAAATTATTTTAATTATAACCTCTTTTTGTAATTTTTATAATGAAATAAATAGTTTTAGCACTTGATCAATTTGTAATGATTTCCCACATCATTAAAATGCTATGATTACAAATTTTCGCAAAAAAACAAATTACATTCAGTATAAAAAGTATAAATTACAATTTTAACAAGTTGAAATGTGATTTTGAGTATAGCATCGGACATTTTATGAAGCCAGTTGGAGGCTTGTTAAGTACGTAAAGCCGGGGCTCGGCCATAATTCAAGGAACAATATGCAATCACACGATGCGACGGCCGAGATGGCGTTCTAGTAATTTCCATGCGGTATCTACACCGACACCACGATTACTTTGTCAAATATTTATATAACAAAATAATATGACTTATAGGTATAAATATTTAATTCATTTTATAATTTTTGAAATCATTTTAACGAACTAATCTGTTAGAGATTGACTATACAACCTAGTACAGGGGCCCTTACAAAGTTAAAAATAAAATTACTTATTATGTATGTAATCGTATCATTTTTGTGCTTACATAAATAGCCTTATTTAAAACTAGCTGTTGCCCGCGGCTTCGCTCCCGTTAAGAAGTGTTATTATTAATTAGGTATAGTTTTTACGGCTTTGTTTTTGTTTAGCGTGTGTAAAAACGTCTTCATCACAGTAACTCCAATCTTTAATTTCAGTTCAATCAGTCGAAAATCTAATAAGATTTATACAAACTTTCATCCCCTATTTTATCCCCTTGGGGGCAGAATTGATCAAAATCCTTTCTTAGCGGATGCCTACGTCATAATATCTACCTGCATGGCAAATTTCAGCCCGATCCGTCCAGTGGTTTGGGCTGTGCGTTGATAGATCACTATGTCAGTCAGTCACCTTTGAGTTTTATATATATAGATTAAGTCTATAATAAAATAGAAACTAGCTACCCCTATAACTATCTCGAGTATTTTTCTCAATTTTGTCAAAAAATATTCATGGTTTCGAATAATCTTCTTACACAAAAACAAACCTCATAAATTATACACCTAAATCTTCCTTGTGAAAATCTTTCTATTGATGTAAACAAATGAAAGTCCCTACATAGCTTCAAAGATTAACGCGTACATTCAAATGCGGCGAGATTTGTTTTATATTGTCTCCAAATAAATAAACGTGCGTACATATTGTAATGTAAGTATATAATAATAACAATAATTTATGTAAAAAAAACGGTCACTAAAACGACTGTTTCATTTAATGATGGTAGTCGACAAAAAATGAATTAAAATAATATACTTCTATAGATAGTGGTTTAAGATCAAAGGGATTCCTTTTTGTTGTAGAGAATAAAATCTACACAAAAGAAGATTGTCTTTAAGCCACGTTCGTGAAATTGCACGAAAGTTATTTTCCCAAAATTTTCTTAAGCTTTAAGACGAGAAGGTAATTTATCATTCCATCCCGAAACTAGACAACTACCCACATAATGGAACTTCCTTGCCTTCTTGAAATAAATTCTCACCCACTCCCTTACGTCACATTCACACGGAGCCGTTCCTTCTGAATTTCTTACGCAACCATCGTCAACTGAGCGCTGGTTCTGATTACGTCGTAGAAATGAGAAAATACACCTAAAGGGGCAGCATCTAAACATCCCAAGAGTTTACGACCTGGTTTTCAACTCAAACATGCTTTGTTCACGTAGGTTTTAACCATTAATCAACGTTTTTCGTTGAGTTTTGTCGCTGTGTCACGTCGTCGCCCGTAAATCAACTTCTTGTTTTGTTCAGAATTTATTTCGAGTCAATTCCGCTATCAACTTTATAACAATTATAATGTTCATTGACTTTCGTTGTATGAAACAAAACTTAACAAAACACATTTCAACGACTTCTTTAAGTGAGATAAGCTTTGATTCTAATTATAAATAATATTTTATATATCAATAAATTACTTAAATAAATACAGACAGGGAATTCGTAATTTTATAAATGATCGATTGAACAAAGTAAAACATCTGGTTCACGGTCAATGAACTTAAAATCATTTGAATTTCTAACATATATACTGCCATCTAGTGGTCATTATAAGAATTAACTTTGCTACAATTTAGAGTGAAGTACTGCCATCTACTGTAATTAACGAGAACTACATCTGTACTATTGTAATAATATAAAGTACAAGAAATATTGCAATCTTCTCTTTCTACGTAGTTTTCAAATTCACAGTTAGATGACAGTTGAAACAGAACTATTCAATTATTTGAGTCACTAATTAATAAGTTATCAATAGAACAAGATTACGTAATAGTAACTTTTTTTGACTGTTTATTTTTAATTGTATTTATACACATTTAATTGTTTTATTAGTAATGCCTTATTCAGTATAGATCTAAAACAATTTGTACTATTATATTTTTTTGAAGTAGGCAAATATTAGAATAATAAATAACGATATGAAATTAAAGTTTAATTTAGATATTATGACGCATATAAATAGATATTAAGCGAACGATAGCCAAGATTGGTCAGACTAAACTCAGGTCAACCTAAATAGTCTAGAATGAATTTCGTTTGGTGCAGACTAGCAGCTGCATAAAATAATAGAAAAATGTTTTAATTTAATCACTTAAATTAAAATGAACATTTTAATAAGTGCGTTTCTCTTTGCTTGTTTTAATAATTTAATTTATTGTCAACGTAAAATAGGTATTGTGAGAACATAAATTTAATAATACTTTTGAATTGGAATTAAAAAGTGTTTTTTAACAGGTGGAATTCTTGATGATGGTGGTTTTTTATTAGAGGCCGTGTTCAATGTGGCTATAGCGAAGGTGTCAGAAAACCAAGAAATACCATTTGAAGCGCAAATATCTAAGACACCGCCCGGTGATATTTTGGAAAGCGAAAAGGCTGCTTGTGAATTATTACAGGTGCGTTAAAATTTAACTTATACCCAAACAGCATCTTAACGTTTGAACTAATTTAGATGAATATAGCATAAATAAAACCCTTACATGGAACGTTGTCAACAATCTAGTTTTAGTATTTATGTAAATTTATTTATTTATTTTAAACTTTTTTTCACTTGCATACAAAAGGCATATAAAGTAATTAAGATGTGCGTGGTAGTTAGCTAAGAGTGTTAGACAGATGGATGGTTATTACTAGTTACAGGCTACTTACTATTCAACAATAATTTTATATTGAAGTTATAAGAATTTTTAACCGATATGTGTGCTCAATTCTTGCAAATTGAAATTACTTTAAAAAAATTATTGTATTTTCTTTAAAGAACAATGTATACGGAATTGTCGGTCCAACATATAAGCCTTCGATACTTCATATACAATCGATAGCCGATTTTCTGGAAATACCACAAATCATTTTTGATCCAATTGAAATTCAGACACGGAACTGGTCTGTTATTAACATGTATCCACATCATTTGGCTTACTCACAGGTAATAATGATACTTTAATTCATGTGGCATATAGAAAAAACATTGTTGCAGATTATATTACAAAGAGATATATTATCCCTGGCATCCCCTTAAAGTTAGTGATTTGGTCACGTTTCAGAATTAGCTTACTGGAGCGTAACAAGAGAACTCTGCCCTGTCAATATAGCAGGAGTATACTTGTATCATTAATGGCAAGGCATACTGGCACATAGGCAGATGATTAACTCCATGAGGAATACTAATATCATTCAAAACTATCAAAAAGTCACTTCTACGATATAACAACTAAATCTGTCTTCAATAGTCCACTTCCATTTAAACATTAAAAACAGACCTCTAATATAGTTAAAGTGCATGAAATTAAAACAAAAAATAAAGCTATTGTAATTTTAACTTTCTTTCAGTTATTCTTGGATATAATCACTTTGAAGGGCTGGACTGAATTCACAATAGTTTATGAAGGGCCAGAATATTTGCCTTTTTTTGACAAATTAATTACAATGCAAAATTTTGATGAACATATCGTTATAAATGTTGTGCAATTGCCAGATGGAGATGATTATAGGTACTATGCGGCGCGAGTTGTTCACCGACCTCAGGAAATTGAATGAAAACAATACCGACGCTCCAGTGCCTAAGGAGGCGCGAGGCGAGAAGTGATGCGGGTTAGGTCTCTTGTCGCGGGAACAACTCACGCGCTTATTTATCTTAGAATAAACGGTAGTAAAAAGACAGCAAATAACGAGAATAATCAGTTGCAGCAGATATTTAAGCATCAATCAATATTTTTGAAATGAAAAGATATTTTAACATTACAAATAGTAGAAATAGTCCCAAAATTATTAGTTATTATTGTCATTAATTGTAAGAACTCATTTCAGATCTCAATTAAAAACCATTAAAATCTCACAATCATTAAACTATTTAGTGGACTGCAGTATAGAGAAATTGCCCCAATTTTTACAACAGGCCCAGCAAGTTGGATTAATGTCCGATGCTCACAGCTACGTTATCATGACACCTGATCTTCAAACCGTTGATCTTGATCCGTATAAACATGGAGGGTCTAATATTACAGGTAAGAGAAATAAAGAACTAACCATAGGAGTTTTGAGTATATTATTTATATGGTGTTAAGGTGGAGTGCGAAAGTGTAAATATCTGCTGGTCTCATTAAACGAATGCGCGCGCAATGGCGAATTCTATCTATTACCACTTTTATCTATTTATCACTTTCAAAATTTCTTTAGAATGATGGTCACATAACACACAACCATATTAAAAATATAGTTAAAAAATATTAATAGTATAATGATGATTTAGGTATACGATTTTTTGATCCTTCTTTGGAAGATGTTCAAACATTTGTAACAGCAGTCAATGAAAAAGTAACGGAATTATCTGAAGGTCAAGTGGAGAATGCAATTGAAGCACAAACGTTGTTATTTAGTAATGCTCTATTATATGATGCCATTGTGTTGTATGCAACTGCAATCACGACTTTAAATATAGCTGATGGAACAAAAGCATCTTGTGAGCAAGAAGATATATGGAATTTTGGATCAACAATAATAAATTATATTAGGACTGTAAGTGCCCCTAATGATTTTGTAAAACAAAAATTTACGAATCTGTATATAACTGTTAATTTTTTCAGATGGAAATAGATGGACTAACAGGAATAATAAAATTTGATGAAGATGGATTCCGATCCGATTTTGAGTTGGAGGTACTGGAAATAATGACTCACGGTATAGTAAAAGTTAGTATTTTTTATCGATTAAGTGATGTGAATGAGGCTTCTGCGTGATAAAATAATTATACCAATTTTAGGTAGGCAAATGGGATGGTCAACATGGATACACTCAAACCCGGGAAGTGATACCTACAGCAGAAGCAGCTTCTGCTGATTCAATGAAAGGAAAACATTTTCTTGTTTTAACCGCGTTGGTAAATAACGTCACTATGCCTAATCGTGGCAATGATAGTTTTGAATAAATCTTAAATACAAATATTTCATTTTATTCCTCAGAGTGCCCCCTATGGCATGCTAAAAGAATCAACAAAAAGATTAGAGGGTAATGATCGCTATGAAGGGTTTGGAATTGAACTTATAGACGAATTAGCCAAAATGAATGAATTTAATTATACATTTGAGTTACAGTTGGATGGTGTTTATGGATCTTTAGACAAGAAAACTGGTAAATGGAACGGCATGATGGAAAAAATTATGGATGGGGTGATTGTCTATCTCAAAGTTTATCTTGTACCTTATATGTAATATGCATAATAACTGACTTTACGAATTTTAGAGAGCAGACTTTGCAATAACAGATCTGACCATAACTGCTTCCAGACAAAAAGCAGTTGATTTCACCAGCCCATTTATGAATCTCGGTATTACGATATTGTACAAAAAACCGTCGAAACAACCTCCAGATTTGTATTCATTCATATCACCTTTTTCTACTCAGGAAAGTATTTAAAACAAAAAATATGGACAAAGTTCTAAGAATACACAAGAAGCTGAGATATTAACGTGAACTGGTATTTTAGGTATGGGGTTGGTTAGCAGGAGCGTTTGTTGGAGTATCATTACTGCTATATTTTCTTGGTAGATTTGCACCAGAAGAATGGCAAAATCCATACCCATGCATAGAGAATCCAGAAACTTTAGATAATCAATTTACATTGCCCAATTCATTTTGGTTTACATTAGGAAGTGTGTTGACTCAGGGCTCTGAAATTGCTCCAATGTAAGTATATACATTCTTTTTGATTAATGTATCGCTGGTATTTTTAGCATCTTCTATATTACGGATATTACTCTTTACTACTTTACATCCTTTTCTGATCAATAAAGGTATTTCTAGGAAACCTTCCTTCCGGCAATGTCATCCAACGATAGATATATTTTGTTAATCTCCTCTCATCCATACGTATATGACCTCTTTCTCTAAAACATTCTTTTCACTTTGATGTATTTAGTTCTTAATTTTCAGCGCTGTATCAACAAGAATGACTGGTAGCATGTGGTGGTTTTTCACTTTAATTATGGTATCTTCATACACAGCCAATCTTGCAGCCTTTTTAACAGTCGAATCGAAATTTTATGCAATTAAAAGCGTCAATGACTTAGCTAATAATCCTTATGGAATTGTCTATGGCGCTAAGAAAGGTGGCGCCACTTTAGGGTTTTTCAAAGTACGTATCATGTAAGTGTTTTTTTAATGTATAAACTGCAATGTTCCGGTTAATTTGTAGGTTACTTATAATCGCGCATGTAGCTTTATACTATAACAAAAATCTTAAATATAAACTATAAATATATTTGCGTCATTTATTCATACAAAACTGACAGCTAAGTGGCCTAAACTACTGCTAAAACTCCTACTCAACGTTCTAAAGAAATTGGAGGCACTACTATACTTTGATCCAGCAGAATCGATTGTTAGCAATAAACAGTACTTTATAAATTTACTCTCTAAATCTATTCTAAGACATAAAATTTAAATAATTTAGTTATTATTATTATTATAAAAAATATGTTTTATTTTTAGGAGTCTGACAATTTGTTATATCAAAAAATGTATGAGTTTATGGACCAACATCCTGAGTATATGACAGCTAATAATGATGAAGGGGTACATAGGTAAAACGCTTAATATTTTATTAGCAAGTAAGCAGCAAACCAAAAACAACAATTCAACATAGAATAAAACCTAAACGCGAAAGTTATCGTTATTATTAACGTAAACGTTATTTGTAACGTAAAAGTGAACGTTACGTATTCATACTATTTGTAATAGTAGAAATGTATATATAAATTTTAGGGCACAAACAGAAAATTATGCATTTCTCATGGAATCAACATCTATAGAATACATCGTCGAAAGGAATTGTGATATTGCGCAAGTTGGAGGTCTTCTTGATAATAAAGGGTATGGAATTGCTATGAAAAAAAGTAAGTACACACTTTTATATATGTGTATATATGTATCTAATTAACAATAATTATCTTTTCTTAAAAAAAAGAACATTAACATTTTGTTGTATATAAAGTGTGACTCAGTTGAGCATTTGGAACCTAAAATGTGGTAATAAGTATTCTCAGTGGCAAGTACCCTGTACTATATAATAACCCAAAATTACCAATAATAACTGGGTTTATTTATTGTATTTTTGTTGTATTTTTTATTTTGTAGATTCTCCGTACAGACAACCAATGAGTGAATCGATTTTACAATTACAAGAAGAAGGAAAACTAACTAGATTAAAAGACAAGTGGTGGAAGGAGAAACGAGGCGGTGGAGCCTGTGCGGTAAAACATTCAATTAACAAGTTTCATAATTTTTAATCTAAAAAAATTACATGACCGTTATTTCAAATTATACACTTTTTAATTACTCATAATAAATCGTTGATATATTAAATTTTGAAATTACTCCATTATATTTCCAATTTATAATAATAAAATTTGTAATAATTATAGCACGCGGTCTCATATCGAAGAATAAAGAAATAGGCGCATATTTTGGAGATATGGCAACGTCGCAAGCGCCGGGTTGTGTCGTTTTAAATGTATTTATACGTTTTGATTAATGCGTGTGCGCATTTTTTTATTTTCAATCATATTTTTTACACTAGTTTTTCAATACTAAAGAAAGAAACTTTGTTTTATATCTACATCCTGTAATAGAAGCACTTTAATGTTTTGACAGCAGAATATATTTTTATAATGAAGCATCTGAGTGGAGATTGCAATATTAAAAGTAATATAAAGTGTCGGGAACATTGAACCGGAACTCATAATATCGACAAAACAAATAAACTGCTCTATTGAGAGTAGTTGAGAGTAAATATGATTTTCTATTACTGTATTTTAAAAAGAAAAGTACTAATTATAATGCAATCTAATGGTTTTTATTTAGTTCAGGGGTGAATTGTTAAAAAAACAATAGCTCTATTTAATTTAATTATAATTAAATTGGGTGTGCTGAGCCTGAATCGATTAAAACTTAATCAAGGAGTATCCTTTTCCTCGGCCACCGTTCGCACACAAAATTCCACTATAAACTTCAAATTAAATTAGAATAACATTTTACCGGTTTTGAAACATTAATTTCATTTTAGGACGACCGTCGCCGAAGTATTGCAGACGTGGACACACAATTGAGACTATCCTTTCTCAAATTTTTAAAATGTAACACATATTATGAGTGTTTTATAAAATGTTTTTAAAAAAAGTAGTAAAATATTTCTTTATAGTTATTTGTAACTTAGTAGGTTATTATAAACTTACGGCTTGCTTACTAGAGCGCGCGTGTCTTTTTAATAACTCCAACGACCAGCGCACTGACTTTAAAAATCACCAGCATATTTTTACACTCCTACTGTTTCAGTCCAATTTATTCATGTAATTGTTTAATTTGAAATAATCTCCTCAGCGGTCCTAGTCTGTATTACAATATATTCAAACATGAACCTTCTATTCGTTTTTGTTGTTTTATAAATTCAATATTAATATTTCTTTCAGGACGATGACGCTGGCAGCGGCGATGCTCAGCCACTAGTTTTGGCAAATGTTGGCGGTGTATTTATTGTGCTAATCGCTGGATCATTCATGGCGGTTCTCTGTGCATTTGTGGAAATGGTGCTGGATATTTGGACGATTTCTCGAAAAGAAAAGGTAAATATAATGTGTTATATTTTGACTTAGATATAAGTCGTAATAAGCTTTCCTACCAAATTAAATATTTAACATGTAATTTTTTCTACATTAATAGTTGACATTAACCCTTTCCATTTCCAGCGAGTGCTAAGTAAACAGCACTCGAATATGTAAATAAGATCCTTAACATGGAAAATGTAGGTACTTTTAGAAACGAGCCCTAAAAAGTTTCTAAAAAACTTCCACATTTGGTATAATTTATTGTTACGATGTCAAATAAATCTAAGTGTATGATTTAATTATTGACTTATATTGCCTTGTAATTCAATTAATTAAATAGATTTACTACAAAGTACTTACAATAAATTTAAATGGGCTTTTGTTTTTTTTTTTTAATTTTTAAGCTAATTTTGAAACTCATACTTATAGTACTGACACATTTTCCCACAGAATTAACAATACTTAGACGTATACTACCTACCAATGATCTAATTGTGATAGTATTATTTACAAATCAAAAGTTATCAGAATCCTTTACAGACTAAAGTAACAACAATATTGACTTGATTCTATGAAAATATTAAAGTGTTCGTTGATGTGACATACATGCATGCCGTTGTGTGCATCTGCCATTTTTATGATATCATTATACACACATGTCATATATTACATGCACAAATGTGAGCGGTTCTTATTGACGTATAAAAACATAACTTCCAGGTGTCCTTCAAAGCTGAGTTATTGGCAGAACTAAAATTCATATTTAGCTTCAGCGGTGACACAAAAACAGTGCGACATCCAAATTCATCAGGAAGTAGTAGTTCTAAAAGTGATGATGATAGAGAGAAAGTGGGGGATCCCGAAGCCCCTAAAAAAGAGGAGGAAAATCCAACACGAGCCACAACACCGCGATCTGAAAAGTCGTCGCACTCGAGACATGGAACTCATAATAGACTTCGGAGTAATAGTACGCAAATGGCTAAGATGAGAAAATATAGTTAAAATATAAACTCAATACTTTTGTAGTAATAAAGAGTATTGAACTACTACAGATCTTTCTTTTTAAAAATTAAACTCAAGTGAAAATTGTTACAAAGTTTGGTGTGATCAAATCTTTTGTAGCTCTTTAATGATGTAAATCGAGTATATCGATCTAACCTACAATACGTAACTAACGTTTAAAGTTGATCAACTGCGGGTTTATTGCGTGAAGTGTGCGTTTTGTTTATTAGAGTCAGTGCGTCGGAGACGGTCGTAAGTAATTAGGATAAGTACGTTATTGCGTGTGTGTTCATTAATCCCCTCAATATCAGCCTTAGGGTTTTAGCTTAGGGATTACAGGTCCCCCATTTGTTATAGGTCTACGTGCAACGATTTTCAGCAATTCTTCAGTGGCATTGACCACATTTATTTAACAACTATGATTCCTACAATGATCTTCGACAATATATAATCAAAACGATTATATTTATTTATTATTTTGCAGCAATTATTCATCAAATTCCTTAGTAGTCAATGACTACATGTTTTCTTTTCCACAGCTATATTTTATTCCTACATCAAGGAATACTTATTTTCTCCACAGCTCATTCTACTATTATCACGTCCGAATAAGGACAATACAACTATTATTATTTTTTCCATACAGGGATTTCATCTACAAATCATGATACGTCCGATTGAGGACACATCAAAACACATTTATTTTCTCCATACAGGTTTTGTTCTTTTGTTTCCTCTTTTCTAGATCGGTAGGGCCCATAAACTTGACCACTAGGTCATCCGCTTGTTTTCCCACTTTAGCTTAGTAGAGTTTGTAATGGCTTCTGTTGGACCTTGTCGAAGGGTTTCTTCCCCTTCATCTAAGACTAAGGTGGTGGAGCTGTAGGTTGGAAGGGAGGCTCCAGTTCGTCACTGATTTACTCAAAATGAGTACTCCATTTTATA
>JAPWLS010002530.1:0-127619 GCA_028551675.1 Tineola bisselliella
ATTTTGATCAATTATGCCCCCAAGGGGATAAAATAGGGAATGAAAGTTTGTATAATTCTTATTAGATTATTACGCAGACGTAGTTGCGGGCAACAGCTAGTGCATACATATGTACCCAATACTATGGAATTATTCGATGAACAACTCAAAACCGCATCGTATAACGAAAATAAACGTTAAAACAAGATAATAAACCCCATAAAGTATTTTTAATTAAGAAAATCGTCTCCAAGAATTTCTTTATTTTAAAATTACTTTCTTATTCAAAATATATTTTATAATTGTATTGATTGCATATAATTTAAGTAATGAATTTATGTTGATACGATATCCCTATCAATAATATTTTTGAATAAAAACATATAAATACTCGATGTCCGAAACAATCATTACAGATGCCAGCGCTATATGTTATTTATTTAGAACTAAAATAAATATTCAAAACAAAATTGTCTTAGTAGTTCGAAGCTCCATTGGTAGATGGCGCTGATTACACTTTTTATTCTGCTACATCCATTTATGTTTTTTTTGCGTTTCATAAATTATATTTTAATATATATATTTACAATCAAAACCTAAACTAGTAAATGTAATATAATTTACTAATAAACTAGTAAATAGTTTATATATTCAAAAATACAATATTCGAGAGAAATTTACGGAACGTAATTTACGTCATTAGAACTAAATTTAGAAATTAATAAATTTCAAACCTTGAAAACTGTTCACAAAATCATTCCTATTTGGCAAACTTCCCTACGGCTATTTGATTACAAAACAACAAATTTTATACATTACCTCTCTAACATAAATGTAAATATAATCAGTTAGTAGAAAACACGTAATGTATAACTTAAATGAAAAAACAACGACCACTTTCTTTTGTTTTTCGACACGAGCGAAGTTTTTGAACTTGAGCTTGTACGGCGATGGGTTATAATGTGCCAATTCCACTGGAAGATAGACGCTATAAAAATTATTAATTGTATTGTTTTTATTCCAACAATGATAATAAAGTTAATTTTTTTTTTTGTTTCTTTTTTATTATATCAGTATTAATTTGAAGTCTTATGACTGCTAAAATAGATGCACTGCTTCATCGCTGCTAAAACGAAGGCTGTATATCTTATAGCGTGTAATGAGTGAGAGCTTTAAAATGACTTTGAATATTAGAATCATTCCTTCTAATAAAACGTTTAGTGAGAGACAGTGTTTGCAGCTGGTTACGCACAAGTGATACATTTACATAATTAATTTAAAAATTAATGGCATTGAAAAATGAAGAAATTCCTACTAATTTTGAAGAAGCTCTTACAGCTACAGGTTTGTCTTTTGTTTAAATTTTTCCATTCGTTTCCTCTATGGCCTTCAACTTTTCAGTGTATTTGTGCTACTTACATATATATCGGGCCTGTTTGTGTTTTTTTGATACAGTGTAAATTTTCAATAATCGTTCAAAATATGTGGGAAAATCGTAGGTGACATGCACTGTCTTAGTTCATATATGTGAACTTAAAATAAAACGTAATATTTCATAAAAAAACAATTGAAAATATTCTATAGCCAACATTCATCAGGGATAGTGTAGGATTCTAATGGTAAAAGAATTTTTCAAATGGGTCCAGTAGTTTCGGAGCCTATTCAATACATACAAACAATCAAATGTTTCCTCTTTATATATTAGTATAGATTTATAGGTATAGATTTACGTGTTGTTTAGGGCACTTGGCTGCCCCGCAAACTAAATCTGATAAGTCCGCTGGGCTAATAATGAGAGTGCAGGACTTTGTTCCTTACGTTTTCACTAGTAAGTTGAAATCAATAACTTAAATACATTTTTAAAATTTTTGATTTATATATTTTCCCATGATTTCATAATTTTAATTAAGTTACGTCAAAAATAAATTTTCGATTTATTAAAAGGTAATGAAATACCGTTAATCTATGTAAACCCATTCATTAAACAACTGTAAAATTAAATAAATAAATTTTATGAAAAAATAAATATTTACACAGCCTGAAAAAGTGAAAATGTTGTATTACAATTGAATTTCATTTTTTCATTCAATTATTTCTAGCAAAAGATATGATTTACATAAAAATGCGTAACAATGATATATCTCAATTTCAAATTATTTGATTTCATTTCAATAAAAAAATAATTAATAAGGCAACCGATACTGTAAAGTTACTAGACGTGTGAATATTCTTTCAGCGTACGTTACGTTGTGTATTGCCACTCCAATGCCAGCGATAGTAAAATACTTCCGCCTCGCTCTGCATATTTCTCTTAAATAATTTATTAACCCATTACTTTCCAAGCGTCGAAAACATTGGAATTCTTTGATGAAATCTTTAAATTAAGTTCATAATATTAAGAAAAAATTATATGACAAAAATATTTTTAAAAAAATTCTTTAACTTTGAGTCAGCCTATCCTATAAATATGACAATGGGGATATAAATTATATTTTGTTTTTATTTTTATATTATACATATTTTTGGTAGAAGTCTAAGAATCAGTTTTATGTACTTTGAAGTTGGTTACTGTTTTCTTTTACGGTTAAATCGGATTATGCTTTTCTTGAGCAACAAGAATGATCAATTTGAAAAAATTACATTAAAATTACATAAATATTTTTCTCAGCGGAAAAAAATAATTCATCAGAAAAATAGTATAAAAATACGAATTTCATCAGAAACAATAAAAAATAAAACTCTTAATAGGTTAAAAAAAATTGAATATAGTGTCCTAAAAATAGGACAGTGGGAAGTAACGGGTTAATAAAAACTAATCCATAAACATTAATAAAGTCCAGTATGATCCCGGCACGTTAACACTAGGTTTACGGGACGCGTCAATTTGACGCATTTTAACTTTTATCAGAGAATTACCAAAAACTGTTTAAATTTTTATTTTATCTCTTTGTATGACTTTTATTCATTGATCGAGGGAAATATATATTGAAGTCTATTTTCTTTAAAAGTGTTGAATTACTGAACTTGTCTATGTGGTATACCAATCTCTACGATATGCGTCAAATTGACGCGTTTTAGTAGAAGTAGGTATATAGAAAACGTCCGTAAACCTAGTGTTAATAGAAATGATTTGTGGCGTGCTTCCTTGATGCGCGGGGTCAATTGGAACAATTATTTGCAATTAAATACTCAATATATTATTGTGGAAACATACCGCAATGTAATTTCGAGATGTTTGCCCATTAAATCTATTATTTAGGTCAGCGATTCTCAACCACTGTGCCACGAAATTCTAAAAGTGTGCCAAAACAAAAAAAAAGGTTGAGTATCACTGACTTAATCATATATATATTTTTTATAATATTTACTTTTAGTAAATGGGCTCCAATAGAGCGCTTTTACTCGTCAATACACATACAAATATAAATATAAATGAAATAAATTTATTAATTTAATAATTATCAATTTGATTTAGCTGCTGTATACTGGCATTGTCTACTTACATACTAATGTCACAATAATGTATAATAAATCTACTATGATGTAGAAGACTACTACAATTTTCTAATAAGATAATAAATTCAAGTTATTTAAAATTTATATTTAGGTAAATAAATGAAGATCGGCAGTCTAATTACGTAAATACCTACTATTCTTTATTAGTCATTATATATATTTTTTTTTCATTTGACTTTTTTTGTTTATTCCTCTTAGTCCATACCAGGCGTCTCGCAAGCCGCATGTCACATGTCTTTGAAGGATTATTTGTAGCTCTCGATAAATGTACCCGAATTCCCTTTCCATTATATTTAAAAAAAACATTATCGTTCCGTATGTGTTTCAAAATGTCTTTTAAATTACTGACAACAAATATGAAAGATTAAGTGCAACGTTTTTTTAATACCTTTTTTGCATACCTATCTTTTAAATACGTATTTTATTATCTCGCGAGAATTTTCAAATTTTTAAAAATGGCTCGGACTATCAAGGCGCTTGGCCACCCCTGGTCTATACATTGTTACGTACATTCTCTTATGGGGCGACCAATTGTTACTTAAAGTGACTTTTTAAATAATCACGCATTAATCTTACATTAATATATTGATCGAAGAAAATTTTGTTCTGGACCACTAGCTTATGTATTGTAGAAAAACAAATCACTATCATTATCCCATTTCTAGGAAATGGAAGATATAACATAGCCTTAGCATTCATCTGCGCGCTGATCCTCCTAGCCATTGGATGCGACCTCTTTGGGTTCAGTCTCGTGGTTACAGCGGCATGCGACCTGGACCTCACCATCAGCCAGAAGGGAGTCATGGCCTCCTTACCTTTCATTGGTGAGTTATTTTCAAAAAGAAGTCCTACTATTCAATTGGAGAATTTATGACTGACATTTCGTAATTTAACCCTTTCGCTACGAGCGGTGACTATAGTCACCCGCGATTTTTTGTGAGCAGAGTATATTTGTTATCTCCATAGTTACCCATTATATTATTAAATTGTGTTTTCTGATTACATTATATGATAAATCTTTTACCATTTCCTTTCTACGAGCGACAACCTCCGCTCTGCGTAAGATACCGCGGTATTGAGCGCATCACGGGCGATTTCAATTGTTTCGCGAATGCAAACTTTCGTCAGAGAATGCGTCCGTAGCGAAAGGGTTAAATTGACATTATTTAGCATTTTTAAGGTTGACATAGTATATTTTTATTGTATTGAATTATAAAATAAAAATATATAAAGATAAAAATCCTGGGAGCTAGAACTACCTATGAAAAAGAAGGGTTATGGTGGAAGTAATGCAGGTCTATAATGAATTGCCGATTATTATAACTAATATTAAAATAATTTTTCAAATTTAAATATGAATTGAAGAAACATATAATGGGTCTGAGTGCTTTGTAATGGTGTTGTAAATATTCTAGTACATATAATACGATATAGTCTATATACGTTATGTTTATTTATAAATTTTATCTCATTTAAGTGAAATTATGTAATTCTTTTTGAGTGAATAAATGTCTTAAACCTTAAAATTACTTTAAGATCTATGTTACTAACCATATTTATGACAAATAAATTAATTCTAATTTGAATTTTCTTACAAATGAAAAAATGTTAGGTATAGTTTCCCTTAAAGCCGATTTAATTGAAAGACTGAAAGAGACGGTCTATATGCGTCTATATAGTTTTATATTTTGTGTTCCAGGAATACTTCTTGTATCATATTTCTGGGGTTACGTTTCCGACACGAGAGGCCGTCGATTTACCTTAGTGGTATCACTACCACTTGGTTTTATATTATCGTGCATATCAAGTTTATCACCGAATTGGATAATAATGGCGGTTGGGAAGTTTTTCGCTGTCTGTTTGTAAGCAATTTCTGTGGGCTTATCACGAATTTTAGTCTGGCTTTCGAACCGAGTTCGCTTCAAGCGATTTGTATGGAAATTTGAGCAGCGCCACCGCGTGCGGATTTGGAACTGCAATATTTTAGATACTTTTTGTTAATTTTCGAACGTCTCGATCTTTCGTTCATTTGATAGATTGCTGGTGCTCGTTAGTCGTTAGTAAAAATTCATGATTCTGATTTGGTAACGGATCCGTTTTACTTGTGATAGCTCGATTCGAAAGACTAAATTCGTGATAAACCCACTGAACTTAATCCATCTAATGTTAAAAACGTTTATTTTCAAAAAATAAAAATCCTCATTTGGAATAGATCATTCAGGTTTTTATACAAAGTTTTATTAAAAAAAAAAAAAAATTAATTATTAATTTTAAATTAAATTAATTTGACATTAATTAATTTGACATTTATTGTAACCACTGTGTAATATGATTTATAAATTGTTATTCACTTTTTTTCTGAATTAAAATTCAGTTTTTTTTTAATTATTATTACTTTATGTACAGGCTATGATTGACGAGTTTCTTGTGATATTCTTCTCGCCATACGCCTTCCCGAAGTCACGATAGAGTCTAACGATGAGCAAGTGCACGCCTTTAGTGTCTATGCTAATAAACGATTTTCATTTCATTTCATTTCATTTCAAAGTCAAAATCTACGAAGTTTTTTGACTATCATAAAATTTTGCCAAATTAATTATAATAATATTTAAATTAAAACGTTATATTGATCATTAATACACATTGTATGCCCTTTATAATTTTAATAATATTTATTCAAACGCCTATACACGTGTTAGTAATAAAATCCCTCGTTCGCACCAATATTATTTGCTCAGTTTTTGCATTTATAAACCATCGTCACTCCTTCCCTTCACCCCTCTTCAAACCGCTACTTATATAGGGTGGGGCACGGCAACCTCCTAAATTCAAAAGGTCGGTAAAAGATAACTATATGAGTTTATATATATTTAGTCTCTCAGGATCTACTGTTGCCCTAAATTTGGTGGTTACAATACACAATAACAACTTTATATCGCTATCTTGTAAATGTGTCCTTTTGTAGATCCTATAGGACAGTGTTTCCCAACTTTTTTTGTGCCATGCCGCACCTTAGCCTTTCTAATATTCTTATGCCCGCCTTATGTAACCAAACACCCAGTTGATATTTTGGTTACGCCAAGCGAAATTATACCTAATAATTATTTTCCGCAATTTGCTTTTTTCGTTAAATTTGACACCAAAATCTAGCATTACATTTAAATGGCCCGGAGCAAAAGGGTTAAACTCGTGTCGAGTCCATTTTCGAATTGCCAAAAATTTCCCAAGTTGGGAAACACTGCTATAGGACCTGACGATGTGTATAGAATGTATTGAAACTAAACTAAATATATTTTTGCTCCTCAGTTCATGCGCACCAAATTCTGCAACGTACACTTTGGTCGGAGAATCATGCCCACAACGAGTGCGCAGCAAGTACATGTTACTCATGACGTGTATGTTGCTGCTATCACCAGGTGGCGCTGCAGGCAAGTCTATTCACTACTATTAGAACAGGGCTTCAAATCCCGCGTGCTGCGGGATTATGGGTGCGTTATTTACGGTATTGCGCGATTTGAAAGAAGCATGCACATGACCACTCGCGTCGTAATTAACGTCATAAAAACTTCTGTCAACATTCAATTTTTTTTTAAAATCAGTATATATTATATTTTGTAATTGACAGATTATTGTTTTTTTCGGTATTGCTTCTGTATACTGTGATAAATAGACAGTGTAATTTGATTGATTGATCTCATGCGAATAGTAAAAATAAATAGGGAGTTATGTTGATTAATTCTGTTGTTGTTTAATTTGCCTTATATATATTAATATTCTTTATTGAAAATTATATGAAAATTCCTAGTCCCGTAAATACCGAGATTGAACACAGGCTGCGGGATTGGAAGCTCTATATTAGAATATATAGAAAGTAACTTTATTTATATTGTTTTAAATTTTTAAAACTAAGCAAGTATGTATCTATGAGTACCTACTAACACGGGGGTCCTAAGGTGGGGCATAGCACAAAAAATGTTGGGAAACACTGGCCTAGAGGGTATATGCGAAATAGTATTACCCAAAATTTACTTTGACAGTTCAAAGCTTGTAATCGGTCTACTCAGTTCAGACTGAAATTATTAAACTACCCTACTGTGTAAGTCGATGTCCAAGAGTTTGAAAACAGCGGAAACAGCTCGTAGGGTGGTACAGCTAACCGTATGCTAATAGTACAATTAATATGATTCTTTTTTTTTCTAGTATTAGCATATCCAACGTTAAAAATGGACTTTGCCGCATACATTCCAGTACTAAATATTGTATTCACACCGTGGAGATTGCTGCTAATAATTTTGGCACTACCATCGGGGATATTAGCCGTAGTTATATACTTCTTTTACGAGTCGCCGAAATTTCTAATAAATTCCGGTCGAACCGACGAATGCTTGATGGTTTTGAAAAGTATTCACGCGATCAATAACAGAAATGCTAAAGAAGAATACAAGGTAATCTATACTAATCTATATCTATACTATTATATAAAGAGGAAACATTTGATTGTTTGTATGTATTGAATAGGCTCCGAAACTACTGGACCGATTTGAAAAATTCTTTCACCATTAGAATCCTACATTATCCCTGATGAACATAGGCTATAGAATATTTTCAAAAACTCGGATGAAAATTTCAATAATGTAACTCAAAATGTGAAAAAAATACAAAAAAAAATCATTATATTGCGTATGCTGCGGAAATTATTGACAATAGAGCAAAGTGATATACTACAGTTTTATAGAGGACATCAATATCTACAAAAAAGTGTGCGATACCATATGTCTAACTATTACAGTTATGTCACAATAACTGCTTTTTCAAGTTAAAACATGTAATAGTATATTTATACTATAAAAATCCCGAAAATTTGGCAGGGAGGTAGTTTTATAGTTAGTAGATAGGTAAGGACGGATTTTGCGACAGATGTGTGATAAGCGTATTCTGTTGACTAAAATATGAAACATTATTAAACTTCATAGTACTTTATATCTTCATTATTACGCAGACGTAGTCGCGGGCAACAGCTAGTTATTAATTAATAATGCTTACTCAATAATTAATTATTGGATTACAATGTTTAAAAATACAATTTCAGATAAAATCAATTAAACTAAATGAGAATATGGGACAAGGGAAGAAGGAAATGAATTTTGGTCGCATGCTTTGGGAGCAAAGCGCCCCATTATTCCGACCGCCGCTGCTAAAGAAGACTGTTCAATTGTTCTACATCGTAGCTGTTGTTTATATGACGTAAAAGCCCTTTATTATTTTTACTAATGCTAAGTTCAATACTGCTGGCTTCATTAGTCTGAGTATCACGTTCTAAATACAAATTTGAATGAAAAACGCCCTCTGTAGGAAATTGGTGGCAACAAAAACAGCCGTCCAAAAGATCATAAACGTACTATGTTTAAGTAAGTTTAAGTAAGCCTATATATATATATATATAATTTAAATTTGATGATTTACTCTATAAATAACAAAACACGTGTTAAAATATTTGTTATATATTTTTTTACACATCGATTATAATGTTCACAAGAACAATGCTGTTTAATTAAAATTTGTAATTACCGGACATGTGCCGCGTCACTTTTAAGCATTTCTGCTTTTAAACAGCTGAACAAAGATCAGTTTATTTTATCTTCGTATCCAACAATGATTCTCACTTGTCTCAGTGAGCCGGCATAGCGAGGGTGACATTTCTCCGTATCGTCTTTACTCAAACATAATACTTCACTAGATGATAATCTACAATGTGATATCACATATCACATGTAAACAACGGTTATCTTTACTATGCAGGCTTATCCTTATTCCTCCAGTTACGTCCAAGCCGATCCTGGAACCAGTGGCATAACGAGCAGGGGCACAAAAACTTTTAATCCAGAGACGGCATACTGGGTCAATACTACCATATTTAATGTACATAGTTAATGTTGTCTTTGATATCTTCTCTAGTAATTACAATTAAATATTAAACCAATCCGTTTATCCATTGACAGCAACAACAGTTTCTTAGTATGGTTGCCACACGTCATGAATCTTCTCCGAACCAGTCTTCTTAACAACGATGGTGAAGTAGCAGGAAACCTTTGTGACCTGATCGTGCCTAAAGAGGCATTTAACACATCCAATTTTAATAGCACTGTCTTATCTGTAAGTAGATTCCTAATATTTTTAAGACATTTATTTCCTCAAAAAGAATTACATAAATTCAGTTAATTGAGATAAAACATTATAACTTATTATCCCTATCCCTACTAATATTATAAATGTGAATGTGAGTTCGTTTGTTACGTTTTCACGCAGCAACTACTTAACCGATCATCATGAAACTTTGTACACATATTTTTGTAGGTACCAAAAGTAACATACGATACTTTTTATTAAAATTTCCAACTGACTATAGTTTCAGCTATTTGGAATCATATTGATTTATTTCTATTGAAATGATCTCTGATACTTGTTTAATGATTTAAATGCGAGCGAAGCCGCGTGTAAAAGCTAGTACTAGAATATTGACAACACCATCACAAGGCACTCAAACCCATTATATGTTTTCTTCAATTCATATTTAAATTTGATAATATTTTTAATATTAGTTATATTAATCGGCAATTCATTATAGACCTGCACTCCTTCCACCATAACACTTCTTTTTCCATAGCTAGTTCTAGCTCACATTGACAAACTAAAAAAAATATATTAAGGTCTCTAAGACACTACAAAGATCGCTAGTACCTACCTATTCAAATTTTTAGTCTCTAAAATCGCCACTTCATCATCAGGATACGTGAAGTAGCGAAACGCGTCGAGACAAGTTATTGAATGTTGTAGCGGGAATTATAAGCAAAATAATTTTAAATAGTTTCCTTTAATATGGATTTCCGCAAAGTAACGCCTGAAACAACCAATTATATTAATTTTTCAGACAAAGCCAGTTTGCAGGTCTGTAGATGACAACACGGCTTGGACGTTAATAGGATCATCTGTTGTGTTTAGTTTTTTAAATCTAGTAATATCGCATCTACCTAACAGAAGAAAGGCGGTTCTTATTGGAACTTTAACCATATCGGCAATAAGCGGCATATGCATTAATTTAATGCCTGAACCGATTTCTAGTGTATTCTTCTTCATGATGTTCACAATAACATGTCTCGGAATGGGGATTTTGGCTTCGTATTTTGTGGATTTGTTCCCAACTTCTTACAGGTAATTGCAGTTGTTTTAAAAATATTAACAACATTGGTTTTATTTATTTTATTAACGAACTAATTTTTACTTTAATCACCGACCACGCGAGACGCGGTTACAGTGGGCTTATCACGAATTTAGCCTGGCTTTCGAATCGAACTGTCACAAGTAAAACGGATCCGTTAGCAATGGGGATCATGAATTTTTACTAACGACTAACGAGCACCAGCAATCTATCAAATGAACGAAAGATCGAGACGTTCGAAAATTAACAAAAAGTATCTAAAATATTGTAGTTCCAAATCCGCACGCGGTGGCGCTGCTCAAATTTCCATACAAATCGCTTGAAACGAACTCGGTTCGAAAGCCAGACTAAAATTCGTGATAAGCCCACAGTTCAGTTCAGTTTTCAAATTCAAGATGGCGACCGTGTTTGGCAAAAATAAAAAACAATCAAACGCACTACTTTTAAATAGTATAAAATAATAAATACTATATTTATAGATGAACATTTATTTATTAGTATAAAACAATAATATATTTTATATTTGTACTAGCTGACCTGGCGAACTTTGTTCCGCCTTAGAAGCAATAAATAAGCAGATTTTAGATTTTATTAATTCATTTTTTTATTAGGAAAAACAAATAAATAAAATCAAATATTTTAATGATTCTTTATTGTTCATGTATTTTGGTGCATAGATTGCACTCTTCTCTTCACTTTGTGATATACGACAACATTACTCCCTCCAAAAAGGAAAGCTCAATATCCAAAACGCGCAAGGGTTTACGTCGTCGTGAGGAACAACGTAGTGCCTCGTTTATGATCATTGACATCACCCCTACCTTGTTTTGTTCCACGACTATAATAGGAATAATTCTTCGGCTTCTTGTTGTTACTCACAGTATCGTTTTTCGTTTCCAAACTGTTATCGTTACGAATGACATCATTATCATCGTTGTTCTCATCGTTAGTTTCTCTTCGCCTAAGTTGATCAGAGTGTTTCCGTTTGATTACTACGTTGTTCATTTCAACTTGATAGGAGTAAGTCTTGGTGCGTTTTGATATAATCCTTGGTTCAGAGCCTTTCCCTATAAATTTGTTAACCCAGACTATGTCTCCAATCGAATATTCTGGTGGAATAGTTTCTTTAACTGATGGCCTGAGTTCCTGGAATAACCTAACTCTGTCAAGATCTTCCTTAACACTTGACTTAAGAAGATCAAACGTAGTGCGCATTTACCTTCCAAACAACATTTCACTTAATTGAATCTTATCTTTTTTATTCACTGGATACGTTTGGTTGCTTTCATTGTCGCTAGATTCGCTAGACGTGTTGTGTCGTGCTAGGCGTCTCGTTCGAAACTATTTATGCATTGCTTTTTCGCTACTAATGCACACTTTTGAGAAGTGGTTGTTCTTCCCGCATAACCTACAGCGTTTGCCTCTGACTGGACATTCTTCTAAATTATCGTGATAGTCTCCTCCGCAGAAGACGCACATTTGATTGTTTCGTAGTTGACGTTTCTTCGATTTCAAAGTATCGTTACTTCTCGTTGTTCGTATAAAATGTTGCATTATTAATAAAATATAAATGCAGTTTTAACATGAAAAAGCTGTTTATTTTCAACCACAATGACATAAGTGACAATTGTATTTTATTTATGTAACAACTTTATGTATCAGTTTATTGTTAATTATAAATTATTAAGACCATTAATCGAAATATAAACTATCCTATATCTCAAGTTAGACCAAATTACACATAAAATGCCAACTTTCATCGAAATCGGTTGACTTGGTGAAGAGTTCACTGGGAACATACATATGACACTGGATTTTTATATATTAAGATAAGGTTATTTAGGATAAATTAAGTAACTAGACAAATTTAGTCGGCAGTCGTGAGCTATGATAGAAAAATATTATTGACATGAATATTTACGTGGTGACTTGAATACTTGACATTTGCAAAATTGTATTCATTTAATAAAAGAAAAAGAAGAAGGAAATAGATCACGTCTTGATGTATTTTGTAAAAAAAATTTGGTAAATGTCATAAAAACGAAACATAGGTCGTTTCTCGACTACAATATTTTGTGTTTTCCCCCCCTGATATTAGTAGAACGATTTATACCAGTTCGGAGATTATTTTTTTTGACATGAGGATTTATGTGTGAAGTAAATTTTATAATTTCTTATTGAATACTCGACATTGACAGAATTGCCTTTAATAGATATAGTGACCTAGTCACGTTTCGGGATCAGCTTGGAAGTAGCCGGGATAACGAGAGGCGTGTGCCCTGTCAATTTGGACAAAGCACATTCGTCTCCTCAAGCCGGCATAGTGGAGTCGACTGTTGCACGCGGACATCTGTCTGTCATCTGACCGCATGAGGTCATATACTGGGCTATCAATAAAAAAATATATATCTGAGGCCATTAATAAAAGAAGAATATTTTGTGACCAACACAATGTCAATAAGTCTCTTCTGTTTCTTTTGCAGAGGAATGGTAGCCTGTTTAAGCATAATGGTTGGAAGAACTGGCACTTTTGTTGGCATAAATTTAGTTGGAAACATATTGTTTAAACATTGCGAAGCTACATTCTATATTTGGTCTATTTTTGTTATGAGTAAGTAGTTTTATATTATTTTATTAAGTTGAAACGGGATACTTATATTTTAGCATTTTATTCAAGTCTTTAAAATAACAAAAGAAATAAGAAAAAAGTTTTTGTTTTTTATTTCGATTTTCAAATTCATGCATTTTTCGCGAGCCGCAATTAAATACGTATTTACAAAAAAGGTTTAAAAAAACGTTGCATTTAGTCTTTCATATTTGTTGTCAGTAATTTAAAAGACATTTTGAAATACATACGGAACGATAATATATTTTTTTTAAATATAATAGCACAAAAATGAAAAGGGAACTCGGGTACATTTATCGAGAGCCACAAATAATCCTTTGAAGAGCCGCAGATTGGCCACCCCTGGTATATAGTTTCATCATAGAGCAGCCATACTCAAAGTGTGTTCCGCGGAACCCTAGGGCTAAAATACTGCAAAAAATACCTACCAAAGGGAGATTATAAGGTTACATCTAAATATTCCAACTAAATATTACGTAATATTACATTGCAATATGATTATTCATAAATACATATAAATCAGTTTTTTATAATTATATTAAGGCCATTTCCTTCGCCAAAAAAGTTTAAGAAGCGCTGTCATAGATAATTTTAAGATGCATATACCAGCTTTTATTTACATAAATAAACAATGTTTTTTCAGCAAGCATTATCGCTGCATGTAGGTTTTCTATATTTTTTCGACAGAGTGGTGAATTGTCTATAACATTTCGAATGATACTTGCTCGCAAATTAAATGTTTTCGGGCAGTCTTACATCACTCATTGACAAATCATTTTCTTTTCGAATTTTCGACACTGTTTGACACTCGTTTAATGTATCACTGGTAGATGAAATTAACTGTTCACTCTTTTTCGAGCAAATGCTTTGGATCAGTCATTTTCAAAACAAGTTTTCTAGTAAACAGCGCAGTTTGTACCGTCTCAATGTGCCTCTTGTGATTATGATGTGATTCTTTTAAAGGAAATCATTCATGTATGTTATGATATTATTATACACTTCATAAGCAATAAAAAATAAATGTTATTTAAATGAGCATGACATTTTAATTTACAATAATAGTGTTGATAACGATTCAAAAATTCGATCAAGTGATTTATATTGACTTGAAATTAATAAATTATAGAGAACTTGTTTCACACTTTGAACAAACAATCCTCAGTCGGCACGACGCCGGTGGATTCTTCGTCAGTCGAGCTACATAAGGTGCAGTGCGCCAGAGGAACCTGGTCAGCACTCTCGACTTTGGAAAGCCGGCTGACGATGAATCCACCACGATCAACGTGGCTGACGTTCACTTTCATGCTTGATTAGATATTAATAATCATTCCACAAAATTTCAAGTGAAGATCGATCACTTGAATTTTCCAATTTTCCGACGACTTCAAACCTCTGACTGACGATGTCCCCCCCATCGGCAAAGTGGCTGACGAGTATTTTTACGTTTAATCATCAATAATTTACAATATAAACAAATTTTCATTCGCAGATCTATCACTTTTTTTCATAGGTTTCACGACGAGTTTCACAGCCTCCCACGCCCACACCCACCGCGGTCGCGCTGACTGACTTTCGATTTCGAACAGAGTAATGGTTAAACTCTTCAATCAATTACATTTGAGTCGCAGATAAATCACTGCTAAAAAAGTGACACCACCTCCCGTACTATAAGCTATATAAAGTGTTTTAAATTAACTTTAAGTAATTCTAACCTTAATTGCAGCCAATAGAACAAGGGAACTGTATCAATGAAAACTCTTAAAATTTTATTTACACTATATTACCAATCTCTTATAATGTTCCCATTCCCAACCAACATCCAAGTCCTCATTCGAACATCCCTCGCGTTCCTCTTTTCTTTTATTCCAAATTCAAAATTGACAGTTTTATTTATAAAAATGTATACACTATTAACGTCAACCTCTTTTCTGTCGACGACATTACTTTTAAAACGCCTTTGATATTATTTATTGCGTCTAAATTTAGTACAACGTGTTTGCTGAAATACCAATAAGAACCTACCTATAACTAAAACTGAACCGTAATTACCACATATCTCAAAGCAATATTTTTCTACATAAAATTAGTATTGGTTTTACATGGAAGAGGGTGCCAGTAGGAAGTGATTCAAATAATTGGAACAATTGGATACCAGACTTTATCAGAGCTTTATGACGACACAAAAACAAAACACAAACAAAACAAAAGCACAAAACAACGCAATATATTATGACCACACTCCACTTTATATTAAATCCATTATAATCCATTAGTTTTTAATATTCGATGATTTATAATTATAATTTAAAAAAATAAAACAAAGCGTTTAACTCATTACATATAATAATTTACTTGTTTTCAACAAAAGCAAATATAAAAATACTTTATTATGTTATTCTATTTAAAAACTATTGTAAAGCTTAGGTTTTTTTTATAAAAGCAGTGACATTTTTAAATGATCTTATGATATTAGTATGAACACTACTTTTCTTAACTTTAGAATTACAATCTTAAAAATAGAAGCCTTAATTTAAAATTAACAATAAATATAAAATTATAATAAATATCCAAAAATATATTTGTTTCTATTAAACGGCGCCTGCGCATTTATTGCAATTAAATTATGCCAATTAAAGACCTTCACAATCCTTCAATCCTAGTGGGCTAGTATTTCATTACCTCTTCCTATCTATTGTCGTCTCTTGTCTTGATAAGGCACGAATTCTTTTAGCATTTATTACAATTTGGACAGAGCACACTCGTCTCCTCAAGCCGGCATAGTGTAGCCGACTGGTGCATGCATCTGTCTGTGGCTACATTTGTCTCCACTCTTGGACCACACTCTAGCTTAACATCAGGCGGAGTGTGGTCATATGCTGGGCTATTTTTTTAAATCTCAAATCAAAGTTACATATGCGTCGTAATATATCTGTCTAAAGACATAGTTTTGTCCTCAGGCTCAATATCTTCCAAAACATCATCTCTAGGCTTCGTTGTCTCATTAGGGTCTAATTTGATCAACATTACAGCTATTACTGACACTGGAATTAAATTACTATTGTCACTAAAAAATTTTAAGTTATAATATATAAATTATTTTAATAACTTACCTCCTAAAAATATAGCAACGGCTATGAAAGGTGATGGGCATGAGAGATCTAATAGAACACCTACAGCCAAGTTCGAGGCTACACCACCAGCTCTGCCCCACCATGCACCCCAACAGACGGCCAATGCACTGAAATAAATATAGAAAATTAAAACACTACCAATAAACACTCATTTTAATAAAACTTGAAGACGATTTTTTTATTCCAAAAAATCAAAACTCATTATTTCGCTTAGGCCCTTTAGGTTCTGCAAATCACAAGTAACTCGCCAATCATTTTTATTTTCCAACTTTAGTAATAAGGCTCCAATAGAGCGCTTTTACTCGTCAAAATATATGAAATAAATTATTTAGCAAATTAATTTAGCTGCTGTATACTGGCATTGTCCACTTACATACTAATCTCAGAATATATATATATATATATATAATAAATCTGCTATGACGTAGAAGAATAGCTGCTGTATACAAAATTTTGGTTAGTTTAACAAGCTAGACTCCTTTTTATAGCATATGACCACATCTCGTTTGATGTTAGACTAGTGTGGTTCAAATGCTCCCACAAACAAATTTATATAGGCAACAATCACCTTTACTATGCCGGCTTGAGGAGAAGTATATACGTGTTATATATCTGTTTACTTTCAAGGTGAAACAAAACACGATTAGGTCACTTCAAGAATGTTACACTTAAAATGGTACAAGTATATACACACATACCTCGCTTTATGTTTGATAAGTCGTTCCACGAAACCGTATAAGGAATTAATAGATTGGCAACATGTAGATTAGTAGGGTTATAGCGAAACATTTTGGGCCGTAAATCGAAAACGCGCCTTAATTGAAAAAGGCCTTTATAGTGAAATGTCGTATAGCGAGGTATGAGTGTACTTAAATATACTACTAACCTTAATTTAGGAGGAACGGCATGTAATAACAACCGTATTAATAAGACGTTCCCGTTTAAAGACGCTGCATTAAGCGCTGCAGCGGCTGCAACTGCGAGTTTACTTGCTGAAGTACATGAACAAACGCACGCAGCCAGAGAGCAACAGGCCAATGCGCAAACAAGCGCACATCCCGCTGCAGAAATTCGAACACCTTTAGCACCACCTCTTGCACTGATTATGGCACAAATTGCATTGCCTAATACACACGCGGCACCTACTATTAGCCCTGACGTATAAATCTGAAAATTAATTCAATTTAAAATTTAATAAAAATACAATTTTAATTTTCCTACAAAAAAAATCTAAGATTTCAATGATCCATATTTGCGCAATACATAGGCTATGGAATCTTGTAATCTGTTTCCCTCAGGAGTATAAAGTCGGTTTATTTATTGCAGTGTGTATACATTTTACCTGGATATTTTAATAAAGATTTCATTTGTTTATATGATTACAAATTTTTGTATCATATATATATATATAATAATATTACACATTGATACTAGTTAGAGTTTGTGAAAAGAATCAGGCGATCACACTTCATCTGACATTAATCCTTCTAAAGTCCTTAACAATAATAATCAATCTATCTTCTACCTTACTTTTTAATTAAAAATTTAGTAAATGAAACTTATAAAACACTAGCTTTTACCCGCGGCTTCGCTCGCATTTTAGTTATTAAATAAGTATCAGAGATCATTTCAATAGAAATGAATCAATATAAACAACTAAAACTATAGTCACTTGGAAACTATGGTAAAAAAAATATATTTTTTTAATAATAAAAAGTATTCTATGTTACTTCTAGTACCTCCAAAAATATGTGTACAAAGTTTCATGATGATCGGTTAAGTAGTTGTTGCGTGAAAACGTAACAAACAAACTCACATTCACATTTATATAGTAGAGATGATTAAAGCATATGTTTATCTAAATTTAGTAAACGAAACTCATAAAACATTACCTCCACATCAATATCTTGGTCACAAGAATCCTTGTCAAATTTATGGGTATATTTTTCAATAGCACTATTATTAAGTTCGTTTATTTGATGGCGACCTTGATATTCGTACATATTGGATATTTGATGCAAGATCACATGTTCTGTCTTATTGTTGAAATATAAACCATTAGTTGTGTTCGAATTGTCACTCAATTTACAATCGCGACCTTGAATCCTCAACAGAAGTTCCGGTATCCATAAATTTAGTCCAAACCCGCTGAAAATAGCAAAACAACATTTTATCATCAATTCACTAGTTTTTAATATACATTGCAAATATTTATTTAATAATTTCCATTTGTTAGTTCCAATTCTACATAAAATGTTTATAACAAAATTACTACGTTACAAATTTTGAAATGAAATCAAATTAAACTAAAATCATTTATTAGCAAGCACTAAAAGCATGCGCTTGCTCATCGTTACGTTAGATTAGGTTAGTTTAATGTCTCTAATTCTATTCAAATAAAGATTAGTAGACCGTTTCTCATTACAATAATTAAGCCCACTTCACACAATGCTAAATAGATCCAATTCAGTATTACAATTACATACGAATTGATTAGTGTGAAACAGGCTTTAGTTGTAATGGAAGATACATCAGTTTATTTCCATATCCGTGTGACAAATTATACGGTAATTCCTAGAAAAATTTGCTATAAATGTTTTCTATTATTAGCACTTTTGCAAATGACCGCATTTCGTCTGAAATAAAGCCAGATTGCGGTTGTTTCCCAAAGACTAAGGGCGCCCATACACGGACCGCTTGAGCTGTCAGATTCAACTGTTTGATTCAACTGCTCAAGTCACAACAAAACAAAGGAAGTCGACAGATACACGCGCGTCTCTGGCCCGCTTGCTAGTTCCTTTGTTTTGTTGTGATTTCCACTATATATTCTATAGTATACTACACTAATTGCTATTAGAAATAATAAATAGTTTATTTTGTAAAGAATTTTGGTACATAAAAATAGCAAAGGCCCCTGTACTAGGTTCGAAAACCTGTGCTACTGGGTTACTGAACTAGATGTATGATAGAAATAGAAAGATAATATATAAATAAAACTATTAGAATATATACAATTATCAGAATAAATACACTTATCAGAACATATCCAAAATCTAATACGAATCAAATTCGCTCCCAAAATTCCCTATAAACTGTTATTATTATTATTATGTTATAAATATATATAAATGTTGTGTATAGATTCACACGCTATAAAGAAATAAATAAAATTTTGTATTTGAATCACTGCATCACTTAATTTAAATCTCTGTAATAACTATTTCGTATAATAAAAAATACTTACGCAGCCATGTTAGCGAAAAAGACAAATAGAATAAGACTGGATTTCCAAGCATAGGCTCTCGATACAAATATTTTTAAATCTTTCATAACTGCTAAGAACAATCTTTTGGTTTTATTGTCTTCTGGATCCTTCTTTTCTATCACTACATGAGGCAAAGTTATTGTCTTTATCTAAAATTAACGTAAAATTTGTTATTTATTATTCAGGTTTCTCTGTTTTTTTTTATTGGTCAATTCAGACGACTTTGTGTAGCTTACAGTAGCGTAACTAGGTAACCAAAGGCCCTAGGGCAAAAAATTAACTAAGGCCTCAACTTAACTATATTCTAAACTAAGAATACAGGGGACTTTCCCCTGCAAGTTTCTAACAAGATGTTCAGGACTTGTTGGGAATTCACCTGCGTTTTTTGAATACGTTGCCATTATTAAAGTCGCGTTCCTGGAATCTGGTTTATTCATATTCCGAATGTGGGAAAAATTTTCACTAGTTCAATTTATAGTTTGTCCGAGGTTATGACTGGGCTTGGGGGCCCTGGGGCACTGCCCCGTCTAGCCCCTTGTAGCTACGCCACTAGTAGCTTACTGTATTGTTTTTTATTAATTTAATTAGAGAATTTAGTTTTGGAACATTTACAACCTTTGTGATCGGAAAAACTAAAAAACACGACAGTAAGCCAAATAAAGTCTTTCAAATTATGTAAAGTACAATAGATCCAATTAAAATGATCATATAAAGGCAATATTTTAAACAGTATGCGAACATAATATTTTTTAGATATGGTAGAGAGTCCATAAAAAAATTAATTTGTATCAGTATATCATCTGTATCACTGTGTTCCTTATTAGTGCTATTAGTGTATTGAAATGCCTATATTATCAGAAATGCGTGACCTGAAACTGACCTTAAACTCCTGATCATTTTTCCGGGCATTAGCCTCAAAAATTCTCGTTAAAATTTTAACAGCCTTCTCGGTTCTGTTAGTGTCAGCTAATAGTCTCGGGCTTTCTGGCAGGAATAGAACCCAGATGCCCGATATGAAACCTGGTATGCTTGATATAGCTAGGAATAATCTCCATGAGTAGATAGGTAATAGCGTTGGTAGGTATTGAGAAGGCTTGTATGGGATTATTAACCAACCTACAGCTGTAAGAAAACACCATTTAACTTCATTTACGGCAATAACTAACATCCTAATGTTATATCGAAAATATGAGGTACTTACCAGGTAATATTAACCATGCAACAACAAAACTCATGCCTGTAACATTGAGATATAACTGTCTCTTTCGCACCCCAACTAAGTCCGATAAGTAAGAAAAGACAAGAGTACTTGGTCCACCAATAAGAAAGCCGTTTATGCATCGCATCTGAAAAATAACATATGTTAATTCTTTGTTGTTGATATCAGGGAAGGAGAGAAGATTGTCGCTTGTTTATACGAAAATTCTTACCACAACAAGTATTCTATAATCGTTGACAGAACTCTGTAGTAATGTAAGAAGACTATCAACTATAAGGGTTGTGCTTAACACTCTTCTGCGACCAAAAACATCTGCTATGATGCCCCAGAAGAATGCACTTGCTACTCCACCTGGAAAGACATATTACTACAGGCCTGGTATGATATTCATGGGCGTAGCCAGCCATGGGCTCAGGGTGGGGCAGCAGTCTAAAATAATATGTAACTAGCAAACTACACCCGCGGTCTTACCCCGGTTCATTTTTTTTGTGTCGAGTGTGAACTTTCGTACGGATATTAAGTATTATAGTTAGTACCTAGATATTAAGTTTTTTCGGTTTGATTAGGTACCTTACAGGTCAGAGCCAGGGTGGGGCGCTTGTCCCATTGTGGCTACGCCTATGATGACATTAATAGTATTTTATTACCGATTTCAATGTCAAATGATAGTATGTCATGTCATGTCTTACTCGTTGGTCCTACAATCAGACTGAGCGATTTATAGGAAATTTTGGGAGCCAATTTGATTCGTGTTAGATTTTATAAGTGTATTTATTCTGATAATTGTATATACTATAATCTGGTAGTTGTATATATTTATGTTGTGTATATTCTAATAGTTTTGTTTATATATTCTCGTTCTATCTATCTCATACATCTAGTTCAGTAACTGCAGTACCCAGTAGCACAGGTTTTCGAACCTAGTACATGGACCCTTGCTATTTTTATGTACCAAGTTTTTTTACAAAATAAATTTTTTTTAAAAGTCGATTTTCAGTGTAATTGCAAATGAGTTATCGATAGACTTTGTTATGACCGTATTAAAATCCCCAAGCAATTAAATTAAAAAAAAAAATTCTTCTGTTTTAGTATTTTCTTTTGCTAAGGATTCACTGTACCGAGATTAAAATTATTACATGATCATGAAGTATTTTTGATGCCTTTTTTAGTTAGGTTCGCATTCGACTTGGTACGTTTTTACATGCAAATATTTAAAATAGACCTTAATTGAAATATTTCAAACGACTTATCGTTTATTTGTTTATAATATTTATTATTAGTAATAAAACTGATGGAATTTGACACAATTTTGTGTCAACCAGTCTCAATATTTATATTAGCATGTGGCACCTCAAATTTATAACATGTTAAAGGGGTCATTCAAGTATTACGTAAGCGCTTGAGGGGGGCGGGGGAGTCTTTGCTTTGCTTATTTTTGATGACATGGTGGGTGGGGGGGTCGATATCGTGATTACGTCAGCAATTATATCAATAAAAAAAAGAATACATTAAAATAAAAATGCATATAGGTACCAATGATTACGTAAGCATGGGGGGGAAGAGGTTTGCTTACTTTTGCTGACGGGGGGGGGGGGGGGGGGGTAAATAATTGTTAAAAAACCGCTTACGTAATACTTGAATGGCCCCAAATACATTGTTTTTCTACAAAGCAAAATTAAATTAAAATACATACAGACTGGTACTAAAAGCTTATCTTCATATAATTATATTAAAAGTAATTATTAAAAATATTATCAACCTTCTAAAATCACAAACAGGCCTTTAATAAAAAAAAACGCGTGACGTATTATTGTTTACAGTAATACCCCGCTTTACGCGACACCGTTAATCGCGGTTTCACTATTCAAATTTCGCGCTCAATTGCCCCGCATTACGCGAAAGAGTGCGTATAAACATAATGTAGTCATCAACTTCTCTATGGTCGCGAGAATTTCAGTTAACGCGATTTTTTCCGGCACGTATCCCTCGCGTAAAGCGGGGCATTACTGTATTTTATAAAAAAAACTCCATGTAAAAACAAATATATAGTCTTATCGCCAATAACATCGCGTAACAATAATAACTTTATTATTCTACCCTATATAAAATGATGATTGAAGTAAATTTATTAGAAAGGAGGGTCTGAAACAAGCGACTATTGCTTTTCCATCATTTTAAAAATAAAACAAATGCAACCGCAATCATTTGTTTTTTTTCTTTACACGCAACAATAATCAGTTTTTATAATGAACATAGAATTTATATAGATTTACACTTCAATACTATTTATTTTGTTTTATTCTATTATTTCCACGTTTAAACATTATTAAATATTTCGTTATGTCCTATTAAATAATAAATTCTTTATTGCAAAAAAGAACCAATTTTTTGTTCACATAGGCGAGCTTAATGCCGTCGGTATTATCTACCAGCTAACCTTTGTCGGTGTGAGCGGTGATATTTGGTGCAATAAAAAGAAAATAATAATACCTAAGTGTATAATATTATATTATATATAGCAATAATGATGCCAACCTATCAACGTGGTAGGATCGTAATTTTATAAGGGAACTTTTTAAATTTTATTTTATGCATAGTTTGTTTGCGTAGATTCTTCATATCTCAGAAGCCATCGAAGAAATGTTTTTTAAAAAATCCATATGCATGGAGAATTATATTTTGGAGCTATTTATCAACTTACCAAACATAAACGACATATTGATTAGACCAGCTTGATATGTAGTTAGTTGCAGCTCACATTTTGCAGCTGGCAACACATAAGACATGAGACAATTCTGAACGCCAGTCGTGAAAAACGCACACGCACATGCACCTAACACGCTGCGACTGAAACTTCCGTAACCTGAAAAATTATGAAATTACTTACTTACTACTATTTTTTTTAATACCCTAACTACAATAGTTTAAAGTTATCTAACTTGTCAGATGATATTAAAGTGTTGAATAATTTAGAATTTAAAACAAAACAAAATAAAACTGTTATTAATTTATTATGAACAAACCACACTCGTTTTATACATAGTGGAAGACACTGTTACAGGCTAGCAGTTCTCTCCAGTCATGCACTACACTCCAGCTTAATATCAGGCTTTAAAATTAAAAAAAAACAACATCACAAAAACATTATAAATGACTATATGTAAAATCTAGTACTTAATATTATTATACCTATTGTTAAAGTGAACAAGCCACTATTACAGATGCTGCTATTGTATTATTAAGTATAATTATATTTTGACAAGTCCAAGTGTTCCAATAGGAATCTACGTATGATATTAGAGAATAGAATAAAACAACTATAGGTATATATTTATTAATTCTTAAAAAAAAAAGTAAAACGGCCAATCGCTTTCACTATACCAGTGTTGAATTTATGATACAGCGAAATATTCCATTGTTCAGTAATAAGCAATAGGGTTAAGACTTCGTGATTTGCCTTATTTACATATATATACATACATATATATACATACATACATATAAATTGCTATTCTAGACCTCTGTAATATTGATGTATAAATAACGTAACCATACGTCCTGTTTTAAACGGGACCGTCCCTTTTTGCGGTTCTCCGTCCCGGTGTCCCCGAAAAAAGCTTCGGGGCGCAAAATTGTCCCGTTTTCCAACGTCTTTAACTACATCACATTGCAAAAAGTAACCGAATGGAATAATCTAAGGTAAATTATAAATAAAAATCAAGAACTTAAATTCATCACTAGCTGCATTAAAACAAATTTATTCCTCTGAAATATATAAAAATAACTGTTTTTTTAATTACATTAATTTTTAAATTTGTAATAAATACTATTTTGATAATTAAAATAATGTTTTTTTTTTTTTCACTGTAAACCTACCAATTGACGTAAATAAACCAATGTCGCGTTTTGAGTAAAAAAATAAATGGTCACTTTATGTATAAATAAAAAAATAAAACACACATTATTGTAGGTACTAAATTACTTAAGACCCGTTTTCAAAAACGACGAATATCTGATAATCTGTGATCATCTGATCATTACTTGAATGCTTTTTATTCCATTTAATGCAATAGTTTAACAGTAGATCAGCGGTTCTCAAACTTTTTTGGCGAAGGAAAAAGCCTTAATATAATTATAAAAAACTGATTTATATGTATTTATGAATAATCATATTACGTAATATTTAGATGTAACCTTATAATCTCCCTTTGGTAGGTATTTTTTGCAGTATTTTAGCCCTAGGGTTCCGCGGAACACACTTTGAGAATGGCTGCAGTAGATAGTCCAAAAGTAATTCAAGAATTGTCCCACAAACGTTGTCATATCTCAATGTAACCACTAAAGTTGATAATATTTTGAGATCCATATACAATTCATGTTTAATTTAAACAATTTTATTACTAACAAATGCTTACAATGGAATTTCATTTACATTACACACTAATTAGATAATGTACCGAACATTTAAGACATATATTTCCTCAAAAAGAATTACAGAAATACACTTAATTGAGACAAAAAAAAAATATAAATAAACATAACGTACGTAGAATATTGACAACTTCATCACAAGGCACTCGAACCCATTATATGTTGTTTCAATTCATATTTAAATTTAATAATATTTTTAATATTAGTTATATTAATCGGCAATTCATTATAGACCTGCACTCCTTCCACCATAACACTTCTTTTTCCATAACTAGTTCTAGCTCCCAGGATTTTTATCTGTGGGCTTATCACGAATTTAGTCTGGCTTTCGAATCGAGCTGTCACAAGTAAAATGGATCCGTTAGCAATCGGGATCATGAATTTTTACTAACGACTAAGGAGCACCAGCAATCTATCAAATGAATGAAAGATCGAGACGTTCGAAAATTAACAAAAAGTATCTAAAATATTGTAGTTCCAAATCCGCACGCGGTGGCGCTGCTCAAATTTCCTTACAAATCGCTTGAAGCGGACTCGGTTCGAAAGCCAGACTAAAATTCGTGATAAGCCCACTGATCTTTACACCGTATGTTGAATTTATGTGTTTTTTATTAAATTAAATTTTTGTTTTAATTTGATTGAATATGACTTTTCTTATAAGACTGCATGTGTTGTATTTATGTAATTGTGTGACTGATAGGTGTTTGGTTTCGTTGTAAATTTTTAGTTTAGTGTGGATGTTAGGTAGTCGTAGTCTCTTAGTGTTTTAATTAGCTTATTCTGCACCGTTTGTACATCTTACTTAACAATATTTTTGTATTATCAAACAATTGAACCCGACTTAGTGAAACTGATAATGGGTCGTTAAAACAAAAGAAATAGATATAAGAGATAGTCCTGTCGCGTTTTGCAATAACTAATTGCTTTTTGAGTATACAATTATATATTATTTACCCTACTTAATAATGTTATGACGTAATTAGGGAGTAGATAGTACTTAGAAAAAATTATTACTACTTTGTATATATATAACTACTAACTAAATATGTATATCTTTGGCGAGTTTCTTGTGGTCTTCTTCTCGTCGTACGCCTTTCTGAACTTCCATTATAGGCTTGTTGAAAAAATATCGATACATCGATATATCGAAATATCGATATGAAATATTCAATATCGAAATTGTATCAAAAACCATTTTTTTTATCACACCGATATATCGATATTTTTAAATCGATATGAATATCGATATTGATATTTTTCGATACAATATATATATATCGATACTTTTTTGCAATTCCGACATCTCTATTCCATTGCAGAGTCTAACGATGAGCAAACGCACGCTTTTAGTGCCTATGCTAATAAACTATTTTCAATTCCTTTCATTTATGTCATACGACGTTTTTCCTAACAATCAATGTAAAATTTGGAAGTACGTAGCTTGTACCGGTATCATCAAATTATTTATTGCAATAAGTGTACCTACATAATTCTTAATTGTACAGTTAATTCTCAAACTCAACTCGAAAAGGATCTTTAAAATCAGGTTTACGAGCATGCGGTTATTATTTGAAATGCGAAACCTGAATTTTTGCAACCGATTCCCGGTATTATCAATCATTCTTTTTTTATTAACTGTTCTTTCGTTTCTTATGGTCCTAAAATCTGACTTAAATATATTTTTTATCTCCTAATAAATTCTCTTTAAATTATGTGTGGTGATACTTTGTATATATTGTTTATTTACATACATAATTATATTAATTGACTAACGGTCGTTATTAACATAAACGAAACTAATATTTTCACAATTAGAGTTTTTTACAATAAACTTTTTCTCAATAGCTTCTGAGATACTCAATACAACAACGAAGAATCTGCACAAACAAACTATGCACTATAACAACTTTAAATCGCTCTCCTGTAACATTGTGACTTTGTATAACCGATGCAAGCAGGACTCAACGAAATGTTTTTTCCCTACTAATATTATAAATGTGAATGCGAGTTTGTTTGTTACGTTTTCACACAACAACTACTTAACCGATCATCATGAAACTTTGTACACATATTTTTGGAGGTACTACAAGTAACATAGGATAGTTTTTATTTAAAAAAAAATTATTATTTTTTACTATAGTTTCCAATTGACTATAGTTAGTATGATCTCTGATACTTATTTAATGACTTTTTGGAGAAACTTTGTGTGTAATTAATATTGGTGATTAAAATTGATTAAAAATATAATTATCACAATGCATTGTGGCAATAAAAAGACAAGAAGAAACAAGAAAGATGACACTGACAGAATAAACGTCAAATCCTCAAATCTTCTTGAATAAGTATTTTCGGCTCGTAGAATTGACCGCCACAACTTAAATACGAGCGAAGCCGCGGGTAAAAGCTAGTTAGATTATAAATATGATATTATAGAAAATAAGGAATTGTTTTTTTTTGTCTGTTTAGTGACCCTAAAGTATGTGTAGATTTTTGATTAATATAACTTATTATAATCTTATTGTACATAACTCGAATAGCACAACTTAGCTGACGTGTAAACGATTACTTATCTGTAGTTAATTTTCGATCTTTCGATTTTATTGCTCGTTTTCCCGATTGCTAACGGATCCGTACTTGTGACAGCTCGATTCGAAAGCCAGACTAAAATTCGTGATAAGGCCTCTGTAGTCGATTTTTATTGTTTACGCGTGCTCTTTCAATGGGTGCATTGTTAGCTGCAAAATAAACATTTAGACTGGATTATTCCTATTTTTCCTATAATTTATTATTCTGTATTAGCTATATTCAGTTAACCAATTTTAACACCTATATGCCTAATGCCTAATATGCCTATTTCTACTAAAAAAAAATGTTACGAATATATCTATATATCTTCTATATATATATATAAGTGATCAAAGGTAGATATGACTATTTTTATCAACAAGGGTATAAAATAGGGGATGAAAGTTTGCATAAATCTTATTAGATTTTCGACTGACTTAGTGATCTATCTTCTTAACGCACAGCCCAAACCACTGGACGGATCGGGCTGAAATTTGGCATGCAGGTAGATGTTATGACGTAGGCATCCGCTAAGAAAGGATTTTGATCAATTCTACCCCCAAGGGGATAAAATAGAGGATGAAAGTTTGTATAAATCTTATTAGATTTGCGACTGATTGAACTGAAATTAAAAATTGACAGATATGTGGTTAATAACTGGAGCAAGTTTTCAATTATGACCTACGACAGGAATGGTGATAACTACTTAACACACGCTAAACAAAAGTAAAGCCACACAAACTAAACCTAATTAATAACAATACTTTTTAACGCGAGCGAAGCCGCTGGCAAAAGCTAGTATATATATATATATATATATATGATCGTAAAGTTAAATACTGCTTTACAAACTTGGATAAATTATCTTTCGAAGTGTTTCATGGTTTTTAAAAAAAAATTGTTCCCAACTGTGACACTGAATAAAGATATTTATTTATTTATAAAGCCTACCTACAGAATTATATTATGACTATATATTATAAAAAAGAGTACTACTATTATATAAACTAAATGAAAATTTTAATTATAGTATAGGACGGCATGCTCAAGGTGATAAAGGGATAGATACTACACTTCGAATAAAATTACAAAAATACACTTTTAAATGTTACACAATTTCATATAAAGATAAAAAAAACAAGAACCAAACAGATAAAAGAAAGACGGGGGAAAAAAGGTATCTTATAGCCAGATTTTCTGTATGCATTGTAAACACGCTATAAACGTAAAATGTTTTACACTATTATAAACATCACTTACACCTTTTAAGTAATCAACACTTTCCTTTTAATTAAAACCTAGCATTATAGGAATTCCAATCCATATGAGTTAATAAAAAATCATAGGCTCCGGTTCGATTCCAAGAAATCGCATGATGGCCGTTAATGAGTGCCTTTCGGATCATTTTAACCCGTTGTAGACACTTAAAGTGAAATCGCTTGCTCAAAATTACCGCATGCAGTTTTTTTTTAACATATTCATCAAGTGTTATCGATATATGACTACACACATAAATGTTTTATTTCTCACATTAGTAATGCATGTAAGAAACAATGATGGGATAATTCTTAGTTTTTAAATCACATGTAGAATGCTCTTATACCTAAAAATAAATAAATAATCCCTACTAATATTATAAATGTGAATGTGAGTTTGTTTGTTACGTTTTACAAACCGAACAGGTTTTGGCAAAAATTGACCGACATCAATTTGGCTGAAACTTTTTTTACATGTTCTGTATTGAAAAAAGAGAGACCCGTATTTTTTATTTTTTTACTTTTCACAAAAAAATTAGCCATTGAATTGAAAGTTCGCGATTTTGATGATTTTGGGCTTGAGAAGTAATTTTCAAAAATTTACAACTCAGGTTCTATTTGTGATACAGTCGGGTTTTTTACATCATTTTAAAGGCAAAAGAACAATTAAGAATAAAATATTTTTTATACAATGATGTGTTTTATTTATATGTATTTATTATTGATATTATGTTTATCTATTTGTTATGAAGCCTTTTCGACAAACAAATAAAAGTATTTAATCAAAAATATATAATATTAATGTAATATGTATAATATTCCAAAGAAAACCGATGAGAGACAAGAAAGAAAGGCGCGCAGTATGGTCCGCGCGCCTATGCGAAGCGGCGCGCTATGTTAATTAATTTTTTTTCTGATAGTAATAATAATTTGTCCATCGATTAAAAATCTGTTTTTGAAAGAAAATTTAACGTAGAATACGATGGTAATACTTAAAACTCGATATGAGGTGGGGGCAATTGTTAAAAATAAATTTATAAACTTCAATCGTTAATAACAATCTTAAATTGTTAATAATTTTTTTTCAAAAATTTTTTATTCTTAAAGCTTGTTCTTTTACCTTTAAAATGATGTTGACTGTATCACAAATAGAACCGGAGTTGTAAATTTTTGAAAATTACTCCTCAAGCCCAAAATCATCAAAATCGGGAATTTTCAATTCTGGCTAGCGTCTAAAATATTGTGAAAAGTAAAAAAATAAAAAATACGGGTCTCTTTTTTTTCAATACAGAACCTGTAAAAAAAGTTTCAGCCAAATCAAAAATGTGTCGGTCAGAAAGGTGTTCGGTTTGTAAAAGAATGCCCCATATAGGAGATGAGTAAAGTATACCAATATAAGTGAAACTTAATTTTTTAGCTGCTGTTTTATTATTTTATTTTAAGTTTAATTTTTATATATTTTGATGTGACTGGTTAAGTCGTGCAGTACTTAGTGAGTCAGACTGTTATTCAAAAGTCTAGGCTTCAATTCTCACGCGAAACACTTATTCATAATATAGTTGTATATATTATAAGATAAGTGTATTTATTCTGATAGTTGTATATATTCTGGTATTTATATATTTATATTTCTTTATATTCTAACAGTTTCGTTTATATATTCTATTTTTATCTCTATCATACATCTAGTTCAGTAACTGGGGTACCCAGTAGCACAGGTTTTCGAACCTAGTACAGGGGCCCTTGCTATTTTTGTGTACCAAAATTCTTTACAAATAAACTCTTTTATTTATTTATTTAATAATAAAAAGTAGTTATTTGTTTCATATCTGAATATTAAGTATGTAGTGTCATTATCTTAAGCCAGCCATTCTCAAAGTGTGTTCCGCGGAACCCTAGGGCTAAAATACTGCAAAAAATACCTACCAAAGGGAGATTATAAGGTTACATCTAAATATTACGTAATATTACATTGCAATATGATTATTCATAAATACATATAAATCAGTTTTTTATAATTATATTAAGGCTTTTTCCTTCGCCAAAAAAGTTTGAGAACCGCTGTCTTAGGCTCTGGATTATATATGTATTTATTATTATTATGTTCCCACAATTTTAAATAATAATTTAATACAGTCGGGTTTCACAGACCCCTGCACGTAAATACGGGTTGTAAACATGTAGCTAATAAGAAACTAATAAGAAATGCTTTCTCTATAATCACCGAGGGCGCGGCCAAAGAAATGTCATTCCGAGACGTGAGACCAACATACAAGACTGTTTACCCAGTGTTTATAATACAAATACCAGCTTAATACATCCCTCAGACTATTCATGTTAAAAGTGTAGTCTAATTTTTTAACAACATGAATTGAAATGAAAATCGTTTATTAGCATAGGCACTAAAGGCGTGCACACTTGCTCATCGTTAGACTCTACCGTGACTTCGGAAAGGCGTACAACGAGAAGACAACCACAAGAAACTCGTCAATCATAGCCTGTACATAATATAGTAACAAAAAAACTGAATTTTAATTCACTGACTTGACGTACTAAACCAATATTTTGTTAATGAATTAGTTTATAAGCTATTATCTTAATTTGATAAGCTTATCGATTTAAAATACTATTGACCACTTCAGTAACAATAGGTTTAATTAAATATCAAACTCATAGGGGTTGAATTGTCGGATTAAGTTATTAAGCTATAAATCCAAAAATAACACTTAATCCAAACCAATATATATATTTTGGCCAGTTCCCCAAAAAGCCTAACCAATAACTTCTATATTTTTATATTAACAAATAATGTATGTAACTATTATATATTTATTAATAATAATTAAAAAATATATTTACCTGCCAAATCTAATGCGGTCTCATAATCGGCTGTTTCTGTATTTTCTAAACCACCACTGTCTGCCCTGCATTGTGTACCTTGCAAGTATAAACACAAAAATAATATAAAATAATTTAAAAATATAAAAATAAAATAATTATACAAAACTCACCTTTAGAATTTTTTGGAGTAATTTTACACACCATGGCTTAACACTAAAAATAAATCACAATAAAAAGTTATATCACATAAATAACTTAATTTTTATTGAATTATCTACAAAAAACGAACTCAATTACGTTCGATATTCAAAAGACGTTCCCCACTTTCCCGCGCGCCGTCGTACACGCACTAAATCGGACTGACCAATAATTCTCTTCAGCACTAGCGACCACCATAATGTAAACAATAATGACGTATAAACAAATAGAAGCGGCATTTTTCTATTACCTAAGCTTTATTAGTAATTTTCCTATTCACAAAAAAAATCAAGATAGATTCTTGTTCTATTTTTAAAATAAATTAAATTGACGCCAAATTGTTAATTCAATTGTTGTATTTGTTTTATGAACTAACCGGTATTGTAAACACGGTGATAAATTTCGCTGCAATTTTAACTAAAAACGCCGAGTCTATTTTATAATAAAGCATGTGACAGAAGCTTTGAATTTGATTCGGCTTATATTTAATCGTAATCCACGGCGATTTTAACCACCTGACAGGTTAATGAGGAGGACAATGATCGAATTAACTATCAAATGAAATAATTTATTCTATTTTTAGGCATATAAAAGATATTGTATCTTTTATATTTACGTGGACACATTCTCACCGCTCCGAATTATTTAGGTGACGCATTTCTGTCTCTAAATTTCGCGTTTCGGGATCAGCTTGGAAGTAGGCGGCATAACGAGAGGACAGAGCACATTCGTCTCCTTAAGCCCGCTGTCTGTGGTAACAGTTGTCTATGCTCATGGACCGCACTCAGGCGGAGTGTGGTCATATGCTGGGCTATCAATAAAAAAAAAATAGCGTATTTGTGCATTCAGTGATTGGGATTTTTTTGACATAACTGTGTACATAAAAAAATTATAATTACTTGTTGGGGCTATTATCCGAATACTGGATATTGGCAGAATTGTCTTCATTAGACATCTGAGGACACTAATAAAAGAAGAAAAAGGCATGTCAAAGTGTGTTTTGTGAAAACCAATGTTAGTTGTGGTGTTGGCTTATTTTTTAAAGATTAATAGTTAATTTAAAAAATAATTATACAAGTCCTATTAACATTGATAATAGCTTCAAAATATAATTCGCCATCTCATGAAAAAAAATATATAGTTTCTGAGATACTCAATATAACAAACAAACTATGCACAATAACAACTTTAAAAATTTCAGAACCTACCGTGTTAATAGTACATTACGAACTATTATTATTTTTTAATTTTAACGGTTTTTTATTACCTACCTTCACATTGGCAACCTCTTGTTTTTGTCTTGTCTTTTTAACTCGTGTATCTTTTTATCAAACAATTTTTGTAAGAACTAATAAACTGTTTTTCTACAAAGATACTACATTTCTTATTAGATCTTTTGAAATAAGTAGATAAAACATGTATATGGAATTTTTTTTATTGCATTATTTACAAAACTATTGGACCAATCTCCGTGGTCTTTTTTAGTTCCTTATAACTTCTCAAATACATTTAGCTTAATGTATTAGAACGTAATTCACGCCTGTTTGAGATTTTCAAAAAAAATCTAGGAATTACCATGTCCTTTTACAGTGTTTTTCTTCTTAAATTTTAAATTATTTTTCATGTATATACGTCGTTTCGAGTTACATCAAACAATTTTTTGACACTACTACTCAAGCATATGTCAATTGTTTCGATTTCCGGCATAGGAGAATTCACTTGTCGCGAAGTTTTGTTTCTCCAAACACGACTTCGTTGTTGCAACCATTAGATCAAGGAGTTATTGCGTCTTTGAACCTAACCCTCGGATTTTACATGTAAACATATGAAAAAATATGTGTCGACTTACGTCGTTTCGATTTACGTTGCTTATTTCGAAAACCTAACATGCCGTAAGTACGAGGACTGCCTATGGTTATAATAAAGTTTTTCTATGTAAGGTTAGGTCGTTTGAAGTTACCTCGTAATGACTAATTACCATATATACATATATAACTTCAATAGACGTGTTTATTTAAATATTTAGGTCACTTCAAACAATTGTTACGTCTAAACGTGACGAATCGATTTTTTTTTAAACGAACGCACCGTTTTCTAATAATTAAACACTAATATCGGTCACAAGATGTTCTTTTATATTTAAATATAAATTTTATTTATAGAGCGACTTAACACTACGAGTTGTTACCCTACAAGGATTGGTCCAGTGGACCAATTTTATTTTATTTATTTATTTTCTTGCTTTATTTAACTAGCTTATTACTATATAAACACTATAATATATTTTATATAAATGCTATAAACTAATTTACTATATTTAAAAACACTCATAACAAACTAACAGCTAACTCAATGCTAAACATAATGTAACTCCGTAGGTACTAGTATTAACTGTATTGAGGGTAGTTCGAAAATTGCGTACAAATATAAAATATTTTGTTTTTATTCTTATTATTGAAAAAAAAAGATACTTTTAAACGTAGCATTTAGACTACAACTACATAGGTGTTTACTATACAAAATGAAAGATAAAATTAAGCCTAAGCTAGAAAGAGATAAATATAAGGCAGCGGTTCTCAAACTTTTTTGGCGAAGGAAAAAGTCTTAATATGATTATAAAAAACTGATTTATATGTTTTTATGAATAATCATGTTGCAATGTAATATTACGTAATATTTAGTTGGAATATTTAGATGTTACCTTATAATCTCCCTTTGGTATGTATTTTTTGCAGTATTTTAGCCCTAGGGTTCCGCGGAACACACTTTGAGAATGGCTGATATAAGGGATATCAATATGAATGTACTAATAAATACGTCACAGTTATTATATAGCAAAGCGAACATCCGTTCTTATTAGGAGACAGCGCGCGACTAAACAATTGCCGGGCAATTACCCTGCTTTTAAGTTGCCAATTTGAAACGCGGGTATTTATCGTTCATTGAAATATTTAGATACCGGTCTGTCTGCCCCTATGGCATTGACATTGGAGCGAAGTTTAGAACGAAAGTGTGTTCTCATAAATCAATCGTGTATAACACGTGTATGTATATCGTTGAGGTGTGTCTACCTACACATAACACCAATTGAATGGCCCTTGACTTTGTTATTCTGAGAAGCCTGGATAGTCGACAAGAAAAGTTATTCAACTTATTTATTTATTTATTTCCACCAATCCGTTCTATATGATATGTTATTCAAGGCGGCTCTAAATAGCTATATGCAATTAGTACTAGCTTTAATTATAATAAAATAATTTAAAAAATCATTAACAATTAAAATTATATATGTGTATGTTCATTAAGCCGCGTCTCCTGCGCGTGTTTTCTCGAAACATTACACAAAAACATTGAAACATTGGGGCGTGGCCGTACACATTTTTGTATTCGTACACAATGTTTTTTATTTTCCGTGGTCGACGGAAAGCAAAAACATTGTGTACGGCCACGCCCCAATGTTTCGATGTTTTTGTCTAATGTTTCGAAGAAACACGAGCAGGAGACTCGGCTTTATGTATTTAGTTTACCTATATTTATGTATTTTATTTATCTAAATTCTTCTCCTATTACAATTGGTTATCTGGAAGAAATTACTTTTAGTGATAAGATCGCAAATTGCTCTAAATTTGTTTCCTATGAGTTAATTTGTATCAGTATTATTATTATTTTTATTAGTGATGAGCAAAATTGGTCTTGGTCTTGCAGTTCACCAATACTATCCTTAGACTAGCAAGACCAAGACCAAGACAGCATCAACAAGAACAAGACCAATACCAAGACCAAATATGCAAGACTCAACCGAAAATTCTTACTCAGTGCTTATATGAGACAACATATTTCCAACAGCGTCAACATATGCTTTTCTCGGAACGATATAGTTGACATATCGAATTGTCAGTTTGTTTTCTAGATTTTAACGTTACATTGAAAAACAAAGAAACTTTACCAAAGTTTGAAAAAAACAGGATCAAGACCAACCATTGATACGCCAGACTTGGACAATCTTGGTCTTGGTCTTGCTTTGCGCATCACTAATTTTTACAAAGAATTTATTATTATTATTTATTATTAATAGTACATATTATCGTAATATTTTACAATTTATAATTAATTTTGACGTGACAACGTCTTATAATTCGATTGAGCCGGCTGCACGCACGAAAAAACATGACTCATGCGGCGTTACCTCGCTCTGAGGCGTTCCATGTAAGGCTTCAAGTGCAAGCGAGAGCGCGGAACGAGCGACAAAGAGGCACAATCGGCCTTCGCGTTCGGCAGCGTTCGACATCCGTCTCTCTCCTACTTGAGTGAGCTCTTCAGAGGCGGCTCGTGACATTGGTCAGTGTTTTCTTGTATATTAAGCAATATACATACAAATCTATTAAACAAATGAAATTAAAATTTTCTTTTGAAAAATGCTACCATTCCATCAGTATTTTCTTAAGACGTTTGTCACGTTCAACTATCGTCAGTAAACCGACTTTACAGACAACCGATTTTTTATATACCCTTACACTTCTGGCTCTTAGGTAAGCCATTTTAGTTTTATATAGAAAGAAGAAGATCTAGGTCAATTGATGACCACAGACATTGCAATCTGCGCAAAAGATACTTTACCTAATTTTTTATTACTACCTTCATTAAACAGCTTATTAATCACTTACTACATTTTCTTATTAAAATTAATTTAAAAAGAAATACACTTTAGTTTCCGACTGTACTAAAGAAAGTTACGGGTACCATATGAATACACATGTTTATGTACAAGTGCAGACCACTCAATTCTCGCTATACTAACCATACAATTTTAGTCTTTATTGCATCGTAATAGGAGTTACGTATTTGCAAATATAGATAGCTATAAGTGTGTTATAATATTGAAGGTGCGCCTGCTTTTATTGCCTACTTTTGGAACCTAAAAACATTCTTATAGTCTTATTTTAGACCAAATGTATGCACTAGGTTATCTAAATATTAACATTGTCACAAACTCATTCGTAAGCTTTCTGTTTTTATTTTCTTTAACGAAGTTATTTTAAACTAATTTGTTTGTGTGGTTTACTAATGATTTTGATTAATCAAATATTTCGAAAGCGTTGCAGCCATCGAGTTTACAATGATACCTGATTGAGAATTAGTATGCAAAATTTCATGTACAAGCTATAACTGACGAGTCTCTTGTGGTTTTCTCGTCATACGCCTTTCTGAAGCCATCGTGGAGTCTAACGATGAGCAAGTGCACGCCTTTAGTGTCTATGCTAATAAACAATTTTCATTTCAATTCAATGATTTTTAAACATTATTTACATTAACTCTAATTAATCGTTTTTCTTTAACTTAATTAATTTCTACGCGTGTTGTCTGAGCTATAGACTTAACGATGTTTGTTTTAAAAAAAGTAATTAATTAGTAACATTGTATGATACAACGTACCATATATGTATATTATATTATATTATATTATATTATATTATATTATATTATATTATATTATATTATATTATATTATATTATATTATATTATATTATATTATATTATATTATATTATATTATATTATATTATGAATAATTATTCCGATTCATTTTTTTTTAATAAGTAATTCATTGAGTGATAGCTTTATATTCAGACCACAGTGTTCTTTCAGAAATTTGAGTTAGTACCCTTGTATTGGTCTGTCAATATCAAAGTGAAATGCATGTTTTTTCTTTCTAAAATAAAGTTCTTTGTTCTAACTAACCCTTGTTAACCTTTGATGTGGTCAAAACAATTTTTCGATACAATTACTGAAATTTATTATAGATGAGCTAATTAATCAATGTGAATCTGTCTATATCTCTTAATTTTCACGATTTTCGCTTTTAAAGGTAGTCAGAGATAAAGTAGGTAGTAAAAAAAATCGATTTATTAATCTCAAATTTATTCCAAAGAAATAATTAAAAATAGACAGTAAATTAACTTAAACATTACAAAACTAAAGGAGCCCCCTTATCTTAAATTTAATTACCTTTTAACATTTAATTACTTCTAACTTAATTAATTAATATTATTAAAAAATGATTGTCTATTAACTAAAACGTCTTAAGTGTAAACTTACAATTAAAATATAAAATAACACACAATTAGCAAACAATTCACGTCGCTATTTTGTTATGATTTAAAAGTAAGTTTCGTCTTTTTCACACCTTAATCTTATATAGAGATCGTTGACCGCTCCGTCACCATGTAAATAAAAAATTAATATTCACCGGAGATATCTGGACTATGTAATCGATGTTTTTACATATTTACAGTTTAAAATTAAATTGATTACTTTTAAAGATAATTTGTAATTATTTTTGTTAATCATAAAAAAGTAATTAAAGAAGAAACAGAATGAAAAATAAGAATTAATAAGAAGACTGTGGAAGTCTATTTTAGAAAAACTATCTCAAAAAACCGACACAAACAAACTCAATTGGTGTATTTTTTCTGAAAAAAATCATGAAATTGAGTAAATCCCAAACCGATTCATGAATTTAATTCAAAATAATTATTTTAAATTGCAATCAAGTTAATTACTATTATGTTTTAATTACCTTAATGGTTTTGAATAATTTAAAAATTGAACAGAATTAAACGCTCGATGATTAATTTATTGTCAGAAAAATCACACACACCGTCCTCGGTTAGTAGACCATCGTTCGGGCACCGATGGCCTACTAAAATCTAAAAAAAAGTTAGCTAAGAAAATAAGAAATAAAAGGTAAACAATAAACAAAAATCTTACATCTAATTCAACAAACAAATTAAGGTAATTATTTAAATGTAATCAAAAATTAAATTAATTATATTTCAAGAAGGAATAGTTAATTTTGATTAAAAATTGAATTTTAATAGAACACTTTTGAAATATAATCAAAATACAATTTTTAATAACACAATAATAATTACTTTCAATTACTTGCGACTAGTTAATTAAAATAATTATCTTAAAATTAATTTTCAGAACGCCTGAACTTTTTAATACCAACGACATACAATCAATAGTTGAGACAGATCGAAAGAAGAAAGAAAATTAAAATCAATATGTTATTGGGAATATGGAAAATAATTACATAATTTTAAATCGATCTAAATCCATTCTCGGTATCAATGGACTGTCGCATGGTACTGGTTCATTTCTGTAAATAAAAAAAAAATTAATTAAAAAAAAAACAAAAGAAATCAACGGATAATGCATAGCGAGCGTTATTTTGACTTTAGATACGAGGAATTGCACACGACCCCAACATGCGCCCCGATCTACATTCGCAGCAGCATACGATGCTTTGAGATACGAGTAAGGTTACGGAACGAATTAAACTCGTATGTCGAGGTATCACTGTATTTGTATGCAGAGGCGGCTCTGCCCCATGTAGCACCCGTGTGAAATGTATACCCTAGCGCCATCTAGCGATCAAAATCTTCTAATATTAGTTTCATATTGAAAAAAAAGTAATCATTGTGTAGAGTAAAGAAGCCGCTTGTATAATTTGCATTATAAGTAATTGTTGTTTATCATATCTCGATACCGAAGTAACCCATTTTTCCAAAGGGCTCACTTACCCAAAAAGATCAGCTCTAACGAACGCCCTCGGAGATTGCGAATGTAGTTCAATCCCATCTCTGTTATCACAAATGATTCTACTCATTGTTACTTTCTTTATTTCTGCTAATTGACCTGAAACGTCACATTTGTGATCAGTTGAAATAGACATGGTTTTATTTCAATAAAACATATATTTGTTTTGAATCTAGCCGTTTTATGTATATTTGTATTGCCTTTATAAGTCTTGGATAAGTTTTAGGTCAAAAAAGAACTGGAGCTAAGACGGGTAGCCATCTTTCCCCGTGAGCCTTTTCTGAAGTAATTTTTTAATGTAATTCCTAGAATTGGTTAATAGTCTCAAAAACTACGTACTCAAGCTAAAAGCTCCAGGATTAACGTCAAGTCCATATTCATAGAAGTATCTATCGCCTCTCTTCATCCTCGAAAATTGTTCAGCGATAATATTAGCGAAAGTCGGACCAACTGCTCCACCAAACACCGGTTCTTCTAATAGACCACCTATCCAAAGATCTACGTCTTCTGGACTGGAGTATACTGATGATAGGCGTTCAGCTACCTGCATATTATGGAAAATAATATTAATTGGAAATTTATATCAATATTCTTTTTAATAATAAATCCCACACTTTTCCAGACCTATTGGATTTGTATGACATATCACCATGGGCGTAGGCCATCAAACCTAAAAAACTTAATTATCTAGGTACTAACTACAATACTTAATATCTGTAAGAGAGTTCACACTCGACAGTCGTCAGTCGACACAAAAAAAATTAACCGGGATAAGACCGCGGGTATAGTTTGCTAGTTACATATTATTTTAGACTGCTGCCCCACCCTGAGCCCATAGCTGGCTACGCCCATGCATATCCACTTACTTTAGGTGAAAATTCATTAAAATCATTAAAAGGTTGTTTTCCAATAAGTTTTCTATATTCATTGTAAGATCTGATACCATAATCTCGACCTCGTTGGATGTTAATGGAAGCCAGATCTAACCCGAATGGGTTTCCACCATGAAAGAGGTATCGGGTAAGCTGTAAACAAAAAAAACGTTCAATAAAAACACCCACTTCCCACAATGCAGATAATAAATCAAAAAAAACAACTTACAGATTCAGTAATGAAAGGATCAACAGACTGCATGGGTTGCCAACTCATCCCAACTAGAATTCTGTCCAAAAAAGGCTTTAAACGCATTCGTGAAGGCTCAAACATTACTTCAGGCAAGAAAATTGATTCATATATACTGCCAGTTTTAGTGTTTGGTATCCTATAAAATTATTATAAAAGATATTATCTTCAGAGTTAATTTCATGCGTTCGATGTTTCCATACCCCTATAAAAACCAAATTAATGCAAATTACTTACACAATCTTTCCATCGACGATTGAATGTCCAAATCTGAAGGCAGCAACAGCAAACTCGGCTGTCAATGAAGGATTCGTATTTGAATCATAGCCTACAGCATAACCCAAATTTGAACTAAGACCAAAAGCTGACACTATTAAAGGACCTGGAATGAAACGAAGATTTAATAGCATATAATATATTTTATTATCAAAGTAATTGTGTTTTATACCAATAAATAAATGTTCATCAATTAATATCGTCAGAAATATACTTTTCTATATTTTGTGTTATTTAAAAGTTGTGTATTTGATTGTTATTTGCTAAACACGACCGCCATTTTGAATTTGAAGAAATAAACAAAAGAACATCAGTCGTGTCTGCGCAGTCGTGCGAATTGCGCGGAAAAGCACGATTAGCAAATGATTTTCAAAACATAAAGGTAAAATATTGAACTCGCTTTTTTATTATATGTTAGTACACATAAAACTATACCTACCCTGTGATTTATATATCTCAAATATAACTTAGTTATACAAACACTCGCAATTGTTAGTTCACTAACCTAGCAACAGAGGGAGCCACTCATCAAAGACAATATGTTGAAACTCAGCTTGAACTATTCTTCTAGACTCATGAAAGATTATTTCTTCATTCCAATCTGGATTTAATCTATACATGGCCTTAGCTATTCTATTATGTTCCCTAGTCCATAATGTGTGAAAAGCTGTTAGCGATATTACTTGGTTGCCGTGGCTGTCTCCTAAAAAGATGCATATAACCTTCGAATCTCCTCAACTTGGTGGGATGAGTTTGCACCATCGAACTCCTTTCGTTATACAAACTATTATAGACAGTTATATAAATACCAGATTCAAAGCAAGCAGCTCCTTCCATCTTCATCAGGCAATCGTCTTTTATTGATATCGGTGGTAAGTCTCGGCCATAATCATTAAACGTCTTCATTTTACCCTGAACGTCTTTTAGAAGACTGGATTTGTCTTCGGAACTACCATACAGTTGGGATAAATCCAAATAGTGAGTTACTCCATTCATCTAAAATTGTATTATTTATTATATCTGTAAAACCAAGGTCCATCTTCAGCATATTTAGTAAACATACTTGTTTAGCATAACCAACAGAACAATCAGGTGCTGGTGCTAATTGAGTTCTAACAAAATTAATACATTGATGACCAAACTGCTGGTAGAAGACGTCGTCTGGTGAAGCAACTATTGGTGCGCACGCCCAATGCTGGAATTGTGGCTCTAGGAATGCTGAGCCGTCTCCAGCACAACAAGATATTGCGCTACCATTACCTGGAAGGTATGATTATTGAAAATAAGTACCCTAATTAAATAAGTTTTTTTTTCTTCTAATTTTGAATCACAACTTTCAGCTGTGTTATATTTTGCATGCCATAAATAAATAAATAGAAGAGTGCTCTTTATGTCATTGATGATACTTAAGGCTTTGATTCTTGTATTATTATAATAAAATCTTGTAATATTTCAGTACATATTTCATCCTTCCTTTCATCCTGCTTAAGCAACAAACATTTGACCATAAGTGTATTTCAATTTACAACATTTTCAAAATTAGGGTTACCTATAGTATACATTACTCCAGAAGTAATATCATGGGCGATAAATTGTCCAAACTGCATAAACATAAGATTATTGGTTTGGCTTGGTATATCAGCATCCAAGAGAAAACGACTGCTCACCATCCTGGCACTTGGTAATGGGAGACCCGTTACAGACTTCCGCATCTCCCATATACCTAAAAGTTTAATAGAATCTTATATCACGTGATACAAGTACACTCTAAAGCAAATAAACCCATCCAACCATCACTATAATCCGGTGGTAACAGCTTCTCATATCCAGTATGTACTGCACCCCAACTAGCAAACTTAGCATTATTGCATTCGCCACCTATTCTTCTGTAAATACTTGGACGAGATGGGCAGACAGGAGTTGGAGGACAAAATGGACCTAAAAAATTACAATTAAAACTTGCTTATGTGAAACTATAACCCACATTTGATTGTTAAGGGGAGCAATTCGAAAACGGACTCGACACGAGTTTAACCCTTTCGCTTCGGGCCATTTAAATGCAATACTAGATTTAGATGCCACATTTAACGAAAAAAGCAAATTCTTAAATAATTGCGGTAAATAACTATTAGGTATAATTTCGCTTAACGAGACTAAATATCAACTGGGAGTTTGGTTACATAAGAGGGGCATAAGAATTTTAGAAAGGCTAAGGTGGGGCATGGCACAAAAAAGGTTGGGAAACACTGCTATAAGCCATAAACGATCTTTACCATCAGCATGATCAGCAAGTCCGAGCATAAGTTCATCGCGAGAAACAGCTTGTCGTGCTCCTAACTCCTGAGTAGCAAAAAGATTTAGAAGACCTCCTTTTCCTAAGTCATTAGCCTTTTCGTCGTGCGTTCTTACTGACTGGAAGTTGTATTAACACAAATAAAAACAATGTCAGTTTCACTTTTGTTTTTTGTTTTGTTTTCTTACCAAATGATGTCCATAACTTGGTGATGAAACATTAATAAGAGCATCCGGTTGTTTTTCAAGTTGCTCAGCTATCTTCATCCATTCTTCCAACTTCTGTCTGGATCTTGAATGTGCTAGTTTGATTTCTTCCACACTTATTGCTGACGATGATCTCGCTTTGTGATCTGCTTCACCTGGAGTAGAAACGTATGTATATTTTTTATTTATGACAATATAAAGTCACGGATAACAATGACAGGAAAACTTTCCAATTGTAATATAAAAATAACCAAGAAAATATGATTGTAAACCAAATAAAACCTTTTAAAGTTTTTAACTATTTATTTATGAATTTATATACATTTAACTAAATTGCTAATATATATAGAATCAGTAGTATTTTGATTTCAAGAACTTTTGCAAACCATCAACTTACTAGTATGCCTGCTTCCAGTAGTGCAGCAAACGCCGAGTAGACCGGTCTTTCCAAGATGACATTCAGGGTTGTTCGAGTTGAATCTAACATGAGCTGGACATTGGACTTTCGGCACGCATCTTCCTCCACGTGGACATACGTTACATGGTTTTTGAGTCACTTCATCTATATGGTGTTCGTGAACTAAAACCAATATATTCTTAATTTCAGACTTGGACTTATAAACATGAGAAATGATATAAATTTATGATAAGAAATAATTTAAAAAAGGAATATCGATGTACACTTGAAACAAATGAAAAGAGAAAAAAAAAAAATTAATGAAATGAAATCACATGGAAATCGTTTATTAGCATAGGCACTAAAGGCGTGCGCTTGCTCATCATCAGATTCTATAACGGCTTCGGAAAGGCGTATGACGAGAAGAAGACCACAAGAAACTCGTCAATCATAGCCTGTACATAAAATAATTAACAAAAAAAGTAAATAACAATTCATGTCACATAATTCGCAATAATACATAATTCACAATAATTAAAATCAGATCAGATCTACGGTGCAACCACACAGGTATAACCCCACAATAATATCAAAAACTATGCCGGTGAGACGATATATATAATAATAGATGAATAAATATAATATTAAATATATTTATATTTAAAAAAAACTATTTATAATACAATAAATAAAAACTCGTGTTCGCACATAACCTCACCTTTAACATTGTTACTTCCAAAAAACTTTATTCCTTCACAAAATAACGCACAAAACATAAAACTAGAAATATAAAACAACAATTTACAAACATGCATTTTTAATTACACTAAATTTTAATACAAATTACTTTATTACAATTATTTACATAACTTATTCTAGATTGCAGCGCGACTGCAATTGAAATGAACGAATCACACGAAAATTCACTGAAATATTTACAAACATTTTTAAAATTGCGGGTAGGATTATATACACTTCATAATACACTCACGAGCAGAAAATTCGGGTCAACTACATTATCTTCTTTCTTCAGTATTTTTTTTATCTGTACTATACTTTTTATAATATTTATAATGTTTTTACATTAATTTACCATAAAAATAAAAGGGCTTAATAGATAGACTTATAAATCTAATAGGACACTTATAAGCCTATAGAAATATCTAACTACACAAATAAAAGTATTCTACTATTATATAATATAATTTTTTTTCTTTTTATACTCATTATGGTACAGAGGCTGCCGTGATTTTAAATTCATCTATGTGCTGTTAATTTTGTCTGAATTTTATTATACTATTATTTAAAGCAAAACAATGTACTGTTGACTCAAATTTTGTGTACGACAGTGTAATTTAATTTTTGTTTATTATTGAATAATCAATGTAAATCCAATGTTATGATACCCAAAGCTGGTGTTTTGTTTGTCACTGGTTCTACGGACACACGTCCACTTCCACCGATGTCTTTCTCTGAACTGACTCGAGTAATATGCCTTAGAAAGTGTTACATACATAGTTACATATTAGTCTCAGGTGAAATCCCTATACCATGGGGATTAAGGTTTAATAGAGAAATAGGTAATAAAATAAAAACAAATACTTTTTTTTTTACAAATTTATTGTATAAATTACAGCCATAACAAAACTTTGTAACATTTTTTAACACCTGCAGTTTCTCTTCTCTCTTTCGTTCTTCTATTTCTCAATTCAAAATATATATTTTTTAAATTCAATCTCATCTTATTTTCTTATCAGCAGGGAGTAAAAGTGCTGGCATTGTTCCAACTGAAAATATACAACATTATTTTATTTTATTATTATAATTTACAATGTACAATATATATATATATATATATATATATATATATATATATATATATATATATATATATATGTACTAATATTATAAATGTGAATGTTAAGTAGTTGTTACGTTTTCACGCAACAACTACTTAACCGATCATCATGAAACTTTGTACACATATTTTTGGAGGTACTAGAAGTAACATAGGATACTTTCTATTTTAGAAAAAATTTACTATAGTTTCCAATTGACTATAGTTATGTATTAGATTATAGTATGATCTCTGATACTTATTTAATGACTTAAACGCGAGCGATATCAGGCAAACGTCCACTGCAAGCTACTTTTTAAACAAAATTTGTAACAGCTCACCTTGTTAGCCTTCATGGACTTATACCAGGAATTTTAGGTTATGCCTTCAATAGGTTATTATAAAATATATAAATAATAACTCACCAATAGTCAGAGCTCCAAAGATATAAAATGATAATTCACAATTAGTTACGAGCATTTTGTTTAATATGTTAATGCCAACTACGGCACTAGCTCTGCCTACCATTAAAGTCAAACATACCGCCATTGCTCTGTAAGAAAATTGTATTGTTAAGCCTCCTTTTAGCTGAAAAATGAAGTATTCCTTAAAAGAAATATAAAAATAGAAATACTAGGTTAACAACCTCAGCCTTTATCCAAAACCTGTCTAAACTTCATATAGTATAATATAATTAATCTAATTAAAATAAATCATTTAAAAAAATATAATAATAGTATGAATAGATGTAGGCATAATGATTGTTATATTTAAAACTCATTTAATGAAGTTACTTGATTTAAACATCATCGATATCATCTATGATAAATGAATGCTTGTGCGACGGCGTGAAAATCAGTGCCGATTTTAATCATAGACATTTATAAATATATATTCAAGAAACAATTGTTATTTTTATAGCAGGCTACTTGAATCAATATAACAATGTGATATCATCTATGATAAATGGATTTATAGTAAAATCAATTTTTATTCTAACGATTTATAAAATAATTCAAGTGTTATTTGAATCAATATAACAAATGTGAATTATTTCATATTATTTTTCATATGCTATTATATAAGTGAAATGTTACAAGTTTGCTTGCTAACTCGCATAAATAACTCCAGGCATACCATATTAAAGCAATAAAAAAACAAATTAAACGAATAAATACAAAACAAACCTTAAATAAGTGGGATAAATATCAACAGTGAATGTGGTCGCAACTCCAAAATTGAGATTAGACATAATAAGCACCACAAAGAGTACGACACTTAGAAACCAATTCGTACTGAAGTTAACGCAAATCCCAGATATTCCAGCCAAAACCTGAATCCATATCAACAGACGCTTCTTCCCGAAACAATTTATTACACTGCCTAATATTGTGTTCGATAATGCAAAAACTAAACTGATTCCGAGCACCATTGTCATTGCGAAAGGATTCAATACACACTGACTTTCCTGAAAAGACAATAATTAAAACTAGTACATCTTATACTACTGTTTAAAATAATATTTGTTACAAATTGTGTCATACACAGGTAACCAAAGACCCTGGGGCAAAAAATAAACCAGGGCCTCAACTAAACTATATACTAAACTAAAAATACAGGGGAGTTCCCGCAAGTTTCAAACAAGATGTTCGAGACTTGTTGGAAATTCACCTGTTATTTTAAATAAGTTGCCATTTTTAAAGTCGCGTTCCTGGAATCTGGTTTATTTATATTCCGAATGTGGGAAAAGTTATCACTAGTTCAATTTATAGGTTGTACCTCTGGGCTTGGGAGTCACAGGGCACTGCCCCGTCTAGCCCCTTAGTACATACGCCACTGGTCATAGAAGTCGTACATACACATATAAGTTTGCATAAATTTATAAGTTAGCGACCTTAATTGAGGCACTAAAAGACATGCGCTCCCAATTGATGTCAGTCTTCTTAGAATCCTAATTAGTTTTAAACACATGTAAATATACCTCATCAGTTTTGGTAGAATTCAATCCAGATCTTAGCATTTCGCAGAAGGTGAGTCCTCTTTCTCCTGTCTGCACTGATCTCATAAATCTATCAGCTACTGTTGGTAACCATGCAAAATAGGGATTTGTACTGAAAGGAAATGTACCATGACATACATATTAATTTTCCTTAGCTCAGTGGGCTTATCACGAATTTAGTCTGGCTTTCGAATCGAGCTGTCACAAGTAAAACGGATCCGTTAGCAATCGGGATCATGAATTTTTACTAACGACTAACGAGCACCAGCAATCTATCAAATGAACGAAAAATCGAGACGTTCGAAAATTAACAAAAAGTATCTAAAATATTGTAGTTCCAAATCCGCACGCGGTGGCGCTGCTCAAATTTCCATACAAATCGCTTGAAGCGAACTCGGTTCGAAAGCCAGACTAAAATTCGTGATAAGCCCACAGGACTAACATATAGTAATAGTGCGACTTACCATAGATATATAACAACAAATAGACAGGACAATACCAATGTATTCTTTAACAGCGGGGGCTTTAGCAGCGGCACTGTCTGGGACAATATAGACTGCCATAGCGTTGTATTCTTATTTGTACCAGCATTCATTTCGTCTAAAATAATCGCATCTATCTGAAATTTATTTAAACATTCTACTATGATAAATTATCAACAATATCAATGACAGAAAGACATTGGTTAAAGACGTAGGTTAGTTTTGTACAATTGGAATTTAGAAGATAATTGTCAGTTCTAATATGAACATATTTAGAATAAGGAATTTGGTTGATTTTGTTTGAAACAAAGGTGATAAAAGACTTGTCAGAAGGCTGATAAGGGTAGTTGGTAGTTGTTTAATAATTATGTAGTTATTGAGGAGTTATTCGGCAGCTGGAAGGCAGTTGCTGCTGAATTGTTGTGTGAATTGAGGTAGTGGTTTCTCGATAGGCGAAGCAGGCACAGGTCAGGCACAAGGATCCACGGGAATGGTTAGTTCATCTTGAACAAACACTAACCCAAGTGTATTTTATACAAGTAATGAAGGCATACATTAAAACAACGAAAACTTACTTGATATGGTTCTCCTAAGACTCCATTGTTTAATCTGTGAATTCTTTTCAAAACGTCTAAAGCTTCAAGCTCTCTTCCAGCGCTGATTAAGTATTTCGGGCTTTCCCAAGTCATATAAATCCCGATCGAGCCCAAAATACACGGTATCGTATATATTAGGGCAAGAAGCCTCCATGAATTAAAATTTATATTCAACAGCGGGATATAATAAGAGAATGTTAACGGCAAAATTGGTATGGCCAGGACTGCAAAGAAATTACATTGTTAAGCTTCTAAATGTATTTATGCCATAGAACAGTGTTTCCCAATCTTTTTTGTGCCATGCCCCACCTTAGTCTTTCTAATATTCTTATGCCCCCCTTATGTAACCAAACACTCAGTATATTATATTTTTATTTTATTCTCCTCAAGCGAAATTATACCTAATAGTTATTTACCGCAATTATTTAAGAATTTGCTTTTTTCGTTAAATTTGGCACCGAAATCTAGTATTACATTTAAATGGCCCGAAACGAATGGGTTAAACTCGTGTCAAGTCCATTTTCGATTTACCCCCCTTAACAATCAAATTGCACTCATGTGGGGCGTGGGCCCCACTTTGGGAAACACTGCCATAGAATATAGATGAATATTTCAATGATTTATTTATAAAGCCTACCTACAAAATTACATTAGGACTATATATTATAAAAAAAGGACTACTATTATACAAAGTAAAGAAATTTCCGCGTATATATATATATATATATATATATATATATATTATATATATAACAAAAGTTCATTTTACATAACCTTAGAATAAACCACTCAATTTTAACACATGTCCATAACAAGATGAAATTGTCAAATAAAAAGATCAAGCAATTAATTACCAGCCATAATACCGTTAGCCATCATAAATAAGCCAGTAGTTAATATAACCATTGATCCTCGTTTCAATTCTGGCGTACTTTCGCTTAACAGTGTTATTGACAACGCATAGGTTCCCGATACACTGTAATATATGAAAAAATAAATGTCAAAAGAAACCTTAACTCTTTTATTTAAGATGTCTGTTGTTTTCTACTGTAATACACGTTTAAACTGGGGGGCTACTCAGGCATATCCGAAGTTTTCATCTCTGTCTATCATCTCTGTAGCTTACGAGAATTTTGACATATAAAATAAAATAAAAATAAAAAAAAAGTATGGCCTATCCGCTATCAAATGCGTAATTTCGTAAATGATTACGTAAGTGTTCCTGAATAGGAAACTTCCGTATTTTCGTCCGAAGTGCGTCTGAGTAGCCCCCCTCAAACGATTGTTACCACAGACAGATGTATGAAACAATTGTCTTCCCTATGCCGGCTTGAAGCTATCAAATAAATAGCAATTGTTTTTTGACTACACACAAATGAGAATAAAACAAAAGATTTTTTGTTTTATATTTTAAGCAGGTATTTTTAACTTTTATAATTATTTTAATTAACACATTGTGCCGGCCAGCAACACTCAGCCATGAAAACACGAATTAACTCGTGACCGATCAACAATGTGTTAAAATACTTAACTAATAATTTAAACTATAATAGCAAAGAAAACAATTATTAACAAATCGACTTTTAAAACTATTATTACATCCATGATAACTAATTTAATTAAACCGTCTGTAACACTTTCAAAATATCGAATTAAAATTAATCAAAATTTAATTAGTTGTTTCAGGCGTTACTTTGCGAAAATCCATATTAAAGGAAATTATCTAAAATTATTTTGCTTATAATTCCCGCTACAACATTCAGTAATTTGTCTCGACGCGTTTCGCCACTTCACGTGGCATCATCAGGATAAGCAAAGTAATTTTAGATAATTTCCTTTAATCAAAATTAGTAATCATATTAGTAAAACGAATACATACTTTTCTTTTTTTTTTTAAATTAATTTACAAATAACCAATGTGTTATATATAATATGTAGGTTATGATTAGAGGGTAGTTATGTAAATCTTTTGTATGAATTGTATAATGGTAACTGACTACCTCATTGTCTGTCAGTCGTTAACAAGCTCGATAAATGATCACACTCAAGAAGGACTTTTATTTCCATAACAACAACATACACATCACAATAATATCGATTCATTTCTTTCTTTTGTTTTCTTCACTATTCATAACAAAGGAGAATCGTAAATGCACAGCAATAGTTATACGTACTAAATATAAATTATATTTATTCAATTTATCTTAAAATTTTACAACTTCATACAAGTTTTATTTACGTACATTTATCATATTATTTGTTGTATCGTAAACATTGCGTAAGATTGTTGATTCATTAATGATGTCCACGCGTTTATTGTTTATTTAATGATTGGTTTTAGACATATAATTCTCAGAAACTGATCTTTGACTTAGTAGGCAGACAGATGTTAATCAACTTTGGAGCCCAATTTATTTGGGCTCCAAAGTCTTCACTTATTGACAACAAAAAATCTACCAAAGTTTATGATAGTCATATAAAATTATAGTAAAACCTACCTACATAATCATTTGTATGTTTTTTTTAATGATAGCCCAGCATATGAGCACACTCCGTCTGATGTTAAGCTAGAGTGCGGTCCATGAGCAACAGTCGACTCCACTATGCCGGCTTGAGGAGACGAATGTGCTCTGTCCAAATTGTACAATAGGATTGAAAGAGCATCCTTTCCTTATACAGAGCTTCTTTTAAACTGATATATGTTTAAAAAAAACACGTAACATCATAAATCATTATTACGTAAAAACTGAAAATACTTACGAACTACAAGATATAACTTTCAGTACACAAAGACAGATCCAATTAGGCGAGAACGCTGCTAAAAGCGCGACACCGAACGCTAGTAAGAGCGAAATAGCTAGAATCGGTCGTCTCCCTCTCGTGTCAGCTAAATAACCCCAAATGTGAGATGTTGCTATCACACCTGTAATATATATACATTAGATTAGAGCAGCCATTCTCAAAGTGGTGTTCCGTGGAACCATTCATAAAATTAAAATAAAGACAAGCGTGCGGCATATCTCATTAAATATATATATATGTATAAAATAATATATTCCTATAATAAAATAAATCGTTTCATTTTCCCCCCCCCCCCCTTTTCCAAATATTATGAAAAAATTACTACAACAATCTGTAGAGACAATGACTCCATATGATATTGTTAATTAATATTATATTATATTATTTAATATATACATATATATGTATATATATTGTTAAGGGTGGAATACAATGATTTGTTGCTCAATAAAAATACATTATCGCAAGAATTTGTATTCTATACCTATGTAATATTAAATAGCTAATCATTGTATATTACATCTGAGCTCCTTCCACCATTACACTTTTCTTTCCATAATTAATTCTAGTTCCAATTCTATGTTGTTTTTTAACGTATTGAAATAATTCCATACCGATTAACGGCATCCCAGCCATCAGTCCTTGTTGAGATAGTGAAGTCCCCAACTCGCAAGCACTCGCTGGCACCAAGTAGCTCATGGACAGTCCCTCGAACACCATCGACGTCACCAGAGAGCCGCATAATAGTAACATTAAATAATTATATTTGCCAAAACCTGGAACAATTTACAAATAATGTATAAAGAAATTAAAGGAAATTATTTAAAATTATTTTGCTTATAATTTCCGCTACATTAGGTCGATGAAGACCGACGCGTTTCGCCGCTTCACGTGGTATCATCAGGATACGTGTGGTCGCTTCGGCTTTGCCTCGACGCGACGTCTAATTAATTAAGACCTAATGTAGCGGGAATTATAAGCAAAATAATTTTGAATAATTTCGTTTAAATATGAATATCCGCAAAGTAACGCCTGAAACAATAAATTATAAATAAATTTTCAAATAGATACAGTTTTTGTAGGTATATAAGCGATATATAGGAGGATATATCTGCATCCCTTTCGCAGATGCCTCAACTTCGACAAATGACAAATGAACGCAGGCGAAACAATAAAAATATAGTTATCCCTTTCTAATGATTGTTTCTTCCAGTCCAAAGTCCAATCTGTCCATTTGAAGATCTTCTTTTGTACATAGCTGCAGTTGTTATTAATTTCTGCGACTTAGAAAGTACTGTTTATTTTATAACAATGACGTATTGTTGTCGTTATTTAAAGTAGGTGTAATGCTATATAGATTGTATCAAAATCAAGTAATTTTGAAGTATGACGTTCAATCGAGTGGCGTTAAATACTACAATTCCATTTTTTTATATAGGTATATAAAAAAGCAGGCATTTGGTTTGAAATAGAATGGTATGTGTTTTTACCCTGATACTCATAATGCAGGGGCCCTTGCACTGACATCCATAGAGTTACAAAGTTGGGGTCAGGGCATTCTATATACGCAAGGTTATATGTATATATTTATAATTATTTACTTGTAAATAATAAATATGATAACGCCACTAAAAAGATATTTAATAATTTATTACATTTATAAATATGTATATATTTAACAATTGTGTGTGACGTCTTATTTTCTGTTTATTCATACTTAAGCTCAATTACAGTGTTTAAACAATTTTCGACATAATCATGTACTGAATACGGGTAATAATAGTGAACATTTGTGGTGAAATCCGAGGTTACACACACACTTTCGACTTCAATTGTTTTAACTGTTTTTCTTTTGTTTAATTATTTTCACATAATAACGGATTTTTAATTCAAAAAACTAAGTTTGTTAGAACGCCACTATTCACCCCTAGATGTCGCTACATAGTCATATAACACACGTTTATTCTTCTTTAACACGTTGATGATCGCATTGCAAAATCGTATTTTTCACATATGGACCGGCATTTTTTTACGTGTATTATTTTTCAAATATTTTTTTGTGTTGTATGTATTTAAATCATGCCCACCGGTGTAGAAGCGGACCGGTAATGTTGTTGCGGAGTGACCCACCGCGGTCTTTACCGTGTTAAAACTATAAAAATTAATTATTAACACTAGAACTACTAACCGGTCAATATGACCGGTTTCTAAAATTCTTCACAAGACTTTTATATACAACCCTACTCGTTATTTTTTGTAAACGATTCTATTATTTACAATTCTACAATCAATTTATTGAATTATATTGAATACTTTGCACGCACAAGTCATCCGGTCATTTTGACCGGTTGGTAAAAATAGGTCATATTGACCGGCTCGTAGTTCTAGTGTTAATATACAAAAAACAACGTACCAGTCTTATCCAAAGCTTCCTCAAAATTAACTTTTACTTTTTTTTCACTCATTTTTAATTAATATTAAATTTTTTCTTAACAAATTCCTCCAGCCGTTTACACTGTCTCATTACAACCGCGAGATTGCTCGGTTCCATACACTTTAATTCCTTAAGTAATATAATTACTACTTTTATTGATAACAGCGCGTTTCCATAGTACAAGTAAATACGATATTTAAGCCTCTCCACTAGATATTCTTGTCTCGATATTTGCCGTCGACTTTGGAAAATTATTTTGTATCCAAACATCATGTCAATATTTTTCGAACTAATGTTAGTTATGTCGTATATATTTGAGGGTCTATCATGATAATTTGTGAGTCTATCTTAGTCCGAATAAAATTCCAGATAGTTTATATAGTAACCTGTGGGCTTATCACGAATTTAGTCTGGCTTTCGAATCGAGCTGTCACAAGTAAAACGGATCCGTTAGCAATCGGGATCATGAATTTTTACTAACGACTAACGAGCACCAGCAATCTATCAAATAAACGAAAGATCGAGACGTTCGAAAATTAACAAAAAGTATCTAAAATATTGTAGTTCCAAATCCGCACGCGGTGGCGCTGCTCACATTTCCATACAAATCGCTTGAAGCGAACCCGGTTCGAAAGCCAGACTAAAATTCGTGATAAGCCCACTGGTATTCTACGTAGTTCCAAGACAGGCAGGAAGCAGTCACCTCTACTATTTTCAATCTCAAAACGAGATTAAATTATTTGACCTGATTCATTTGAAAGTGGAGGTACTGTCACAGGTAAGCAGCCCACTGTTCCACGAGTCTTCCTTGTTCCATTTCATAACTTACGATTATTTACAAGTTTAATCCAATGATTGTTATAGTTGTCTCTTTGGTCTCGATATTTCCGTCTAGGTATAACTTTAGTATTTACTTTATTTATATTATAACACTATATAAATAGAATTTTAGTAAGTAAAAAAGACTATATGACAAATTAAATAGTGGCAGAAGATAAAAGGAAGAAAAATACACTAGAATATTGAAAGTTATTTTCACAGGATCCTCTGACAACATAATCATTTATTACATTTTGAAATATATCTTATTTATTTTTTTATATTATTATTAATGTAAGTATTTATTAATAACCGAAATTATTTGTGTATTATTTTGTATTTGTTTTTATTATTTTATTTATTTTATTATTCTGCACGATTTTCATCACCACTCACATCTCTCAAAGGTTAACTGGTAGAAAATACAGTGGCGGCCTTAGCCCTTAGCGAGGAACTCGGTTCGAAAGCCAGACTAAAATTCGTGACAAGCCCATTGAATAGGAAATTACCCCCTCTATTACCAGTATTTCCTTGGTCCTGGGCTTACGGGACATTCTGTATATATTTTATGTATCTATATTTTTTAAATGTTGTTGCGCGAGGCCCCGGGCGATTGCCCCGTTCGCTACCCCCTAAGGCCGCCACTGAGAAAATGCCTTTTGTCATCTTATACAATAAACAATTTACAATTATTATTATTATTAAATATTCCACAATTAAATGTTAAAAAATTAATAACAAATAAAAAAATAGCAATAAAAAACACAACTACCTACATGTTTTATTATAAACTGATAAACACTTTATAAAATATAATAATTCTATAACGAATGATTATTTATTAACAAAACTGAGGGATGCTGATTTACCGTCCTTATCAGATGACTGATTATAATTTCATCAAGTAAACGTGACTGGCGGTTTACAATTTGCTCACGTAAATTAAATATAGGTACATACATTTTTGTACGCGCAGAGTTTAAGGCAGGTTGCACCATATTTCACAGTGTTCTATTAATTTTTGTTCCATGATATCATGTATTTTATTATAAGCAAGGCTACAGTGGGCTTATCACGAATTTTAGTCTGGTTTTCGAACCGAGTTCGCTTCAAGCAATTTGTATGGAAATTTGTGCAGCGCCACCGCGTGCGGATTTGGAACTAGAATATTTTAGATACTTTTTGTTAGTTTTCGAACGTCTCGATCTTTCGTTCATTTGATAGATTGCTGGTGCTCATTAGTCGTTAGTAAAAATTTATGATCCCGATTGCTAACGGATCCGTTTTACTTGTGACAGCTCGATTCGAAAGCCAGACTAAATTCGTGATAAGCCCACAGGTTGTAAGTTATAAATACATAATCTCCTACTAATATAAATGTGAATGTGAGTTTGTTTGTTACGTTTTCACGCAACAACTACTTAACCGATCATCATGAAACTTTGTACATATATGTTTGGAGGTACTAGAAGTAACATAGGATACTTTTTATTTTAAAAAAATAATTATTTTTTACTATAGTTTCCAATTGACTAATTGATTAATAATTGTTTTGACATTATTACGTATGCAATAAAGATTATTGAATTTAAATTACAATTAAACTGTTATACCCTATGCAAGCGATTCTCAACCATTGTGCCGCGAAATTCTAAAAGTGTCCCGTCAAATTTTAGATATATAAATATTAATCTTACATTATATTTGTGTGAATTCGTATTTTCAGCTTTAACCAACATTAAAACTAAAAAATATCAAGATTGTTAAATGTAGAAGACGATATGAGAGTAGCATTGTCATTTTTACGATCAAATAAATGAAATTAACAAAAAACATCAAGCTCAAATTTCGCATTAAAAGTATTCTTATTATTAACTTGTAATTAATCCCTTAATAAACGTACTGTTATTTTTGTAGTACATATTATTTTATTTCGCATATTTAAAATTATTATCAACAACTATTTTACGATATGTGTTATAGGTAAACTTATATTTTATTGATTGTCGCCAAATTTTGAAATCGTTAAAAGTGTGTCACGCGAACCTTGAACACATTATCAAGCTACAAACATGATTATCAACCCTTACCACCTGATGTTGCTGAAGCTATACTTCCAATTTACACAGATCTGAGTAATGAAAAATTATTAGAAAGATGCGTTGGTGGTTTCACGCAAAACAATAATGAAAGTTATAATCAGCTCCTGTGGCTTTAAGATCGTTGAAATTGCTGCTTATCTGGCTGCCGGCATATTCAAAACATCTCTTCTATATTTCGTGAACGCACTGGGACTATCACTTAGGCCTAATGCCCATGCCTACGTAGAAAAAGGGGACGCAGAGCGCATCTCGATTTCTGGCGCAAGAGCGCAAGGGAGCACGCGCGAGGGAAGAATGTCACGTAGACAGCAACAGTTGGCTGTATTAGAAGCAAACGATGAAGCAGAGAGTTCTTCTTATGACCCTGGAATAGATGACTCGATGTAAGTTTAAAAAAAAAAAAATTAACTTAGTTTAAATGGTTCCCAAAACTTTAAACGCGTTTTTCTCGAAACGCTGTTTTCAAAGTCGGTGAGGAAAATTTCTCTCAAACGGCTGGACCGATCGGCTTGAAATTTTCACACAATCTTCTTAGATATTTGTATCAGGTAATGATCGAAGGAATAAGGTTTCTGATAATAATTTCGATTTTTTAAGCCACTTTAAACTGTAAATTTTCTTGAAAAAAACGATTTTTTTCTTTGGGAAGCCGCCATTTTGTCAAAAATCAAAATTTTGACAATTCCTTCGATCATTACCTGTATTCATCTATCCTAAAAATAAATCTTTTGGTTTTTTTTATTTCAGATAATTTGGATCAGAGATATCTTCCTCACCGCCAGACACCTTTTTGTGGAGGTCCTCCAGGAGATCTACTACAGGAACAACGGGACCGAATATTTTCGTAAATAAATCGTGAATTCTTAAAATACATTAAATTTCCTATATGCACATATATTCTATGTATTTATTTAATAAAAAGTCTCTTCACAAAAAATTCCCAAAAAAACACGTTTTTTCGGACTTACAAGTGGATATAACCCCTTAATAACACCCAGACTATAAATGAATATTTACAACTTTTATAAAATATAATATAAATAATTATTTATAAATATTTACGAACAAACACTACTAAGGCCGCATAAAGGGCAACCACCTTAATTCGTTTCATAACATTTAACAATGATTTTACTCTGAAAAATATTTACATAATTATCTTGTTATGCAAAGAAATAAACATTGATGTATAGTATAATATAAGACAGAAAAATTGTATCTACACACGCCGACTTTCAAATGGATCTAAAGAAACGACATTTCATATTTGCCATGCTTCGCAGCGCCATAGTCTCTGGTCGTGTCGCGATTGTCTATGGACGTCTTGACACAACGCCACGTTAATGCATAGAAATTATTAAAAGCTAAAAGTTGTTAAATAATTTATACTTGAAATATCGTTTCTTTAATTTCAGGTAAGTAATTTTTAAAGTTATACACAATCGTGTAATGTTAGTATAGTTAATTATTAATAAAAATACTCTTTAATTTCAGTTATTGAAACTTTTGGTTTTATTTACAACGAAGAAAACAGCGTCTGCTAAAAAAACTGCGCCTAGTGTCTTATATGGATACAGTTTCTGTAGGTGTATAAGCGATCGCGGTGTCGTGAACGGCAAAGGAAATATCTGCATCCCTTTCCCACATGCCTAAATTTCGACGCGATAAGAATATAGTTATCCCTTTCTAATGATTGTTTCTTCCCGTCCAAAGTACAATCTGTATCTATTTGAAGTCTGTCTACGAATGTCACTAACTAGAATTAGTGTCAATAACGTTGTAAGGATTTTTCGACGGTTTTTATCAATAAATAGATTTGCAAGGAAACTATAACACATTATCGATTAATTAATAATTTAATTAGTTGTTTCAGGCGTTACTTTGCGGAAATCCATATTAAAAGAAATTATTTAAAATTATTTTGCTTATAATTCCCGCTACAACACGTCGTTGAAGCGAAGCAGAAGCGACCGCACGTATCCTGATGATGCCACGTGCAGTGGCGAAACGCATCGAGACAAATTACTGAATGTTGTAGCAGGAATTATAAGCAAAATAATTTTAAGTAATTTCCTTTAATTAATAATTACCTAATTATTAAGTACATACCTTAAAAAGATATAATATTTTCTTTACATAAAGTTAAAACCCATAATTAAAACGCCTAATTAAAAAAAATAGCAATCACCTTTACTCAACTTATACTGGAGAAAAGTATCAGGCGTTTATGTGAAAATTCGGAAAACCCAAATAGTAATTCTGGCAATACTATTTGGAAAGCCCACAACTATTTATTAAATAAATTGTGATAATTAACATTCCATTAAATATATTATTTTACGTTTACAATTAATCATTTGACATTAGATTGTTTTTTATTTATATATAAAAAACGTATTACTCCTAAACAAAGAAACAATAATATATAAAACGTTCATTGTTTATTTGGATTATATTGAGCAGATGTCTCGAAAGCTTTGCAGTTACTAATCTTGTTAATTTTTAATCGGATTTTAATAGTAAAAGTCGACAAAAATTTTAAATTAGTTAAAAGTTGCTTACGAATACCCTTAGAAAATACCAACAATAATTATATCTACAAATAATCGTTAGTTGTACGCTTATAAGTGAGCTTATTACGAATTTAGTCTGGCTTTCGAATCGAGCTGTCACAAGTAAAACGGATCTGTTAGCAATCGGGATCATGAATTTTTACTAACGACTAACGAGCACCAGCAATCTATCAAATGAACGAAAGATCGAGACGTTCGAAAATTAACAAAAAGTATCTAATATATTGTAGTTCCAAATCCGCACGCTGTGGCGCTGCTCAAATTTCCATACAAATCGCTTGAAGCGAACTCGGTTCGAAAGCCAGACTAAAATTCGTGATAAACCCACTGAACTAGCTGTTGCCCCCGACTTCGTTCGCGTAATGAAGATAAAAATACTATGAAGTTTAATGATGTTAGATATTTCAATCAACAGAAAATGCCTATCACACATCTATCGTAAAATTCGTTCTTAGCGGACGTCTACTAACTATAAAACCCTGGCAAATTTCATCATTGCATGTCAAGCGATGTACAATACTTATCTTAAGCCGAGTCTCCTGCTCCTGTTTCTTCGAAACATTACACAAAAACATTGAAACATTGGGGCGTGGCCGTACACAATGTTTTTGCTTTCCGTCGACCACGGAAAACAAAGAACATTGTGTATGAATACAAAAATGTGTACGGCCACACCCCAATGTTTCGATGTTTTTGTCTAATGTTTCGAAGAAACAAGAGCAGGAGACTCGGCTTTAGATTATATTAATTGAAACGTAAAAAGATATATTTTATAAACCAAATGACGCCTTTTATTTATATAACTACATAAATAAGAACTTGTTAAGATAACATAATTATTATATTAGTAGTTTTTTTTTGTCAATATGTGTGTACTATTTTGAATTTATTACTAATTAGTCTAGTATGCTGTCTGAGGTAAAACCGCCAATTTCTTGATCGACTTGGAAGTAGTCGGTAATCAACGATAGCAGTTCACATTCCTGTCCTCAAGCCGGGTAATTAATACATGTATTTTACATACAGTAATACCCCCCTTTACGCGACCCCGTTATGCACGGTTTCACTATAACGCGAAATTCAAATGTATTATTAAATTACGCGAAAGAGTGCGTATAAACATAATGTAGTCATCAACTTCTCTATGGTCGCGGAAATTTCAGTTAACGCGATTTTTTCCGGAACGTATCCCTCGCGTAAAGCGGGGCATTACTGTACATATATGTTATTAATTTAACATTTATTGTAACAGTTTTTTTTATTATTACGGTAGAGTCTAACGATAAACAAATGCACGCCTTTAGTGCCTATGCTAATAAACAATTTTCATTTCATTTTATTTCAATAAATAATAATATATATTCTATCAACAAAAAATATAATTCCAAAAAAAAACATTTAAAATGCTACATTTTAAACATAGACTTGAAAATAAACAAATATTAATTATAAATAACTGAGATATTTTTTATCAGTTAAGTTCGAATTTCAATTACTTGGAAAGGGTTCATTGTTCTACTTAACGCTTTGATTTAGGTTATATATTGATGTAAAAGGGGAACAAAAAATGAAAAGGGAACTCGGGTACATTTATCGAGAGCTATGCTATATGTATCTGCTGTAACTTTCTATGTATCCCTTACTAGTATAAATGTGAATGTGAGTTTGTTTGTTACGTTTTCACGCAACAACTACTTAACCGATCATCATGAAACTTTGTACACATATTTTTGGAGGTACTACAAGTAACATAGGATACTATTTATTTTTAAAAAAATTATTTATTTCCAATTGACTACAGTTTCAGCTGTTTGGAATTTTTCTATATTTATTTTTATTTCCGTCTGTCATTTCTATATATGCAGTTTAATTTAATTTAAATTTTTGAGGTTAGGTGTCATTTTTGTGGTTAGATTATTACAGAAGTGTGATAGGCATTGTCTGTTGACTGAAATATGAAACATCATTAAACTTCATAATACTTTATATCTTCATTATTACGCAGACCGCGGGCAACATACATAGACAAAAAACACTTGTTTATAATTAAAAGTTTAAATCAGTAGACCCATAGTATTTCTTATCAGTGCACTGAGATAAATCGTTTAACGTATAACTTAAAACTGTAGGCCATATAATCACTAACCAGTTGTGTGTTAGGCGGCATCGTGATAACATTGCCGCGAAAAACTTGCCATTAAATTTAAAAAAAATATTGTATTTAAAAAAATGGTAAGTTGTATTTTTAATTAAAATAAGTAAATAATTATTTAAACTTTAATATTCGTTTTTTTTTGGTTTTTTTATTATGTTAACAGCAAATTTAATAAAAAAATATAATTTTAACTAAAATCTTTAATATTCTAAATTGATATAAAAGGATTAAACTCGAAGAAATATAAGTGTTCGAAAATAATCAAAGAATAATTACTCAAATTCCCGGCAAAATAGTTGAAATAATTAATAAGCTAATTAAAAAAAAATAAAAAAAAATGTTTGCTTCTTATTTTATTCTATATGTAATATATGTATCCCAAATAACGTATTTATAATATAATATGCTATGAATTTAAATAACTTTTACATCTACTCCCAATTATAAGAAAAAAAGTGTCAAAAAAAGTTTAATTATAAAATAATAACCCTACCATGAAATATTTGTATATTAAAACTCTACACAAACAGCCGAACCCTTAAACGAAACTAGATATCAAATAACATATTGACTTTTACATTAGGTAGACCCTGAAAAAGGGACAGTTACTTACAGTACTACTTTCAGCGCAGTTAGTGAAATAATTACTACTACAAAATTGTTCGCTTCGTCACCTACGCTATGCTGGCTTTAAAATTTGACATTGATTTGTTACACGCGCAAAGAACATGCGCAATAAAAAGGTACAGTGAGCGTCAAAAAGAAAATTACTGTATTTTTATTTTGTTAGGAAAACTTACGTAACCTACTTACTTTACGGTAGGTAGGTACTTACTTACTTTTTTATGACAATGCCCCTATTCAATATATAGTAAGTAAATTACTAACTTAACTTATTAATATAAATTTATATAGTATATAATATATATGATGGAACGAAGCTTGGACATAATCTATGTCATTTTATGTTTACCCTTAGGTATATAATATATAGGATGACAATGCTCCTATACAGCAGCTATTCTTCTACATCATAGTAGATTTATTATATATTATTATGACATTAGTATGTAAGTGGACAATGCCAGTATACAGCAGCTAAATTAAATTGTTTATGATAACTTATTTCATTTATATTTGTATTTGTATTGACGAGTAAAAACGCTCTATTGGAGCCCAATTACTAAAAGTAAATAAATAAATTTAAAAAAAATTAATTCAGCAAAAGTACAAACAGTAATAAAATGCCATAAATAGTTTTCACCGTTGATAAAAGCAAGTCCTTTATCTGACCAGGTAATCAAACCAGTTCAGATATATAAACATATCGCTCTATAAGTTTCTAGTACCAACCTGATTAAATTTTATATCTAATGAATAATAGACCCTAATAATATTACATACTGTAGTTTTCGATGGTCCCACACTAGGCATTGCCTGTCACGTGGGACCCATCACTTACAAAACCTTTAATAATTGTAACTGAAACTATTTATTTATTTATTTTTTTTTTATAAAGTATTTATAAGAATTTAATAAATTGAGTAAACCTTGACTTCGTTGATAGGGTCTGGTATGGCATCAGTGTCTCATGAACTGCTCTGTTTCTCTGAAACTCCAGGCCAGAAGAAGCTCAGCGACTTACTTTCATCAATCTGGTTGGGGTACTATTATCGCGGATTTAATTCTCAATTATCTTTAAATCAGAAACATTCATAGCAAGATTACATATCAGATTCTGAAAAAAAAATTTATTACATTAAATCTCTTAGCAATTAATTATCAACAGTCTTCGTCTCTCAATTTTAACATCAACTGTACTTCTATGATTGTGAGAGTTAATCTAGTTAACATAATAAAATACTAAAATTAGTCAATATAATAAATATATTGCGTTGGTAAGTCGCAGATTATGGTCCGTGTTCAAATAATAATAAAACGTCTGGGGACGGCTCTATACATAATTTGCGATCTTATTGTCGCGTGATTATCAAATTGGTCTTTTTATGGTATTTTTTGGTATGGTTTGGTATTTATTGGTATTTTTTTAATACCTAAACTTATCTATTAAAAGAAATATAGTTAATTCACCCTTACAAAATATTAACAAGGAGAACGAATTCGTTTTAACATTCCGTATTCGCATGTAAATACGCATGTAATACGAGTAAAATGGAATTTTAATATTTCTTATTGGATTGTTGTTTGAATACTCGATATTGGCAGAAATTTTACAGAAGAGAATTAGAAAGAAGAATTAAAGAATATGTGCTTGTTAAAATGGTTCTTTCTATTTGCATACAATGGGTTTTATCTTAAACAATAAGTAGAGATTTTTTAAAAATAGTTTAAATAATTTTATTGATAATTTGACTAAAAGCTATGTCGACTGTTTATCTTTATTATTAGTAAGAATTATATAATTATTTTTTTATATAATAATTAGTTTATTACAACACATCTTATCAAGTCTACGAAGTATCTCCTTTTATAACTTTGTATTTTGAATTTTTCCATATTTAATTTTTATTCGAATGACATCAAATTCAAATTCTATACGCAATTTATTGTTACGAATTTATTTTAACAAATTACAATCCAAAATGTATTTTAAATGCTTTAAAACTATAAAAATTTGTTAAATTCAACTCCATTCTTTCGGAAAGCTACTGACCTAAGGTCGACGTTATTTAAAAAAAGAACAAACAAACAAAATATTGTATACCCAAAGCTTTTATCGATTTGACCGCAGTCATCAAGTTGCGTCAACGTATTCGCAAACATTGACCTGTTATCTCAATTAGGCATTGGAAAAATTGTCGAATTTATGTCGCGCGAGAGACACTCCGACTCAGGGGTCTACGCTTGTAGCTATAAATAATATCGCTTGTCACTTTTTATGAAGTTAGAATACTTTCATTTTTATTATAATTCGTGATTGCATCTCGTATACCAGCGGTTCTCAAACTTTTTTGGCGAAGGAAAAAGTCTTAATATAATTATAAAAAACTGATTTATATGTATTTATGAATGATCATATTGTAATGTAATATTACGTAATATTTAGTTGAAAATGTAACCTTATAATCTCCGTTTGGTAGGTATTTTTTGTAGTATTTTAGCCCTAGGGTTCCGCTGAACACACTTTGAGAATGGCTGTCATATACAATGTAGGATACACGATATATGCCAGTATATATATAGAACTATAAAAACCATAATGTTTTATATTGAATTATACATTACTTGCAAATTAATTATTCGCCTTGCCTTTTATCCTGTAGTACAACGACAGTAGTGTGATTTGTCAAACTGGACAATCCACGGTCTTCAACAAGTATATATGAAACAATTGCTACTTGCAAATATTTTTCTGTAGTAGTGTCCTCTCTAAGACAGCTTCCTTTTAGATACCAAAGTACTATTAAATACTACAAAAAATTCTTAGTAATCTATATATATAAAACTCAAAGGTGACTGACATAGTGATCTATCAACGCACAGCCCAAACTACTGGACGGATCGGGCTGAAATTTGGCATGCAGGTAGATGTTATGACGTAGGCATCCGCTAAGAAAGGATTTTGATCAATTCTACCCCCAAGGGGATAAAATAGGGGATAAAAATTTGTATAAATCTTATTAGATTTATTTCATTCATTATTACGCAGACGTAGTTGCGGGCAACAGCTAGTAAATAATAAACACGAGAGCTGTGCGTAGACCCCCGTTTTTATCTTACGTAGATTTTGTAGTTATGTCGTAAATAGACGTTCTGTTTATGCGTAATTTATACGTCAGTTATATCCGTGTTTAAGAAGAAGAAAGCAGAAGGAAGAAGAAGTTAAAATGATCTCGAAGAAAGAAGTAATTTTTAATAGTTATATTATTAATATGTATAGCTATTAATGAATAGAATAAAAGATTTTGTGATATTAGAAATAATAACAGAAAAAAGGAGTGGACAAAAGTCATATAAAATATAGAAAAACAATGAACTAAAAAAAAATAATTAAGAAAAACAATTCTACATTATTCCCCAGTAGGTAGGCACTCCCATAAAAAGCAATAATAAAATATTAATTTAAATTAAAATTCTAATAAAACAATTTTATAAAACGATATAATTATTTAGATAACAAAATCATAAAGAAATTACACTTGAAATTAATTTATCAGATAACATACGACATACATGTATTATTAATGTTATTTAATTATATATTAATTAGCAAAATATATGAATTAATTAAATAATTATGTTGTTATTATCTTTATTAAAAAAATATGTTAATAAGGTTTATAAAAATACTGAGTAACTTTTGTTTTCGCTACTCACCGATAGATGCATCATTGCATTAGTTAAATTAAAAATTGACAGCTGTTATAATTAAAAGTAACCTATTTTATTTCATTATATTTTCATTGTTTCAGTCGAACCAAATCGTAATAAACGGTCTCGAAACGAAAGAAGACAAGGACAAAGATGAAAAATCAAGTAATAACACAGGGACCTTAGATGAAGCTATGATGTTAACAGGTTAGTTTAAAATAGGATAGGATTTATACAGCGCCACTATCGGCCACTAGTGAAACTACAAATATACATACAAAATTCTAATTACGCCTGTACCCTCCATAAAAATCTCCTTTGTTTAAACAACTTCATAATAATTTAATCTTGTAATAAAACTGACGTAGCATAATGCCAATTTATTATCTAAGAAATACTGCAATAAATAAATACACTATTATAATGAGTTAAGGTCCGTTTTCTAATGTATTTATATTTTTACACATGTGACCTTTTACTATTGATGTTTTTTTTAAATGTATTGAAAGTTTATTCAGGGAGAAAACTCTACACAGAATACAAGCTATGTTGTTAAGTATTTAGTAAATAAGTCTAAAATTATGTAGTAATTCATAAAATATACAAGATATCATCAGATGAAGAAATGAAGGAAGTTTTTTATCGAAAAAAAAAGACAATCATTTACTAAACAAATAGATTATGTTTTTTTCTCTCTAATTATTTTATATATTAATGAATAAAAAAACGAATTAAAACAACGAAGTTGTCTGAACCTGTGGTTTTTAACCGGTGGTCCCTGGAAGCAACCGAAGTGATCCGGGAAGCCATCTTCAATTTATTTATGTAACTATACTATTATGTTTATTGTTTATAATTTCTTCTACAATCATGTAACACTTCCATTAATAAATATAATTTTATGTGTATTTTATAATAATTTATAGAGATGTTCCGACTAGTCGGCCACTAGTCGGTAAAGCCGACTATCCGGCCACTATCGTAGTCGGCGACTAATCGGTAAAAAGCGCCGACTATCCGGCTTCTTACTTTGTGTCTATTTCTCAATAAAATGTATGTGTTACTTCCTTGTAAAGAAAACATATTGATGACATTTATCAAACAAAATTAGTATCTTAATTAAAAAACAAATCAACATAATATTTAATGACATATATTGCAATACTGCGTGATGATATTTGAAACTATCGTCAACTAGTGAGCTGTAAAATTGAAAAAACTTTTTTTGTTATTTATATTTGTCAACATGTCACGAGTGACTGAAATTGCAGCGAATCATTTACAACCGACTAATCGGCTAGTCGGCTAGTCGGCCAAAGTCATAATCGGCACATCTCTAATAATTTATCTTTATCTATTAATAAATCTGCACCATCTCTTCCTATCTTTAAACTTAAACTTAAATCACTGTACCTATCTCCTTCTGAATATTTATATATATTAAAATTATATATGTGTATGTTCATTATATATTTAGTTGACTTATATTTATGTATTTTATTTATCTAAATTGCATTGCCCAATACTATTACTGCTTCTTCTATGACAATTGGTTATCTGGAAGAAATTACTTTTAGTGATAAGATCGCCAATTGCTCTAAATCTGCTTCCTATTGTTGTTGTATTGTTATTACTATGTTTTAAAGCAATAAAGTATTTATTATTATTATTATTATTATTTATATTGTACATTACCACGAAACAATTGGTGGTCCATGACAAGACAGAAATTTTGTCAAATAGTCCCTCATCATGAAAAGGTTGAGAACCACTGTTCTAAATGAAACAGAAATAAATAACACATAACATATTTGATTTTATTTCATAGTAAAGAGAAACATCACGTTTTTAAAATAAAATATATAAAAAATTACCTACTGATAATTATTATATTGTTTAATCATTTTTTAAAGCTTCATAAATTAATACGATGTTATTGTTAATAATAAAATATTAAACAAAAGAACATCTGAGATAAATAACAAAATTTTAATTTCATATTTAATCGCTATATTCACTAACAAATTTATGATATTCCAATTGGAAAATCATAACGTACATATGTTTAAACAAGGATTACTATTTTACAACTAGAAAAAAATATAATTTTTTTTTTTTTGAGACTCGAATAGATTGTGAGAAAACGCATGCGGGATGCGAGGGAATACTGAAACGCATACAATAGGACTTGTATTCATGTAATGTACATATATATATATATATATATATATATATATATATATATATATACATTACTTCTAATACATTAATTGTATAAGATTCTTAAATTACAGACAAACAAAAATCCATCTGATTACTAATATTAACATTATATTGTACAGGCTATGATTGGCGAGTTTCTTGTGATTTCTTCTCTTCATATACCCTTCCGAAAGCTCGTAGATCTGATAAACATTTTTTATATGACCATGCCTAAAAGTAGCTATAATTCCAACTGAATTTTAATTCCAATTAGAATAAATAAGACGGCATCAAGTAGTTCCGCGACTCACTAGGGAATCCTCAGAGCATTATAAACTTTTATAACCCAATTTTTAGCCAAAAATTGGATTCCAAACTTTTCTTAGATAAGTCGGAGCGCAGTTAACTTTGAGAACCACTTGTTTAAGGCGTTCTGTGGGCTGATCATGAATTTTAGTCTGGCTTTCGAACCGAGTTCGCTTCAAGCGATTTGTATGGAAATTTGAGCAACACCACCGCGTGCGGATCTGGAACTACAATATTTTACATACCTACTTTTTGTTAATTTTCGAACGTCTCGATCTTTTGTTCATTTGATAGATTGCCGGTGCTCGTTAGTCGTTAGTAAAAATTCATGACCCTGATTGCTAACGGATCAGTTTTACTTGTGACAGCTCGATTCAAAAGCCAGACTAAATTCGTGATAAGCCCACTGTTCTTATTGCTTCACACAATAATGTACTAATTGTATCGAAAAAAAAAACGAATACTCACCGTATATTTTTATAGCTCAACAAAATGAAAACAAAAGAAAGTATCGTGAACAAATGAACAGTCAAAAACAGTCAAAAAACGATGGATGTAATGTCAGATTGATAACATTTAGATGATAACCTAATTTTAATTGGCAAATGCGTAATTATTATTGAATTTCACTTATCTTTAATGCAAATTGTGTTAACACGTTATCTATTTAATTATAAATAAATTTTAACTTATTCTTAAGAGTACTATGTGTATATAAAACAATAATTCTAGAGTAATTCTTTGACATTTACAATAATTTATGAAGAGAGAACCTGGAAAGTACAATGATAAATCCCAGGGAAGATTTTGACATAAGACTTTTATATACAACCCTACTCGTTATTTTTTGTAAACGATGCTATTATTTACAATTCTACAATCAATTTATTGGATTATATCTAATACTTTGCACGCACAAATCATCCGGTCATTTTGACCGGTTGGTAAAAATAGGTCATATTGATCGGCGCGTAGTTCTAGTGTTACGTGTGTATTCAGATTTTGTAATTTTTTGTTTAGCTGTTAGCCGAATACTAGATATTGGCTGAATTGTCTTCTTTACACATTAATAAAAGAAGAAGAAGATAAATATAAATCCCAGAGTTGTCATCTAAATTAACTTGTTAAAATGTCACCAGCAAACTAATAGTGAAATTTATGTTAATACTAGCTGTTGCCCGCAACTACGTCTGCGTAAAAATGAATGAAATAAATCTGAGAAGATTTATACAAACTTTCATCTCCTGTTTTATCCCCTTAGGGGTGAAATTGATCAAAATCCTTTCTTAGCGGATGCCTACGTCATAACATCTACCTGCATGCCAAATTTCAGCCCGATCCGTCCAGTAGTTTGGGCTGTGCGTTGATAGATCACTATGTTAGTCAGTCACCTTTGAGTTATATATATTTAGATTAATGTTTTATTTAAATGAATTATTTTAAATGACATAAATTATTTAAATTGAGATCAATAATACAATACAATATTAAACAATTATAATATCAATAAATAATAACAAAAAAGCAATAAATTTATTTGTAGATTTCATTGTATATACAACTATTATTTTTCCATTTAAAATGACTTCAAAGCCTACGGATCAACGAATAATCAAAGCAAAGAATAAATCCCAGCTCTATTTTCTTATAAATAAATTCATTACACACTTATCAGTAACAAGCATAAATTATTCCCGAGCGTTTATTATATGACAAACATTATTTAGTGTAATAAAGATAAAAGTTAGTTGATTTAAGTATTAAAAACTCATATAACTATATTTTTTATTGGAAAACCCTGTATTTTATTAGTAGTTAGTAAATCGCCGCAGACGCATTTAGCACTGAAAACAAATGAAGGTTTTAAAATTAACCTTATTTGTTATTTATATTTTATGAAACATGCATATATACATACACTAGACCAGCGGTTCTCAAACTTTTTTGGCGAAGGAAAAAGCCCTAATATAATTATAAAAAACTGATTTATATGTATTTATGAATAATCATATTGCAATGTAATATTTAGATGTAACCTTATAATCTCCCTTTGGTAGGTATTTTTTGCAGCATTTTGCCCTAGGGTTCTGCGAAGCACCACTTTGAGAATGGCTGCACTAGACATTAATTATCACATTAAAAATTTAAAACAAATACAAAATTATACATTAAAGAAAAAGGATTATGATATAACAAAATAAACAATTCTTTTTTTTTCCTAATAAGAAAATAAATGGACAAATAATCTGTGCTACGAAAAAATCTTCGATTTAAATTTACCAGAATTTTTTCTGAAAAAAAAAGTAGAATAAGGAAGATATAATAATTTTTGTAAAAAAAAAAAATTAAAATTTTGAAATTTATTTCCATTTTTTTCTATAATAATATACTCTATAATAGCCACAAAATTACGCCCTATTATTTTTAATCAATATTAAATCTCGGACTACAATTCCTTAGTTATTAAATACTTTAATTTGGTCGGCAGGTTTTGGCAAATATAACATAAAGAATATGTTACTAAGTGGAATTATTCTAATGGGAATGATTATGGAGACACTTGGCCTGAGTTACGTGATGCCGGCAGCACAATGCGACCTTGAACTCAGTCAACAGCAGAAGGGATGGTTAGGTGCTATACCTTTTGTTGGTAAGCAAAGAAAATGTAGCAATCTAATTATTATATTGTATGCAGAAGTTAACTTGGCATTTTAATGGTAATTTACAAGTTTATTGTTAGTGTCAAATTTCAAGTATAACACTCGTCTAGCAACCTATGGGCTTATCACGAATTTAGTCTGGCTTTCGAATCGAGCTGTCACAAGTAAAACGAATCCGTTAGCAATCGGGATCATGAATTTTTACTAACGACTAACGAACACCAGCAATCTATCAAATGAACGAAAGATCGAGACGTTTGAAAATTAACAAAAAGTATCTAAAATATTGTAGTTCCATATCCGCACGTGGTGGCGCTGCTCAAATTTCCATACAAATCGCTTGAAACGAACTCGGTTCGAAAGCCAGAATAAAATTCGTGATAAGCCCACTAGTCTCGTTTCAGAATCACCTACATATTGTCGGGTCCTATTAATATGATAGGAACTACAAAATCCAATTTTACAAATTTAAAGTTGTTCCTATATTGTGCATAGTTTGTTTGTGTAGATTCTTCGTTGTTGTATTTGACTATATCAGAATTCATTGTTAATAAAACGCGGCGATATGTATAGGGGATTTTTTTTAAACCATTTTTTCTACATTTTTGAGAATCCCTACACGCTCTCCCCACCACTAAAAGGGTAAACATCATATACAGTTTTTTTCTTAGTAGCTTCTAATCTCCACGATCCAATAGGTCTCTAAAACGCTGGAGTAACAACACATTTAGCATTCTGGGCTCCCCTACTATTATAAACATAAGGAGTGCTTGTACAAATATTATGATATATATCAGGGGGGCCAAACTGCGGCTCTCGATAAAAGTACCCGAGTTCCTTTTTTATTGTTGCGCTATTATATTTAAAAAGTTATTATCGTTCCGTATGTATTTCAAAATGTCTTTTAAATTAATTACTGCCAACAAATATGAAAGATTAAGTGCAACGTTTTTTAATACCTTTTAAATACTTATTTAATTGCGGCTCGAATTATCATGGAGCTTGGGCATCCCTGGTATATATAATTGCCTATATATTATCATTATTAACACTACATTGTTTATTTTCAGCAATAATTTTAACATCCCACATGTGGGGTTGGTTAGCGGATACGAAAGGCCGTAAGCCGATCATGTTAATCTCAATGACCATTTCTGTAATATTGTCAGCCTTATCAAGTTTCTCACCGAATTTAATTGTATTTGCTGTATTGAGATTTTTAGCTTGTGTTTTGTAAGTATTTCCTTTGTACTACGGTAATTTTGCGCTAATGTATTGAAATCGAGATCCAAAACCTAATTCGAATGAACACCCATTTTTGTATAGTAGTAAACTATGACTACAATTCACCTGATAGTGGTAGTATTATCTCTATCCGAAGATCAGGATACCACCACCACAGAAAAGTGTTAGGTTGATGATAATGTTTGTTTTGTTTCTATATCTTCTTCCAGCGTATCTGGTCCATCAGGAGTAGCGTATGCTTATCTTGGAGAATTTAACAGTCTAAGACATAGAGATAGGATGGTGGCTTTTGGTGCAGCCTTTGTTGGGATTGGAACTGTTGCTTTGCCATGTGAGTTCATTTGTTTTTTTATTTATTTAAAACTTAGTGCATCAGTACAGGGCGGGCTTAATGCTAGGTAGCATTTTCTACCAGCCAACCTTTAAATATTTATTATGAAAAAAATGTGAAGGGAGGGATACAATAATAAATAAGATTACTATAACATATATAAAAAACATAATTAACATAGATACACATATAATTATGTCAGTTAAATCCGCTTTGTAATGTAAAAAAGTGAAATGATATGAGTGTGATAAGTGATATGATGATTTACAAGGGTAAAAGTATAATGGATCCAAATATCATTTCTAAGGTGTATCGTGGATAATTCTACCAATGGAGTTTTCACTGCCGATCTCATTCCTGGGTATAAACTACAGACCCTGGAGGCTTTTAGTCGTGGCATGTGCTATCCCCTATGCCATAGCAGCCGCATGCATGCTCCGAGCTGAGGAGAGTCCAAAATATTTAAACGCAGTTGGACGTCCAGAAGAATGCCTAGAAGTTGTCAAGAAGATCTATTCTAGAAATAAAAATTGTCCAGAAGATAATTTCCCTGTAAGTACCTACATAACTACAAGTCCAGCTACAATTAATAGTTTCAGACGTTACTTTTTTGCTTATAATTCCCGCTACATTAGGTCGACGACGGAAAATAACCTCCACCAACATTCAATAACTTGTCTCGACGCGTTTCGCCACTTCACGTGGCATCATCAGAACAAGTGTGGTCGCTTCTGCTTCGCTTCGACGACTAATTTTCAGCTGCTGATGTAAATATGAATAATTAAAAGTATATGTATGTTTCAGATCAAATCTCTTGTAATAGAATCGTCAGGCAATCAATCCAAAGGAGGGAAAGGAGGAATGGCCGTCCTCAAGTCAATGAAGGACCAAACTTTGCCGCTGTTCCAATCACCACTCTTACTCTGGACCTGCTTATCCTGTTTCGTTCAATTTGGAATTTTTGCTACGTAAGTCCACTCAATCAATACTCTTTATAGCATCATTAAGATGAAAGGCACTATTAGTAACACTGTTACTGCTTTCCAAGAAACGGTTTTGTTACATAATTAATATTCTAGGCTTAAAATAGTATTGTCACTTATGTCATTGCGATTGGAATAAACAGCTTTTCATTAAAAAAAAAAACCTACATTAAAGCCAAATCGGCTCAACCGTTCTTGAGTTATAAATAGTGTCACTAACACGACTTTATTTTATATCCAACGGGATAAAAAGTATCCTATGTCTGTCTCCTGGTTCTAAGGTACCAATTTTCAACCAAATCGGTTCAGCCGTTCTCGAGTTATAAATAGTGTAACTAACACAACTTCCATTTATATATATAGATAGATGCAACAAGTTTGACCTATTCTACAGAGCAGAGTTTATTATTTTGGTGAAAAGTCTGGTCTAAGTAAAGACCATCGGATCACATCGAATACATTTACTATTATTAAAAAAATTGTATAGAACTTTATAGTGTATTTTCTGAATTCATAATCACGGTATCGTCAATATAGGACAATTAAATTTCTTTAATCGTAGCGTTGATTTTATCTATCAAAACGATTTTTTAATAAGTAAACTGATAAACACATTTTTAGGTGTTTCACATCAAATACATATATGAAATGAAATTAAATGAAAATAGTTTATTAGCTCTACCGTGACTTCGGAAAGACGTATGACGAGAAGAAGACCACAAGAATCTCGTCAAAGTATAGTAGTTTAGAACCCCTAAAAAATATAAAGAAGGATCCATTTAGGGCATTTATCAAACAAAAATGGCATTTAAAAGTTCTAAAGTAGTGTAGTGATAAAAATCTCCAAATCGAAGCTTAACAGTTTTGTATCTCAGGAAGTAATTGTTCCAAATGTTTAAAACTCATGTTTAATTATTACTAATTGATCTGTCATTGTCGGGACTGTTTAATAAATTAAATCGCTTAATCTTATATTTATTTTAATGATGTTTATGATCTTAATAATAGCAATCAATTTTATGAACACACTCATGATGTCATATTTGTATCTCGCGTGACATTGAATTTAATTGTTATTTATTAGTTTTATACGGTCGACCTTTTAACCAAAAATTAAAAGAATACATTTTCACTGCTTATGAAATGAAAATAGTTTATTAGCATAGGCACTAAAGGCGTGCGCTTGCTCATCGTTAAATTCTACAATGACTTCGGAAAGGCGTATGTCGAGAAGAAGATCACAGGAAACTCGTCAATCATAGCCTATACATAAGATAATTTTAAAAAAAACTGCATTTTCATTCAGAAAAAAAAGTAAATAACAATTCATAAATCACTTAATTCATAAGAATTAAAATTAGATCAGATCAACCGTGCAACCACCAGGTATCAGGAGGGCTACTCAGCCGCACTTCGGACGAAAGTACGGACGGTTCCTACTCTGGAACATTTATGTAAACGTTTACAAAATTACGGATTTGACAGCGACGTCACGACAGATAGACCACACAATGCTTATTTTACGGATATTTGACAGGAATTTTTACGCGCTTTTAAGTCAAAATTCATGTAAGCTGTAGAGGTGACTGCCGTATCACGAAACTTCGGATATGCCTGAGTAGTCCCCCAGCCCACAATAATATGAAATAACTAAACCTCCTATTACAACCAACTGGTTAAAATAATGATTCTTAACCGAAGGTCCTTGGCACCTGAAGTGGTCCCCGAAGCCATCTTTAATTTATTTATAATTTCTTCTATAAGTAATGATGTAACACTTCCGTTTAAAAATATACAATTTCCGTTATTCCGTTAATAAATATGATTTTTATAAAAAAAAAAGTATGTGTGTAATTTTCTTTTTACACTTACAATAAGTTAGAATTTTACCACGAAACAGTTGGTGGTCTATGGCAAGACAGAAATTTTGTCAAATAGGAACCATTTGACACATCACTAAAAGGTTAGGAACTAGGAACCACTTAGGATTAGAATGTACAAAAGCTATAACATTATCAATTATCAATCCCAATTTCTCGACTTAAAATTAAAATCAGTCAGAGTTGCTTGTTTTATGTGTGTTTCTATTTTAACTTGTAATTTCTAGACTTAAAATTAAAATCAGTCAGAGTTGCTTGTTTTATGTGTGTTTCTATTTTAACTTGTAATTTCTCGACTTAAAATTAAAATCAGTCAGAGTTGCTTGTTTTATGTGTGTTTCTATTTTAACTTGTAATTTCTCGACTTAAAATTAAAATCAGTCAGAGTTGCTTGTTTTATGTGTGTTTCTATTTTAACTTGTAATTTCTCGACTTAAAATTAAAATCAGTCAGAGTTGCTTGTTTTATGTGTGTTTCTATTTTAACTTGTAATTTCTCGACTTAAAATTAAAATCAGTCAGAGTTGCTTGTTTTATGTGTGTTTCTATTTTAACTTGTAATTTCTAGACTTAAAATTAAAATCAGTCAGAGTTGCTTGTTTTATGTGTGTTTCTATTTTAACTTGTAATTTCTCGACTTAAAATTAAAATCAGTCAGAGTTGCTTGTTTTATGTGTGTTTCTATTTTAACTTGTAATTTCTCGACTTAAAATTAAAATCAGTCAGAGTTGCTTGTTTTATGTGTGTTTCTATTTTAACTTGTAATTTCTCGACTTAAAATTAAAATCAGTCCGAGTTGCTTGTTTTATGTGTGTTTCTATTTTAACTTGTAATTTCTCGACTTAAAATTAAAATCAGTCAGAGTTGTTTGTTTTATGTGTGTTTCTATTTTAACTTGTAATTTTGTTTCAGCGTAAACGGCTTTTACATCTGGTTCCCTAGTATTCTCAATGCACTCGCCAACGCCGATTCTAGCTCAGAAGGCTTATCAATATGTGATGTTTTAACTTCTGGAAATAAAACTGATGTCGCAAAGGTAATTAACTTATATAACAGTGGGCCTATCACGAATTTTAGTCTGGCTTTCGAACCGAGTTCGCTTCAAGCGATTTGTATGGAAATTTGAGCAGCGCCACCGCGTGCGGTTTTGGAACTACAATATTTTAGATACTTTTTGTTAATTTTCGAACGTTCATTTGATAGATTGCTGGTGCTCGTTAGTCGTTAGTAAAAATTCATGACCCCGATTGCTAACGGATCCGTTTTACTTGTGACAACTCGATTCGAAAGCCAGACTAAATTCGTGATAAGCCCACAGTTCTTTGCAAGTAAATACGTGTGTACATACAAATAAAAAAGAAAATTCACGAAAATAATCACGTCGAATCTTTGCTATTACAAAATTTAAATGAATTAAATATCGCTAGGTCCTTCTAACATGGTAGAATCTACAAAATTGCAATTTTAGAAAGCTATTTAAAGTTGTTATTATGCAAAGTTTGTCTAGATTCTTCGTTATTGTATCGAGTATTTCAGAAACCTAATAAAAAATGTTTCTTTCATGAGATGGAGAATTATATTTAGTAACTGTTTGAATTAAAAAAAAAACAATAATTGTCAAAATATTAGTTTCAAGTGTATTAATAAGACCTGGCGATATATTATATATATTTTTAAGGTTTAAGACATTTATTTTCTCAAAAAGAACTACAGAAATTCACTTAATTGAGACGAAAATAAAAATAATTATAAATAAACATAACGTACGTAGAATATTGACAACACCATCACAAGGCACTTAAACCCATTATATATTTTTTTTATTCATATTTAAATTTAATTATATTTTTAATATTAGTAATACTAAAAATATAAAAAGAAGTAATATAGAAAAATCTGGTGATTGTTTTTACACGTCGTATCATGTCAACTATATTCTTCTCTATTTTATATTCGTTTTACGTAGCGATATTTGTGATGTAACCTAAAATAATATATACAGTATACTTTCAGACAATTTGCGATGATTCTGTCAACACGCAAACATTCCAACGCGCAATCCTGGTCGGCCTGGTCTTTTGCTCCATGTACCTCATAGTTGGGATTCTAGTAGACTTCGTGGGTAAGAAAGCCATAATCGTGTTCGTCCTGGGAGTCGCCGGCGCATGCGGCGTGGCTTCTAATCTGGTGTTGAATCAGATGGTTGCGGTTTCCCTCTTTGCTGTCTTTCAAATGTCTGGCGCTTGCATCGGATTAATGACGGCGGTTGTTGTCGATCTTTATCCCACGAGATTAAGGTGAGCCAAATTTGGATTCAAAAATACAAGTATGTCCATGGGAGTAGCCACGGTGGGGCAGGGTGGGGCGCTCTGACCTGTAAAGTACCTAATCAAACCTAAAAACTTAATTATCTAGGTACTAACTACAATACTTAATATCTGTAACAAAGTTCACACTCGACAGTCGCCGGTTGATACAAAAAAATTAATCGGGGTAAGACCGCGGGTGCAGTTTGCTAGTTACATATTATTTTAGACCAGGAGTCGGCAACCTTTTTTGGCCGCGGGTCAAAATTAGCCAAAATGCAAGTATTAAAGAGACGTTTGGGTCAGAGATATTTTCTTATTAAAACAGCATTTTAGTAAATAATAAGATATATTTTATTAAGAAAATACTTACAAACATAGTTGAATAAACTTATTTATAAACTTTCTATACGATATCAATGGCTCCCCTGATGTTGAAGTTGTGACGTTAATTTTTTGGGAAAAAGAAAAAAAAAATTGTATATCTTATACTTTATTTTCGGAACTAAAGTGGGTCACTTGAAACTACCAAATGGGTCACTCGGTGACCCACGGGACATAGGTTGCCGACCCCTGTTTTAGACTATGATTATGTAATAGTGATTAAATTTAATTTATAGAGCAATGGCAGTCTGTTTGTCCCTAATGATGGGTCGTGTTGGATCAGTCCTGGGTTCGAATCTCATCGGAGTCCTTCTTGAGAAAAATTGTGGAGTCAGTTTCTACTTTTTTGGAGGACTTCTAGTAGGTTAGTATTGGTTTAAAATTATTAAACTCAATCCACAATGGAATTTAAATATTCTGTATTTCGTTCGCAGCATGTGCTCTTCTCTGCTTTACGCTACCAGGCAAGAAGAGTATGAAAGTCAGCCGAGTTCCAGTAGGCCATGAGGCTTCGGAACCTGCGTAATTTATTTTCTAATTAGAGAAATTCTTATATGTCTATAGTCTAATATAGACATTTATTAAAGGAGTCATAGGCAGAGTGATGATGGATGACCCAGAGTCAACTCGTGAAGTGAACGTGGTTTACATACGTCCCTTACTCATGGGGTCACACGCTAAACAACTAAAAATATAATTTCACTCTACTTAATAAGAAATAATAGTGTGATAACTTAATACAGTGTAAACTACTTAACGTCGCTCGATTTAACGATCAACTCCCTAAAACGTCGAAATTAATTGAATCGTCTAACATCGCATCCACTCTAAATAACGACAACAGTACTTTGTAAGTTGCAGAAATTGATAAGAGCTGTGTAAGTTCTTTATGCTTTATTAGTAAATACATCCCTACTAATATTATAAATGTGAATGTGAGTTTGTTTGTTACGTTTTCACGCAACAACTACTTAACCGATCGTCATGAAACTTTGTACACATATTTTTGGAGATACTAGAAGTAACATAGGATGCTTTTTATTAAAAAAAAAAAATTTTTACTATAGTTGCCAACTGACAATAGTTTCAGCTGTTTGGAATCATATTGATTAATTTCTATAATTTAATAATTTCTAATAATCTCTGATACTTATTTAATGACTTAAATGCGAGCGCAGCCGCGAGCAAAAGCTAGTATGTATTTCAATAATAAAATAAAATCGATATTTCTTCTCTCCATTTAACAACAACTCTCAATAACGCCGTAAAATACGCAGTTTACACTGTATTTAGAAATGAAAGCCTACAAAAGCCTATAAATGTATTTGTAAACGAAGGAAAATAGAGATTTTCTTATAATTTTTGCAAAAAGAAAAAAATTATGTACATTACAGCCAAATACTCTCCAACAATAATTTAAATAATGTTATTTAAATTTAAAAAAAAAACACGAGACTATTTCATAAATGTCAAAAATTTCTTTATATAGCGAACCTATCGGTGAGGTGCGAAACTAAAAGCGTTGATAATTATGAACTAGGGTTTCTTCAATATTAAAATGAACACTAGAAAAGTGTGTGTATTCGACCATGCTGTTAATTAATTTTAAGTAGACCTTTTCTAATTTTCTTAATTAATAAGTAGGATTTTAAAATTAAAACTTGTATGTAAAATGTATCTCTTATTGTACTATTTGAATGCGTAATAAATTTATTAATTTTTTTATTTTGTTTTTTATTTATCAACTGCTAACATTCTAAGTAAATCTAGCCATCTTTTGCTAACATTTCAAACGAAGCGCGCAACAAGAAAACTGCGCAGTGAATGTTGCGCAGTAGAAATATGAAAACTCGAAAATCTCGCTGAAATATCAGCAATTTCACAGCTGCAGGTGCTTCAGTTTTCAGCGGACGCCCTACAGATCGGAAGCTAAAGGTTTAAACTTCCGGGAAATTCTGGAACAGGGCAGGAAAATTTCAGCATTGTGGGCGGCAGTACTAAGAGAGCAAGAAACCAAGGAGTTATAGTTTGTTAATGCCAAAGGTTCCCGCGAAAATTTTAATTAACGCGCAGGCGCCGGACTATTGATTTTCTCAACCCCAACTTTCATTGTCTTTGAAACTTACTTTTATAATAATAGGAGTTATAAAAGCTTGTACATTGAGTTTGATATTAAATTTTGGTTAGAACGCATGCGTCAATAAATTGATTTTTTCAAATTTATTACTTTCAAAATTAAAATAGCATTATATAACTTATAACATTACACTTAGCGATCATATTCGCCTGTGAATATAGTTCAATATGATGTAAGCTTATATTTAAAAAATACATATTTACGATGAATAAAATTATTAAAAAATATATAAATATATATGTTTATACAATAAAAATTATATCACAAAAAATACTACATATTTCTAGGTTGGTTAACCTAAGGAATTTCATAACCGACTCCTGTTAACTTATGGTAGCCTAGTACTTCAAATGTCGAGCGTCGTCGCTGACGTCAGATTGACATTTGAGAAAGGGGCATTATTATGAACATCAACTGAAACTCTTAATTTTGAACGTTTATCAAATTGAAATCGACGTCAAGTTTTCATTGTAAACCATCATTTCAATTACTTAAACTATTTACGTAAATAATCAAAGATTTTTAAAACTTTTAATGGATCTGTATAAGTTGTTTATTATCTTTATTTATTATTATTATTACCAAGTACAAAATTTTTATTTTACGTGCATTAAACACAAATAAAACTTATAATTTAAAAGAAATAATATATTAAAAAAAACAATAATAAAAATAAGAGATTTTTTAAAATGAAATGATAGTGGTTTGATGATCCGCCAGTTTCGTTATAATTACTAGGACTATAGAATATACAAGGTGCTAAATGAGATTTGTTTCAAAAGAGAGAAAGAGATGACTGTATTTTGAGATAGAACACACATTAACATTCTAATAGAATAGAACTTTTTTTTATATAGAAAGTTCACCTGTTCTTGAAAAATAAAACAAAAATCATTTTTATTGTCGATAATAACTTAAATTAATAATGTTATGTTAATACAAATTTCATATTAATTATTAATTTAGATACAAAACCAAACAAATATCTATGTAACATTAATTTTATCGAAAGATATCATAGAGTCAGTCGACAGGCTTAGCTTCACCCTAATCTATTTATGTATTTAAAGAAATTCCGACCCTTACACTCATCATTTTAAACTTAAACAAATAATACCCAAATCCTAAAGAATAATTTGTAATTTTTATAATTGATATAAATTCGTTGATATATGTATCTCGATGAAGACATAAGGTTTTTTCTTTTATTACAGATCAAATTAAGAAAACGATGTGAAAATAACTTCTTAGTAATATTGATAAAATATTCATATTAATGTAAAATATGTAAACTATACAATTTTATTTAAATTCCGTTCTTCGTAATCTTTGTTACTTTGCAAAATAGAAAAAAAATACTGTCAGTGTCAAATTACGTTTCAAACCTAACATTAGTGCTATTCGATATAACGCAATAAAATACAGTTGACTTCTATTCGTTTAGATTGACGTAGATATCGAATACATATTACAATTGTGGGTTAATGGTGTAATAAGTATATGGTGAAAAAGCTGTCATTCTCGTTCCACGGGGGGAGGAAGGTGTGCGCTTGTAAAAATGAGTAATTCGAGCGGTGATAATAATTCTAAGCCTCGTGTTATTGTTTTGGGGGGTAATTAATTAATTAATATATATCGTAATGAAGATTGTATATAATAATTTTCAATACTTTCTATTTAATTTGATACCGAAAATTTCCGGCGACGGTTTATTATTCGAATAGTGTTACTCATACTTTGTCCAATGCGGCTTTTCAGGATGTGGATTTATCGGGCGTAATCTTGTCGATTATTTAATAACCAATGATTTGGTTAGTGCGGTAAGGGTTGTCGATAAAACTCCGCCGCAGTTGGCCTGGCTGAACGCCGAACACGCCAAAGTATTTGAGGACCCCCGCGTCGAATATAAAAGTGCAAATTTAATCAGCGCAGGTATGTGAAGTTAAATTAATTAGCAGTGTATAACCTAATTAGCGTTCTGTGTCGTGTTATAGCTTATTAGAGAATCTACATATGAAAACAACTGAAATTGAGTTCAGTAAATATTTTTTTTATAAAGCCTATAAGAATTAAATATCTATGTCATACTTATGAAGATAAAATACCTATGGTATAATATTTATACATGTAAAGTAATATTTAGCATAAAATTGGCTCAGTTTCCATGTATACAAGGTTAGTTTCACAGCCACTAAGATTGTGTCAACGACATGGAATACAGATAACGTTATCACTTTGTAGCTATTAGTCATCATATTTATTTTTATATCACGAATACGTAATTTTATTTCCTTAATTAATTATTCAACTTATTATTTCCTCTCCGTACAAAACAAATAAATACATCCTTGACAAATTAACTCTAAGTGTTTGTAAGTAAATTTAGTAGGAGATTAAAATTAAACAAATGAATAAGAAATGAAAGTTAAATAAATTGAATTCTCAACCTTTTTTTGTCACAGCACACTTTTAACGATTTCAAAAGTTGGCGTACACTAAGAAAATGATTTTTTTTATATAATATTGTTTAACAATATTAACATTATTATATATCTAATATTTGGTGGCACACTTATAGAATTTCGTGGCACACAAATGTGCCGTGGCACAGTGGTTGAGAATCACTATTCTATTGTATGTAGAACAGGCTGCAACAGACTGCTTTTAGCTGTTGAATTCACGCCTCTGCTCTTCCAGCTATATTATTGCTTTAATTAATTTATTAAACATTTTAAAACTATCGTTTTTAGCCCAATGACAATAATTGTGGCAATTTATTACTGCTGTAATAAGTGCATTAGGTTTGTTTAAAACAGCATATACACATTGAAACTTCTCAAAAATCAGCTAATGTAGTCAAAACAGTCATAAAACCCCCCATGGAGCTCTATCAAGTTCGTTGACCTTACAAGTTAGACTAAACAAATTATAATGCACCTATTGTTTCGAATGCATTATGAATATTAACATGCGCATGCGCTTATGCATTATGAACGGATGCTAAAACAATTCGAAAAATAATGTTTTAGTGAGTTACTTTTTTTTAGTGAAACGCAAGTAAATGTTGAGTTAAAACTCATTTTTAGATTTAAAAAAATACAACCAATCAGTTCCTTCCTGTGTCCGGAAACTTTTATATAATTACTTAATTAACAAATAAAACAAACAGGCATCTAAAGAAACATACACAGTTGCTTTTTCACTTCGCTTTCCTTAGGTTAGTTGGTAGAGAATGCCTAATGGCCTTGAGCTCGTCATTGTGCTAATGTTTGTAATTGTACAATAATAAAATATATATAATAAAAATTCATTATTACATTACATTCACAATAATTAACACGTTAATCGTTACAATAATATTAGAAAAATTTTCACATGGGCCATGGTAACTTTATTAGATAATTTAGTTAAAAATGTACCATAATAATATACCATTATACAACTATGTTTATTTCATTTTGTTGTTTGTAGTAAGCCAAGAAATTTTCAGGTTTTGTTCCTGATAGGCCAAGCTTTCGAAACATAATGCAACATACAACAATGGACGTCTGTGATTGACGTGGCTTTTTACCAAATCGCATACGTCAGACATATATGTCTGACATGGCTCATGTAGAACTTCTTAGCGTCAGACACATATGACTGACATGGCTCAAGTAGAACTTCTTAGCGTCAGACACATATGACTGACATGGCTCATGTAGAACTTCTTAGCGTCAGACACATATGACTGATATGGCTCATGTAGAACTTCTTAGCGCCAGACACATATGACTGACATGGCGATAGCGTCAGACACATATGACTGACATGGCGATTAACGTGTTAATTATTCTACATTAAATTCCAATGCTTCTGACTTTTAATAATCATTATTAGTTTTGCATTATCTATTCCACAGCATCATGCACTTCAGTCCTGGAACCCGTGGATGGTCTACCATGGACGCTGGTGTTCAATTGTGCTGGTGAAACACGTACTGGACAGAACGAGGCGGTCTACTCTGAAGGCATACTCACGCTGAGTACGCATATTGCAAGACAATGCACCAAGCTCAATGTTATGAGATTGGTTGAAATATCAAGTGGATATGTTTATAATAGCGATAAGGTGGGGGTTATTATTATTGGTAACTCTTTATTTGAGTACCTCAAGAATTACTTACAATTAATTTAGAAATAAATTGTGCCAATTTAAAAAAAGACTATGGCGGGCTATGACAGCCGCTATCAGTACTTAATATAAAGCTCTAACTTTACTCTACTCTAACCTTTTCGTTATTCGTACAGTCTTGGGGACCTCAACCAAGCCTTATTATTTTGTGTTCTGAATCCAAGTATTTATAAATTCAAATTTATAATTGTCATAGATACAGGCTATGATTGATGAGTTATGATTTCTTCTCGTCAAAAATTTTGATTTTTAGTATGTATTACATATTTTACAATAGTGCATAATATTTAATTTCAGAATTACTATAATCTGAAAAATAAATTTAACTTGTCTAACTTAAACCCTAATTAGTTAAAATAAAGCTAAGATTATTTACTCACAAATTCATTTGTTTCTGATCTGGGAGTTACATATACAGGTTGTCCCAAAACTCAACGATAAGCCGGCACCAGTGGGTGGACCCGCTCTTCACTGCTCGAGAAAAAATAAGAAAAAAAATATATCTAATTTTTTTTTGAAAATACTAAGTAAATTCTGAAAACCTTCGAAAATTGACACCCTATATGATATTTTCAAGTGCCACGACCACAAATTTACAAATATCTCAGATTTTTTTTTTGTATCGGCAACCTAAGTAGTACTGCTATCCATTATAACCCTTACAAATTTCAGAATGCCTGTAGTTTTTACACAAAAATGAATCAAATTTCTTTTTTTCCCTAAAAATTTGAAAGATTTTTACCTTCGGTCCACTTTAAGTCATCGTGGTGTAAAAAAAAAGTATGGACACTACTATGGCAAGTTTTTTCAAAAGTTGACGCAATTAACCAAGATTCCTAAATGGTATAATACTCTAGGAAAACTAATCACAAAAAAAAATATGCCTGTCATTTCTAAACAAGAATCAATTTTGAAATCCTTCGAAAATTGACACCCTATATGATATTTTCAAATGCCACGACCACAAATTTACAAATATTTCAGATTTTTTTTTTGTATCGGCAACCTAAGTAGTACTGCTATCCATTATAAATAACCCTTACAAATTTCAGAATGCCTGTAGTTTTTACACAAAAATGAATCAAATTTCTTTTTTTCCCTAAAATTTTGAAAGATTTTTACCTTCGGTCCACTTTAAGTCATCGTGGTGTAAAAAAAAAGTATGGACACTACTATGGCAAGTTTTTTCAAAAGTTGACGCAACTAACCAAGATTCCTAAGTGGTATAATACTCTAGAAAAACTAGTCACAAATAAAAATTATGCCTACCATTTCTAAACAAGAATCAAATTTCATAAATTGTTGTTGTTACTAGTGATCACTTTTACTGTGAAGTTATAGGTTTTGTTGCTGAAAAATGTTGATTGAATCAAAACAAATAGTAATAATTTTACATTTATTTTATTAAAGTAAATGTTCGAATTGTTTGCCACCGACATTAATACATGCTCTACATCGTTTTAAAAAAGATCGTTTTATTTTCCGTGCATATCTTCCACTATTGATATAATTTGTAGCTTGATTGATTTTTTGGCGAAGCTCGTCCAATGTTGCAATGGGTTTTGAGTAGACCCTGTCTTTAAGACAACCCCAATAAAAGAAGTCCAGCGGGTTTAGATCGGGTGAACGAGGTGGCCATAAGATAGGACCAAGTCGCCCGATCCAATGCCCTGGATACTCTCGGTTTAAGTATTCTCGCACAGGACGGGCAAAGTGGGCTGGGCAACCATCATTTTGAAGCCACATGTTTTGTAGATCATTTATGGGCACATCGTCTAATAATTCTGGCAAGTCATTTTGTAAAAAGTTTAAGTAGCTATTACCATCCACGTTTCCTTCTAGCTCAAATGGCCCAATCACTTTTCCATTTAATATGCCCGTCCATAGGTTAACCTTGAATTGATATTGGGATTTGTCTTGTCTCATCAGGTGAGGATTTTCATTGCTCCAGCTATGTAGGTTGTGAAGATTTAAATAGCCATCTGTCTTGCAGGTTGTTTCATCAGACCATAAAATTTTATCTAAGAATTGGGGATCTTCCCTGTGCTTTTGCAGCATCACACGGCAAAATGCGACCCGGAGTGGATAGTCCCGCGGTAATAGCGTCTGCACACGCTTGTAGTGGTATGGGTGAAGCCTGTGATGTTTTAAAATTCGATGTGCAGAACTTTTTGGGATTCCCGTGGCTGCTTCTATAGCACGTACCGAGGTAGTTGTATCGTATTCTATTTCATTGAGAACTTCTTCATCGCGTTTCAATCTAGGTCTTCCAGTGTTTCTTCTGTCAGATGGTAAACGATCAAAATTTTAGGAAAAAAAGAAATTTGATTCATTTTTGTGTAAAAACTACAGGCATTCTGAAATTTGTAAGGGTTATAATGGATAGCAGTACTACTTAGGTTGCCGATACAAAAAAAAAATCTGAAATATTTGTAAATTTGTGGTCGTGGCACTTGAAAATATCATATAGGGTGTCAATTTTCGAAGGTTTTCAGAATTTACTTAGTATTTTAAATATATTCACCCTGTATATATCACATAGTCGTTATATTATTTACTTAATTACAGGTAGCACATAAAAAAATTAGATATTTTTTTTCTTATTTTTCCTCGAGCAGTGAAGAACGGGTCCACCCACTGGTGCCGGCTTATCGTTGAGTTTTGGGACATTGTGTCAAATCACATTGCTTGGGTTGGCTTTAGTTGAGGACCCCAAGACTGTATGAATAAGGAAAAGGTTAGGTCAGAGTTAGCTCTATATTAAGTACATTGCCCGTTATAGCTTGTCTTTTTTTTTTAAATTAGCACAATTTAGAAGAAGAAAAATTTACATTTCTACATTTAGTAGTTCCTGGGGTCCTCAACTAAAGCATTACCCAGTGCTCAAGTTTAGTCTGATGTAAGTAATGATCGGCTGTGCATTACTTAAGGGGGCAGGGGTAGTCAGGATTTTCAAAAAATCGATTTTTTTTTTATTGTGTTTTCTTAAAGTATAATATCTTTAAAATATTCTCTGAAAATTTGAAGTGAATCCGACAAATATATTTCGAGTTATTCGACAATTAACAAAGCGCTCACGTGCGCACCGGAGTGCAAACTATATTGGCGATAGTGATTCGAAGACCTATTCAGGAATTATAAGAATGAATGTATAGGACATGTTCAGAAATGGATGGGGACCTGATTAAGTACACTTAAAAATAAACAAAAAGGTCTTGGTGGTAGAGGTAAGCTTACAGAAAAAGTAATAAACAAATTAACTTTGTACTATGGTTTATCAATACGTCGACATTGTGATTCTATTGAAGATATGAAATAATGGCAACTTTTTATCACTACGGCTCAAGCCATAAAAATCCGAATCATAGAGTATGTGTCCAAAAGATTCTTGGTGCTCTTACCAGCGCGCTGAAGCAAGTGGTGAGCTTGTTACTTATACTCAAGATTATTCTCCCTTACCTCCTAATGTTCTATAAGCTATCAAGCCAATTTATGAAAGTCTCAGTAATGACAATTTACTTTCAAGATGTGTTGGTGGATTCAATCAGAACAATAATGGGAGCTTCAACCAACTAGTGTGGAAAATATGCCCAAAAACAATAAATACTAGTTTAACTATCGTACAACTTGTTGCATACATAGCTACTAGTGTATTCAATGTAGGTATGAATTCATTATTGATCATAATGAATACACTGGGACTTAATTGTGGGCCTAATTCTCATCGGTATGCCGAAAAAACGGATGCTGTACGTGTGAAAGTGGCAGATAAGCGCGCTAACGATAACACTCGAGAAGGTAGAATGAGACGTAGGCAACAGCAAATCGATATTTTGGAAGCTTCTAGAACGGCTGAAGAACTACTATATGGCCCAGGAATATATGACTCAATGTAAATAATTAAAATAATTCGTATTACTCTACATAAATCGAGTGTAAAACTTTAAACGCGTTTTTCTCAAAACTATGTTTTTTGAACTGGTGACCACTGTAACTTAAAAACTGCTCGGTAGATTTTAATGAAATTTATACAGCTTTTGGAAAACATGAAAAACTAGTGCTTAATCGAAGGATTTTTAATTTCGTTTTAATTTCGATTTTTTATAAACAATTAACTGTTGGATTTTTTCCAAAAATCTGGAAAAAAAGTTCCGGAGGCCGCCATTTTTTTATTTTTTATTTTTTTTTAAAAAGCTTCGATCAGGCACTAGATTATTTATTAATGAACATATTTTTTTTTGTCCGGCTGATTTTAGTTGAATCTCCAAGGATTTATGATGGTCACCGCAAGGTCCTTTTTTTGGAACTGGTTCAATAGAAACAGTCATAACTTTTACAATTATAAGTATTTTTTTTTCAAATTTTGGTAAAATGAAGTCGAAACATTATATAATAATGCTATATATTTACTTTTATAAAATAAAATAATTTACTAGTAAAAAAAAATTATTTAAAATCATCATTTTTTCGTGTCTGTGACTACCCCTGCCCCCTTAAAGAGCCGAGGTAAGGGAGGCCGTCTGGCTCCCTATCTCCCTATCTCGTCATCTTCCGTAACATATTAAATGTCCTTTGAGATGATAAATGTGAGTGAGGTTAACGCCTGTGACGTGTCAGCACCATATCAAAGCATCTCATCGCTTTATGCCACGTCGAACGTAATAAACGATTTCGGTTTGAGTGACAAAGGGGCGGGTGACCGTTGCCGCATCTATGATTGAGCTACAGGCAGATAATATCAATGCTATTGGAATATTAGAGGAGTTTAAAATATATTCTTATTATTATAGTTCAAGGTTTAAGAATTTTGTGTCCCAAAAATGATTTATAAAAAAAAATCACTTAATTGAGTAATTAATTTATATGAATTTATAAACATAAAGCACTTTGTAGACAAGGCATTCAGACCCATTATATGTTTTATAACTCATTTTAAAATTTAATGTATTTTTAATGTTAATAATATATTATTAAGCTGCAAATTATTTCCTTAACTTTCCAGAGCTAATATTAGAGCTCCGAGGCTTTAAGCTGATTATGTGTTTTTTTTTTGCCAATTTGTATTTATAATATGAATGTAGAACATTTATTTGAATAATAATATTAAATAATATTAATACTTGAAATATAAAATCTTTTATAGTTACAATAATATAAAACTTCTAAATTTGATTAATGTTAACTGGAATAAATAGATCAAAGACATAACAGTAAAAACCTCCTAAACTTGAACGTATAAAACCATGAATTTTGTGTCACCGCAAACTTCAGTAATTCTTGAAAACTTTCAAGTAAGGAAAACAAGTGTGAGTGAAAATGTCACGTAGATGTAATTTGCTACTGAATTTATGTAAACACATTACTTACAACAATTGTAATAAAAATTTTAAGTTTCCACTTTTTGTTACAAGGTATCACCTGTCAAAATGAATAAAATAGTGTTGTGTTTAACGATAATGAAATATATCGATAAAAAAATTAATATTTCAAATTTAGACAATAATTAGAGTTTAAATAATAGAGAATAAATGAGTAGAAAAGACATAAGATTATTTATATTATCAGCCCCTTTTAAAAAATAAAGAGGACATTTTATTACAATATGAAAACCTTGCAAAAGGCTTAAAAAATATATTACACGTCGCGAACACTTCTTCGATATATTTGGTTAACAAAAGAAAAAAAATGTTTCTTTATGATAGTAAAATATTCCTTTTAGTACTATATTTAAGGTCTACATTAGTATAGCTTTTGATGATGTTCCTACATTCATATTCAACGGTTGCTTGCTTTTCGTTTTCTTATATGCATAAAATAAGTATTATTCTAATGCTCATGTGGACTGGATATGTACACAACTTGAAGCTGCTATTCCATTTAGATCATGGCCTTTGGTACTTTGTTATGGAAAATATATTTTGTGAAGACAAATAATTGCTTAAAACGTGTATTTATTTTGCTCTTAGAGAGTGAGAAAACAAACTAAAAAGAAGTTTATTAAGTTACATTGGATGCGGTCTGCGGTTTGCTATTTTTTTAACTCTAGTGTTTGTAACTAAAGACAAAAGTACATGATTACAAAGAAGTTACATTGGTTACTGTACATATCTCACTACTGTTATATTTTATAGTCAACGCTTTTAGTCTAAATTATTGCATAGTGAAAAACTGTTAAAATTTAGACTGAACTTATTAAATTCAAATTAAAAAAAACCGGACTGCAAAGAGTGTTTATTGTGCCAAATATATCAAAGCAAGGCGCAGAGTAATAATTTTTGAAGCTTTGAACCTCTATCCAAGATAAAAACCTAATAATGTTAGCAGTTTATTGAGCAATTTCTATTTGACGATGAAGATCGAACATGATCCCTATTTATTGACTGTTATTTTTACGATTTTCTGAGATACTTAGTTGAAGGATGCTCACTTAACTTTCTATGATTGACCTCTTCTCGTAACAAACGGCGATAAAAACTAAGAAACTTGCATTGTGCCAATCAAAATGTGACAAGTCGGTTTTTGTACTTAATGTAAGTACAATAGAACTGCAACTAATCCGATTTAATAATTGCAGAAAATATGTTGTTTTGATAAGTTGCAATGAAAATACTTATGACGATTTTAGAACACATGGGACTCAATTATATTAAAACCAAATTACGAATCATCAAGGGTGATTTTGCTAACTTTAGAGCAAGATATTAAACTAAAGAGTTTTTAATAAGTACATAAGACAACATATTTACAAATATTGTAAAATGAAATCTTTAGGACATATGAGGTTTTTTGCTTCCGCAGCTGTTGCTCTGGCGTTATAGATATTTTCCTGAAACTAATTAATTTTATTGTTAAATGTATAGTTTTATTGGTATTGATCAGGAATTTCATAGTAATTGTTTCTTCAACATGTAACAAATAATTCTTTATTTCATGGACCTATTTATTGATAATAAATAGATAATAGTAGATAATAATTTATTATCAATAAATAGGGCCTAGTTTTTTTGCCACTTAGCGAATGACTAACCAGTTCTAATCTATCAAATTGCAATGGTGTTTTAAAACGAAATAAAAAGTCCCGTTCAAAATAAATATCCACTTCCGGCATATCCGTCGTGATCAAAGAAGTATCAAAATATTAAGACAAAGCGTCATTTAATCTTCTATTGATATATAATTTTGGTTTTGAATTTAGAGTAAAAATATTATTCATAAAATCTTTTTTATTAGATTTATTTTTTAAATGTAGTATTAGTTGTTTTTTTTTTAAATTAATTTAAATAGATTTCTTCTTGTATGTATTACTTTTTAATACATATTTTTTTAATGTCATTTTTAAAAAGTCTGTAATTGATTGGCCTTATTATTGTAATTGTGATTCAATTTTTATATATTGGCTGTTGATTTTTAAGAAACAAATGAAACAATATATTATTTTTGTGGAGAAAATATCTTTATTTTGAGTTGAAAAATTTTAAATGTCAGAATGAGCAATCAAGTAAGAATGGGGTTGCTTGTGTTCATAGCTCAATTTACTAGACAAAATGCTATGAATTTAGACACGATAGCAATTTTTCTGCTTCAACGCATTTTCTTCACTCGACGTCTATTAAATTAACTACACAGTTGGGAATAAAGTTGAATCTACACAAATAAGTTGTCCGCATCTATCATAAACTTATCACATATGTTTATGTTATGCCGTACTAAACAATTTGTCAAAGCGGTAGTTCTACTAGTATAAACAACAACAGACGCGGGCTTTATGAAAAATGTGTTCATATCTCTTCGCGTAAAATGATCCTCCGTATTGCCAAAGTTCGTAAGGGGCTATGTGATTCACTTCCATCGAGTGTATTTACATGAGTACAGAAAGCTATTTGAACGTGGGAAATCATAAAAGCGTCTCCGGCCACTGAACCTAAAACGGGAGAAGTAGAAAGTGAAATTTGAGAATGCACACAAATTCCATGCAACGATCATTGTATCTAATCGTTGAAGCAGAATGTAATGGGCGCAGACAAACATTTAAAACTTTTCAACCCTTAAGACCTAACCACATTTTGAACCCGAACTAATGACGCGCCATCGCAGTGCCGGCGCCGCTGATGCGTTCTCCAATCGAGAGAACTTTTCCAGACGCATAATGAAGTTTGTGTAAGCGTTTTTACACGTCGGCTATTTGCAATTGGAATCCGTCCAAATCGAATAGTTACTTAGATGAGGTATCAAATAGTCACAAGGGATTCAGAATGCGAATATTGAGCTTATTAACTCCAAATAACGGTCTCTTAAATGTACATTTCAAATTAGTTTCTGTTTTATTAGAACACTATTCGTTGTAATTGGAGAGTTTTTGTTATCACAGATTATTCTGTTGCTTTTCACCTTATTTTGTTTAAATTATTCTCAGCATTTAAACAAGGAATTATACTTACCTACATATATGTACATATATTACGTATTATATTAATAGTGAAGCTGTTGACATTTTTCCATTTACTTATATGAGCAAGAGCGAGTTCTATAAATCAGTTCTATGTTACCTGCTTGCATGCGTACTTCTGGGCCGAATCGTCGTACAGTTTCGACGGCTAGTACCGCAGATGCTTGATGGAGTCCGTGAGTGAGAAGTTGCACTAGAGTGGCCGCGGCTGCCACGGCCCAGCCCCAACCGCCTTCGGGATAGTAATGGCGTGTGAGCGTGAGCAGCTGACGGGCGTCGAGCTTGGGCTGTCGTGCTGGTGCACCACCGCTCGGCGCCTCGAGCACGAGCGGCAAGGACCGCGTGCGCAGAAGCGGCGCACCGCCCGACGACCATGACTCTTCCATCAGCCCCAGCGACCATCCTCCCACTCGCTCATCACCATCTATTACCGTAGTATCGTTCTCATGTCCGCGTCGCCCTTCGGTCGCACTTTATCGAGTCACTCACTTTATTACTAACTAAAAAGATAAAGGTCAGGTCACAGGATCTCCATTACCAGTTCCGATATTATTGTGAAGCAATAACCATTGTACTGTTATCGATAAAGTATAATTTACGTACACCGCAAATAACAAAACAGAAAATATTGATAGGAGCAACTAACAAGAGTTACTGGCAATAAAAGCGAGCCCATTGATAGAGAATACCGATATTGACATAAGTTTGCGAGTAATGTCTTTGTGTGCTCCGTCCTTACAACTCGCAGATATAATGGCCGTAGCGTGGAGTGGCCGAGAAGAGTTGCGTCTGACCGCACCTTAATAAATCTCTGACTCGAGTGTCAGTGTCCTTCGTTAGCTATAAATCTTATTAAAAGACCAAACTATTATTTTCAACAGTAATTGTCAATACATTTGAGTTTTTAACAATACCTTATTTATGCACATTGTTTTATTTGCATCGTAAATCTCGTTAATAAGCGAATAAAACCGGTAGATAGCAACATCGATTTCACTAAAGCTCCTTCAAGAGCAGCATGTTATTATGGCGCAAGGATTAAGTTTATTATGATGGATGCTTATAATTTATCAAGTTGCGACAATCGCGACAAAAGATTTTTAAAGACAACCTTCCTAAAGTATTTAAATATTATGCATCATTAAGCTGTCATATGCGGCATGTGCGAGCACTGCCTCGCGGGATGCCGCAAGCCTTTTTACCAACCTCAATAACAACAGTTTAACACACTTTAAGATCACGAATATATCTTAAGACCGGCCAATAAATTTGAGATATTATTTACAATAATAAAAACTTCAAAGTTTAAATTTATGTACGTAGTGATATTAATTAGTTTTCAATATATATATATTTTTTTACTTTTTTCAAGTAATACAATTATATTATCTTATACCACGGAAGTGGGTTATTTTAAAGAAATAACAATAATACAATAAGAACTATAAATAACAGTTATGGTAAGTTAAATGGAGTGGAAATTGTCAAATGTAAGTGAAACTTATCTTCATGTAGTAACGAGCGATTTGGGCCCATGAATTAATACCACGAAGGGAACAACTATGTATTATTGCGAAATTTATTGCCAAGTATACATTGCTTTTAGTAATAATGAAATTTTGTAGTAATATTACACTGCCTTAGAAAAATATTTCGCTGCATTTCAGACTTTAACGATATTTGTTAGGGTGGTTGTATTTTATTTGTATCATTAGTAGATAAAAATCACGCATTTGTTTAATTGTTATTGATTAATATAGTATATTTTTGAAATGGTGACTTTTCCATTCTGAAAACAAGATTTGATAAAAAACTATTACAAATTTAAAAGTCTCTGAAGAAAAGAAATATTGAATACCAAAATTTTGATCAATTTAGTCTAACAACTCAAAAACTTTCGCAATAAGTCGTCGCATGTGATGGCAAGTCTCAGCAGGTCTTTTAAATTAATTAAATCATGTTCGTAAATATTCTCAGATATCTCTAAAATATTCAAAATTCAAAGTCAGATTTTAGGATATTAATTAATGTTATAAATATATATAAAAAGAAGGTGACGCTTTAGTAGAGGACTCCAGGAATTACTAAATGTAAAAATGTAAAATCTTTTTTTTCTGAATTGTGCCAATTTAAAAAAAAAAGACTAGCTACGACGGGCTATGACGTCCCAAGCCAAGCCAAAAAGAAAGTTATAAGGGCCAATAATATCTTATCTCAAAGTTTTGAGTTTCGTAAATTCACAATCACTACAACTCTTTATTATTATAATTCCTATAAAATGAGAATCCGGTTCGTTATGATATGAGTTTTAGACAAATAAATTATCTAAGACACAAAACTTATTCTATTCTTTCTTTCAGTTGACAAAGGTATGACCTTATTCGTATAACGAGTTTCATAACCCCGAATATCTTCACTCTATTCATTTCCTTGATCGTAGGATCTTTTTTTATGTCTATCCTCTACTGAACCACTGTCAACATAGTCTAGTATGCGATGCGAAATTCGAACATTCCGTTTTTACCACTACAGCTAAATTGTAAGTATAGACTCACTACGGTGAAAATTAAAAATTTTCGGTTTGACAAATATTTAACTTAACATAATATTTATTTATTAATATAATACGAATATGATATTATTAAAAAATATAAGCATTTGTTTCTGATTTAAGAGTTGTATGTTTTTCGTAAATGATTATACTTTTCAAAAGTAGAGAAAATGTGCCGGGATAGTGGAAGGAAGGAAAAATGTTAACATTAAATAAAATATGTACATATCAATTTGTTTCAAATAATTTTACTTTACTATACGAGTATGTTAAACGTAAAAAAAATTGTCATAAAATCGTGTAATTTGATGAAAATTAACATATTTGCTATCACGTACAGAGCAATAAAACTTTGTATATGGAATACTATAGCTATGTATTATGGAACCATGGAGAAGTTACTATACACGATTGAATCAGATATAAAAGTCAACAATAATATATATCTAATTATTATTTTTATATATTTTTTTTACGAAATCCCACTCAATAAGAATAACTTCTGTAATATGTGACATCATTACCTTATCTAACCCACAATAAACACGAGCTATAACTTTACTCGTCAAGTAAATAAAGTTAGAACTACAAGATCATAAATTGAACACTGGTAGCGCAATTAAGATAAACGATGAGTTTTTATTGTTAATAACAAGATTTTTAATTAAATATACTAAAATTGAGTGTTTAATTAAAATTGCTTTGCTTAAATAGGAATTGATGAGTGCGTAAACAGTTATCGGATGGCAAAATTACTCGCGGTAATGGACTATACTGTAGGTCGTATGAACTTTGCACGCCCTTATTCTTAACTCGTTTAAATTTAAAAACGTTAACGTATTTTGCAGGTCTGAATAAAAATATCAATCCAAAAGCAAACACGTACGTTCTAGGTCGATATAGTTACGAGAACTTCTGTAGTGTAGTTGAAAAAGTTTTTTTTTAATAAACATTTTTGCGGTATACCTAATACATAATTTATGTTACGCTTACCCTGAAACGCATGGTACAAGATATAGTTTAGAGTTGGAATATATATAGTAAGTATTTTACTAGAAAGAAAACAACGAAAATAATATTCAAGATAGCGGGTTAATCTTAAATAAAGCTCATTGAAGAGTATCCAAATGATATTATGTCGTTTTGGAATCTGCAACCAATCTCATTTGATTCGAGAATCAGCATTGGGCAAAGCAAGTATCACACTTATGTGTTAATGAAGGAGCTATTATCATAACATTATAGTGATTATACTCATTATAATTTACTGTTTTGCATGGAGAATGAAAATTGCCAAGAATTTTCTGATAAGGGCAAAAGATAAGTTATATCTAGTTAGGCGACGATATAAAGTTTTATATTCTAGTAACAAACTATTAAATTTTATTTTTTAATTTTAATGAATGCGCGGGGGAAGATGGGGCAAAATGTATAATTATTATAAGAATAACTTTTTTTTTAAATTACTGGCAATTTATAAATTAATATACGGGCTATAAAAATATATAAACAGGTTGCTCTGTTCTTTGGAAATCAGGATCCGAAATATAATTTCTAATTTTGTTTATTTATAATATATCACAAATATTTATTTCGACTAGGGATTGAACTCGAGGCCTAAGCGACATAACAGACTGCATGCTAAAACAATCTCTTTAAAGAAATATATAGAAAGTATAAATTTTGAGCGCACAAAAATAGAAGCGGTAGGGAACTTTGTAACAAAATTATGGGTGATAAAAATGACACTAATGAGTGGTTGAATGGGCGTGTTAATTAACCAAATAGACACGTACAACATAAGAAATCAGACACAAATTCGTAACATATAAATTAATTCTGATTAATGCGACAATGTATAATAAATTGTTGACAATTCAAAGAAGTGTTTTTATGATGTTACAAATTTATTTATGTGTTATAATTAGCATAATATGAACTTACAATATTATGTAAGTAATATATTTTCTATCGTGGTATGTAAACCATAGTTTGCTTGATGATTAGTTTAGAAAGACCAGAGAGTAATACATCATTTACAGCAGCTATCTTCCATATGCGTAAAGTCATATGTTTTAGATAGCTTTGAAAACGTGAACCAGCAAAAAGACTTTCAAATTAGATTAAAAATTAAAAACAGCTAATTTAAAAGTCATTAAGCGGTTACTATCGCGTTTATTTCGAAAGCAATATAGTTATCTTGGTTAGTTCGAGCTAAAGATTTCCGAACATCAAGTAAAAATAAAATTACTTGTTCTCAGCCCTTACCTAATGTTTAATATTTATAAGTAAAATCGTTATTTGCAAAGAATCTTTAGAAGTTTGTGCAAGTGCATAGAAAATATTATATTATTATTATAATATGCAAAAGGAGCATTTCACTGTCACACGATAGGCTGAATGAAATGTGAGCAATAGCTACGACGTTTATGGGCGACATTAACGGTCTTTTTTAATTAATTGTTCTATCGTAAATATACGTGGAGATTTTTACACTTTTGTAAAACAACATATTGTGACATCAAACCATACGGTTGCAGGTATAATATTTTTAAATAAATTTTGTTATTTTTCATATTAAGTTTTTAGTCAATTTTTATTTCATATTTTCTGCACTTTTAGCAGTATAAATAGAATTAATTCGAAATTAAAAATGTAAACGGAATCTTCTGAAATTTTATAAAAACCCACCGAGTTAGGTCTTATTTTAATTAGAGTAATTACCACGCGCGTTGTGTTCAAATCCTCAACACATTTGAACTATTCTTGCTCATTTTTTACACCTGTGAAAATGAGGTCTCACATTTAAAATAATTACGCAGCGGTTATGATTTAAAAGTATGACATAACATTAACGAGTGCTTGGTTTGGAAGGTTAAAATTGTTATGGGTGAAATAATAAGCATACCCCGAAAGTTACGAATCTTTTAAATGCTTCGTTGAATAGTGAGAATTTATGGCTTTATGATATTTCGCTTTGGTTTTCGATACTACTGAACTTATTCGGATCAAACTTTATATTGAAAAAAGTTTTAAATTATTTTACTTTAAATCATAAAAATGAACTATTCATTAGTTAAAAACAACTCGACGTGTGACTTGGAAACATATTGTAAAACTCATTCGTTATAATTAGGGTTCGAAGATTATTCTTCTCGTCATACGTCTTTTCGGAGTCACGGCAGAGTCTAACGATGAGCAAATGCACGCCTTTAGTGCCTATGCTAATAAACGATTTTCATTTCATTGTTGTAAAAATATGCTGTATTTACCTAATAACTAATTTTACCGAAATGGTCTGCATTTTATGTAACAAAACAAAAATGATATGTTATTTGCAGAGCGTCCTTCTCATCCACACATATCTTATCGCTGTACAGTAATAACATGAAAGAAATGCCAAACTGTTTTGAAGCCGGATGTGAAAATAAATTAAAAAGAGCTAAATATGTACCTACCCACGTGACAACATGAAGCTAAACAATTATTATTTTGGCACTAAACTGAGACGCGTTATCTTCGCATCTTATTATGTTAAAATGTCTGTTGTTATTTTGGATTTAAAGTTTTACATTCAGTGTCATGGTTGCTAAAAAAACTAAATAACTGTATAAATACTAGAGAAGATATATCAAACGAAAAGCGGCACGCGTTATAACTTTTGATAGTTGAATGGTGTTTAAGTTATATGGCTAGACAATTGGATTAATCTTAATAGCATAATGGTTTTGCTTTTCTAGTACTTTCTCTAGTAAATGTAACTCAATGATTAAACTTTCAACATTCATTCAAATGAAATTAATTTTTTGCTTAAACATAAAATTAGTTAGTTATAGTAACAAAGTGAAATAATTTATTGCAGACTCGAAAATGCGTATATAGGTACTAATGTACAAACTGAAAAGTTACTCTAAAATGTTGTTATTCTAAAAATAAACTAATTAAAAACACGCACAGAGGTTATACGGAAAATAAACGGACGTTTCATAAAATATGTTCATTTATAACGCTCTGGTGTTCTTTTATAATGGTCTTCTATAAAGATACACGATTAATAAGTCTCGAGAGTGAAGTCCGATGTCACGTGTACATGTACTTACTACATATTTTATTAGGGTTGTTATCCACACAACCAACGAGCTCCTTCCTATAACCACTATTGAGTAAAATATATTAGAGAATTGATGTAATACAGAGTCGATATTCCGGGTTCGAGTGTTATTTGTTTGTGTTGTGATTGTTCTATTGCCCATAACACAGAGTAGCTTAGCGTGGAGTCGGGGCATGTACAACTATATAGGTATATTTATTATTATTACTAAGAACACCGCATTAGTTCGCTGAGACTTTTGATCTACTCTATTATATTTAACTCAATGTTTTTAAGGTCTCCTTTGCCTATCCATACTAACTACGAATCTACTCGTAATATTAAAAATGAGCGAATAATATTTTTAAAATTTATTCATCTCATAGCCGCTTTAGGCGTAATGGTGGAATGCGTTTGGGACAATTATAATGAAATATTTGTCACGTCATTAATCATTTAAATTCGTTTCTATATTTAGGGAGAAAAGGCAGGATCCTGTATCATGATTTTATCAAATATGAATTTTATTTAAAAAAAAAATACTTATTTACTCTTTTGAAGTAAAAATACAGTAATAAACCATTGCTGACATATATTTTTACTAGCTCTCATTATTCTGACTAATTATTTGATACTTTTAAACCTCTCATGAATAACTTTAGTCCGAACTACTAATAATACTTTTATCTCTTATGCGGGCATCGAACCGCATGCGGGAACTCGGCATTCAATATACATGAGTTTAGTATTTCATTTTTGTAATGTAAATGGTTCTTCAAATGCAGGCCTCGTAAACCCACATGCGGTAACTAACCTGAGTTTGTAAATGGTATGTGATTTGTCTACTAAATATTTATTTTAAATACATAAATAGTTATTGTTATTAAATGTAGGTTCGTAAATATTAACTACTGACATTAAAATAAATTATGAAAAAACTATCGTCACATTTGCACTGAAATGCTTGTATTATTAACATTCTCTGAATGCATTCTATTTTAAACTTTTTCGGCTTCATTCCAAATAAATAAATGCACATCACTTGTAGTGTTTTCTTAGAATATTCCCGGACATGATTTGCTTAATTCAAAAAACTTTTTCCGGTTTAATTTTTGTTTGTTTTAAAAGTGTACTTTATTTACGTAAATAAATAAATAGTGATACAAAGAACTCCTTAAAGAATAACGTTCTTTCGCAGACTACTATAAAAAATTAGAATATTTCTTTAAAGTGAGTGAAAAGGAGATTAAAGAAAGTTATAATTTATATGTAGAATATAATTATTAGTAGATATTACTGTAAACAAAAAATATTCCTCAAAATCTATGGTCAACAACTCCGTATTAACTCAGTATAAATAATATTACTAATCGCTGTGTTTATGTAAAATTTACTGTCAAGAGCTGTTTTTTGTCCGAAGTAATAAACATTAAACATCTTTTATTCAATACAGACATTTTAAAAATATATGTATACCGATGAGTTACACGAGGCTCATTTGCCTTTTATAATAAATTTAACGGACGAAAACAACTTTATTGTGTAGCATTTATGTAAAGATAGATTAAGGATATTAATGAGCTTTCATCCATAATTTTACAATTTCGACTAATAAGTTGCACACTTTTTTATAACATGGTCTTAGGAACTTAATAAGAGCGCAAGTCGTCCGCACTATACCGGCTTTATGTGACGAGTGATTATCGCAGCGACATCTAACCACGACATATAATACTATTGTACTGCTAGGTAACGATAATGATAGGACGACACGCAAATCTAGACATATTTTAAGAGTAATCCAGCTAACATTTTCCACATAAACGTATTAAGCCGTATATAGGAATATATTGCATAATAAAATAGGAGCTGCCATGGTAACATATGCAACTGGGTTGCAGATATTTTCACTCATTAAACCACCCGTCAGATATAACCGTAATATGTCATTTTCTTTTATGCATGCTATTGGATTAAACGCTACATAACTTTATAATAAACCAAGCAGTATATCTCGAGAAATACAATGTTTAAGTATTACAATATGCGTGTTTCTGATTACACTAGTTTACAAATTAAAATAAAAGTCATGTCCTTTCAATGTATTCCATATCGTTGTATTTAGTAGTAATAACTAAACGCAAACATATTTATTTTATTTCTATCACGTCTATAAAAGAAGTTCTTATTACATCTTATTTTCAAACTACCCATAAGTTGGTTTCGATTTTATTTTAAAATTTTGATGCTGTGTAGTGTTTAGTTAAATAAATATTTGTTTTTACAATGTCAAAAAGGTTGTGTAAAGTACATCCTGATCGTTTTTGTTATGTGTGTGGTGAATTTATAATATCTAAAAAAGGATATCCCATAACGGAATCACTTAAAGATGCATATTTTGGTTATTTCAAAATGACGTGTTAGATTTTTTTTATAATTTTTCTGAAACTCAGTGCACATCAATTGTTAAGAAAAAAAACGTTTCATTTGAAGGACAAAAACCTTGTAAACTAGTGTTATAGTAGTGCTTTTGGATATATTATACCTACAATACTTATCACAAATAGATAAATAATAGTATTAATTTTTATTGTGCGTTTTATACAAAGTTTCAATCTAATAAGAATGTATACTGGATAAACAAAAGCAATAATGTTTATATATATTTAAGTTACTGACCCTTAATATGTATATTTAGTTAGTATGCGAAACATTCATTTAAAAGAACAGGTTAAATATTAGTAGAAACACGTTTTGTTAATTGGGCTTCACTGGCTCGTTAATTGTTTTTTAGATTCGCAATTATTTTTATTTGAGATTCTAACGCTTGTTAAAGTTTGTTTGCGTCTCACTTCTTTTATCTTACAACTAGCAGTAAATCTACAACATCACGTTGTCAAAACTAAGATTTATTCGTTATATTATTTATTTATAAATATATTACACAAATTATATTGGAAACAATGATTATCTATTTTGGTACACACAACTCTAGTTTGATATAGTATGGTTATCCAATAGTAAAACTGATTCAAAGTCGCGACACTGGCCCATCAATCTGTTTTCAAGCGTCCAAATATCGTGGCGGTTACATTATTCTCTTACTGAGATGCCATTACGGCCATGTTATGACAAGAAAGGCAAGTATTGCCGAAACTACTATGTTTAAAATCCTTCTTGTACATTAATTTTGAATTTAAAATCCACTGAAGATAATAAACTGCGCATTTTGACGATTTATCGACTTGCTTTGCGAAACAACCGTAAAAAGAATGCTGCGTTTATATGGAATGCTTAATTTCAACTTATTGTTTAATGTTTATAAAATAATGTTGTGTTTTTATGACTTCAACATGGGAGATGGAGTGGTTTATAGGGGTAGACAGAGCTTACTTACAACGTAAAGAAAAATAGCGGATTTTAATCTATATAGGTATAGTATTATTTCCTTGTAAGTGAATATGGTCTTAAATATAGTCAAATAATTATTTTCCTCGACTTTGACGTATTTTAATTTAATGTTTATCACACTGAATTAAGGAACTTTCACAGTACGTCTTAAGATAAATTTAATACATTCAATAAAATTCAGAAAGAGCTGTAACTAATTAATAAATGTATATTGTTTGAAAACCTCCTTCAAGTTTATTGGGGCTAAATAAATATTATAATTGTATTAACGTTCTGTAGTTTGATGGCGCGATCAAAGAATTTATTAAACTTTGGCCTTATTTCTCGATCCATGGGCAATAATATAATTTTCAAATATAAATTAAATTTTATCGTAATTCGAATAATTCCTTCGAACTTCGAAGTGATTTTAATAATATTACCAATTTTCTTGAGTAAGTGACAAAGTTTCGAGGACCTCCCGTGACACGTCCGAGTTATGACTTTTATTGAAAAGGACATCTTTTATTAGGCTTCTAGGGCTATCACAGGGAAATGCAGGCAATATTTTCTTATTGATCTCACTTTATGAACGAAAATAAGCATCATCGGTACAACTGTACACTTAATAAAATAATTCTTATAAATCTATATATATTTTCATAATTATTACAGCAATATTCATACAAATATTCGGTGTCAGTCGCAATCGAACAAACAACTAGAAAAATCAATATTTACAATCGGAATAGAAATGTAGCAAAGAATCGGAATTGCTGACAAATGGAACGCACATTAATGGCCGGCCCACATATAACGCGTACTATGCGTTATGCGTACACTTACATGCTTGAGGTCTACCATTTTATACTAAGAAAAAATATATTGATAATTACACTGCATGCAATTGGTGGGTCTGTCAATTTCATACATTGCACATGTCATAGTTACATTAATTATTAATGTAAATTTGACAGGTGTTATGTGGCCCGACCTTTAGCGTAATAGCGATGCTCGTAATTTAAGAATAGTAACATATATTTTTTAAACACCCTTATCACAAAAAGTGTTCGTAGTGATGTCACATTAAACTCAAGTTATTGCCCATGGTTGGCTACAACCCAAAGGAAAGGGACGTGATCAGAAATATACGGAATTGCCTATTCATGAAGTAGTTTTACCACATGGAGAAGTTTACTTGAAATCGCAAAAGTAGACTAAAACTTTGACACGGTTTGAATAGTAAGAAATTTTCTTTTTTTTTTCGTTTTATTAAGGCTAAGTAGCGCATCTGTCGTCTTTTGAAGAAGGGATTATAAATGTGATATAAAAGAGATTAGAGTATCATTTGTCACGAAAAAATCTGGCAATTTCATTTTTGTTTTGATTCCCTCGACATCTACAAATACTATTATATAATATAGACAGAGCCGTTCAATTTAATTTTGATTTTTGAAATTAAAAGTCACGTCAAGTTTTTATAAAATCTTCTTTATAATTTGTTTCAGACGTAATTGAGAAAAACCTACTCGTAACCGGTTTAAACGCAATCAGAATAAAATAAACATAAACTAGCTTTGTTCTGCGGTTTTACTTGCGTTAAATTAAAATGAACGTTACGATTATTAAAGAGATTTATTATTTTCATATATGTATGTATAGTCTATAAGATTGCTCAATAAACAATAAAACTAAGATAATTTTAAAGAGCGTCCAATCATATAACTTCATACATTAGTATAGATGTAGACACGCATGTTAAGGTCCTAAACAGCCATATGGAAAGGATGGATGAGATGATATTAACTAAATAAGTGTATCGTGCAAAAATAGATAGCTTTGGACAGATTGGTCAATTGATCAGAATGGTTCACTGTTGATAGATTGTATACATGGAGAGAAGTCACTGACGTTTTAGTCTCTGTCAGATGTGAGCGTAAGTAAGTAAATTTTTAGGTGAAGACTACATTTAATTGAATATAGCGAAGCAATTACAAATTTAAAGATGTATAATTAAAGCAGATTATTCAAAACATAATAATGTTATTCGTGAGAAAGGAAGCAAATTTTGACCTAGAAATTAATAAATTGTTTAATAGTACTTACGCAGTTTATTCGATGTTTAAGTCAAGATTAATGTTTCCGTTCGACTAAGTTGTTATTTAACAATTTGCTAAAACGAGAAAGCAATGGCAAATTAAAAGTTTAGTAATAATTCTAGTCAAGTTTTGTTACTCTTTCATGTTTAAATTGCTAAACTGATTTCGGTGAAATTTGGCATGGAGAGAGCTATATGCAGGAACGTACAGTTGCCAATATAGGCATCTAATAATGTTCTAGAATACAGTAGTCGATTGCTTTTTGAAGGTAAAAATAGCAGAGATAGAGTCAGTAATTAGATAAAACATAAGGTAACGAGTACAGTAATTCTGTGGCGAGTTGTTTATGTGATTTAGTAAGCATTATGTAATAGCCTCGTCTGGTGACCTGACTGATAGCTTAGATGTAGGGTCCTTGTAAAGCGGTCTCTAATAAAAATTACATTTACCTCATATTTAATAGGTTTATTCCTAAAACTAGGCTCATATCCATCATTTTAAAAAAGGCATGTAGCTTACTATTGTTTTCATTTTGAATAATTTAATTGTTTTACAGTTAGACTAAGATGTTGTTTATCTCAGACATCATTACTTCAGTTTAGATTTTGATGGTCGGCAGTAACTTAAATCAAAGCCAATATTGAGAGGCTAAAGAATAAAGTACATTAGATAAATAATTTAATTCCTTTTATGTTCTTTTTTTTCATAACAAAATATTTATAGTTATTTTTAGTATGTGAAGCAAGGTCTTTAAGAATATTGCTACTTCCTAGCTGAGACCTTTATTCCCTTAATTCTCAGTAACGGGCGCGCTCGACTGATTATTTTTTACGATCCAAGTTAGGTAAGATATTTCTTTATTTACGTTTATTACGCGGAATATCCGTACCAATTTGATTAAGGGTTCATTGACATTAGAAGGATTCTCTTTGACTTTCCTTTCCAAATAAATAAGGGTTAACACTATATAGAGAAAAAATCTCGCTGTGTGTCTGTTACTATAAAATATAAGCTAATCTTGGAAGATAGAACAGGAATTTTTATGCCATTTTTAATGCGACATTGCGGCTTAATTAATGTCATGTTCTAACATTGTTCTGTGATAGTAGTAGAAACGCGTACTATTTGTTTTGATATAATATCAGGCGAAGTGCAATCACAATCTTTGTACAAAAGAATAGAATTGAGTCTTAGAATTGTCGTTCTAATAAAATGGGCCATTAAAAAGCTATCCCTAAGACCTTATTAGTATAAAGCGGTGAATTCTTTTTCTCTTAATTTAAACGGACGTGACTAGATTTCTAATTTCATTAGTTCTTGGCAAAATCTCCAACGTTTTCAATTAGCAATTTTAAACTTTTTTATCTTGTTTTTTGCCAACAAAAGCGATTTGTTTACGACCGATGTTCTTAAATAGGCTTAGGAGCTATCAATTCGTTCGAAGGTTGTATGGATATAAGCACATATATGTATATGTATGTAGAGCAATGTAGTTTAACATGTCCAATGATCTGATATTACGGTACTTTATATTTAAGTGTAAATGTTATTATAAATAACCGATATTAAAATATATAGTTATATTGTACTCATCATAAATTTAATTTAAAAATTGTAATTAAAATTACAATTAAAATACTTTTTTTTCATATAATATCAATATATATATATAGTATATTTTTTACATGTGTTACTATGGTGTTTATTTTGATTATTTATTAAAATTAGTAATTATACGATATACGTAAAGTTTTTGTCGGAGTATAATAATCGAAAGAAGCGCGATAATAAAACGTATAAAGTATTTAAAGTAAAAATAATAAGTTAAAAGTAATCGTTTTAGAATACCTCTGTTAAGTATAAAACTAGAAATAGTATTGGATGATCTCATATTTTCAAATCGAGGACAATGTAGATATACTTAAAACCTAGAAGCAACCTAGACATTACTCACAAAACTTTCAATGTCTCGCGTTTGATTTCTAATTGATTATATATTGTAATTTTAAAATAATTTGAGCATAAAATGAAGTGAACGGTGACCCTCCGGAGAACACGTGCTCGTATGTTGGTGCGTGATCCAATCAGCACGACCAATAGCCGCTAATGACAAGTAGTGCCGATCCCGGACCATGACCATATGTTAGTGACTTACACTTAGATAAATAGAAAACACTCGTCACAATATAAAAATAAATGCACATAAACCCTTTAAAAAATTTAAAATAAATTCCTTTTAATGTTTTTATAATTAAAAGTTTTCAAAACAAAGTTGCGGCTTCGTAAGGGTAAGTTATCGTAAACGCGCGATTATTCTGCGTTCAGAAGAGAGCGCACGACCGCCGCGCTTTCCTATGGAGCTTACACTGATTTTTTGTCGAAGGCATAGACGCTTGCCGCCGGTCCTCGTGCTCCACATTTGAACCGGTGAACATGGCTATAATGCGACTTATAGAAAAGCACATACAATCACATTAACACCTTTTTGCAATAACACATATTAAAGCTACCAGGTTTATCGTACTTACCTGCCGAGCTACGTGTCCGCTACAATTTCGTATTATTACGCTTGCGAAATGTGATACATATTTTATTTGTTGCTATACAAAGTTTTTTTACATTGTGTAATATTATCATTTTTTGTATGTTAATGTGTTTGTCTCTTGTTACATAAGAGCGTGAGTTTTATATTATAGCGCAAACCTTAAATTGTATCTATTAATAAAATAGTTTAAAGTATTTAGTTCCTTCCTGTGTAAAACATTTTTACGGTTTTTGCTTTGTTTTAAAATATAAAATTAGTACTCACTGTACTTATCAAGCTTTTTTTTTAATTATCTTCTAAGAATACCTGTCAATTACGAAGTTGACGTTCGACTGTTATTATATTAAATTTAAATTATATTACTATTATTTTATAAATAACACAGCTCCTGCTTACCCTTATTATTACTTAGTGGTACATAAAAAACAAATGAAAAAATGAACGGATGGTTCATAAAATACTGCAGTACATATAAAGTGAGCAATAACTTGTTTTGCGAAATAAAAATGATAAACATCGTGACACGTGATCTTGCTAATGCGGTTGACGCAACGGATGTGTTGCCTTTAAGATGTGTCATTATTTTTAGGGATGTTATTGGACTTCTTTTATTTGTAAACTGTGTGTGGTAAAGCCACACATGATGTCGATGTATTATGTCAATTTGGATTAAAAATAATTTAATAATTCTTTATGAAAGTGGTCTAATGAATTTTAAGACATATCACTGTATTTTATTTAGTATATATATGTATAATTATAATGATAACATATAGCGGTACATTTAGGTGACATTGTCAACTGATTAACTCAGTCGTATCAGTCATGATATACATTGATGAACACTTTTAAAAAAGGGCGTAACATATGATCTTTCATGTCAGACATTGGTATATGATCCCTACAAGGCATGTAAATCCTAAATTAAAAAAAGACAAAATCTAAAAGACACTAATAAATTATTTATTTCGTTACAAAATAAATTACAAGAAAATGATAATCCATCTTGATAGTCAATTCTTGATTCGGACCGAATTTAAATATTCTAGTATTATTTATAAAGCTTAAAATTGAGAGCAAAATTCGAACACGATTCGATGTTGTTTTATCCAAGAATACGACTTTAAATTAGATGTTTCTGGAATCTAAACAACATTAACAAAAATCTCTTTTGAATAATGATGCGTAGAAATTAGAGTGAACACTATGTCACTTTATGTCAAACAAATACAATTTTACAACTAGATTAATTTGTATAGCTATATTTGTATCTTTTAGCAGCCAAGCGTGTGGTAATACAGGCAGCCGTCTTTGCTATCCTGGCTTGAGAATACGATTATGCACCGACCAGGTTGGCAGGGCACACTCCTCTTGATATAGCCAGCTTCTGCCGAGTCAATCCCGAAAGGCGACTAAGTCACTTAGACAAAATCAATAAATTTAAATAACCATTTGTGAACAAAAGTGACTTGTTCTAATATTTTTTACAGATAACGACGATGTGAAAACACGAGAGATCATAATACGCATAGCTCATTTCTAGCTTATATTACATTAGTGTTTAGGATAGGTGCTGAGAGCTGCCAAAATACATTCAAACAAGCCCTTGATTTTTTACAATTTAGTTATTGCAGTTTTCTCTTATAAATTGTAAATCCATTTGTAATCCTAAAATAAATACAGACGAAACTCGAGAAAGACTTGTTTCAATATTTTCATGTAATTTAATATGAAACTCTTGAACGTGCCAAATATAAAAATATTACTTGCTAAAATACAAACTTACTCATCAATTATATCATTAATTTTTAATAGTTTAGGTTGAATTTTAACAGAGATCCCGAGTTCAATTCCCGCTCATATGTTTCCTCATAGTAATGAATGTTATTATTCAATAAAAGTAGGTTTATGTTGTCCTTGTCCTGATAGCCACAGTAGTAGATATCCTAGTTTAAGGTCAGGGCATCCATGTGCATGTACAGTCAAGCAAATTGTTTGTCAACTGCCTTAATGATAAATTCGTTCAAAGTTAAAAGATATGCTATTTTATGAAATTGTATCTCTTTAAAAATGACAATGTTAGAAGCATTATACAAGAGTACTTGATTGTACAACAGTTTTTAGGTGCACAATTTATTAGAAATATAAGGAACATAGGTACAAATGCCACATCTTGGTGAATGGTGTGCTATACACGTCATCATTTGGCAAATGTAACAAAAGCTTAAAAAGGGCATTCATTGCATTGAATAAGACGTAGCTTAAACAAATTGCGGCCATTTCATTAGCAAAGAAATGCGCAACTAACGAAATTAAGAGTAATATTTCTTCTTAATGTGTAATACGCCTGATGAATTTAAGCACAGGACTCCAACACTATCTATTTAAATAACTTTATTAAGAACAATGTCGTCCTATTCGCATACAAGCTTAGAATAAAAAAATGTCATGTTTATTAACGTTTACAAAATAATTAAAAAGCCTATTTTACGTTAAAATTCAACAATTCAAAAAAGTAGATCTGTAGTCACTTTCTAGCTACCAATGTATTTAGATGGTTACCCCGCCATGCGATAACTAACAATCAATGTAAATGTCCCATAAAGAAACTGCTATCAAATTTGAGAATATGTTTTTAAGTGTTTAAAAGTGAACTGACGTGAGTAATTTTAAATAGTTTAAATAATATATATTTTTTAAAACGTTGAGAATAATGGATATTTATATCACATTATCTCAAAGTTTAAACCATATTTTCAGACTATATTGTCATCACAAATAACAATTAATGTTAATATTAACGTCAAATATATCATTCTTTTAGCCGTATGTTTGTTTTCAGACGATTTACAACCAAGACGATGAATTCTGATGTGGAATTTATCTTTAGTTACAAATCAGTTGCATGTCAACAAAATGAATAGCCTTTTAAAACGAATTCTGCAGGCATATCGGGTATCGTCATTACAAAAGGCCGAGCTTTCGATTTACAATATCTTCATCATTTCATACCCTCAGGGAGATTTCACAAAATATCTTTATTTTTATTCCTATCACATAAAAGTATCTGAGTAAGCGATTTTTCAGAAAATATCAAACTTTGATAGAATTTGATTAAGTGAGTAAAATTAAATAATTTATTGTAGACTAGTAGACTGGTCACGGCCTCTGTTGGGTGAAACATGAAACAGCGACTACAATAGCTGAAAAGCATCCGAAACGTCGGTTTAAATTATTCAAAATAAGCGTGACAGTGAGCCGCATAAAATCTTTGAAATTGGTTTAGTAATCCATTTAGATATTCATTGAAGTAAATGTACTAGAGAAGCTATGTTAAAGGAAACGCGTGCAAGGACTTATCTTGTGTAGATACATTAAATTAGGTAAACAAACAAACGAATTCAAATAAAATCAGCTACATTAATTTAAACATAGAAAACTGCATTACAATGAGCGCTAGTGATTGCCTAAGCTGTATTAGTTCGCTGGACTCATGTATATGAGCGCAATGAAGTTGTTAATGTTTTCTCTATTATATTTAAGCCAGTGGTATGAATCGGACTAATGGAAAATAATTAAATGAATGAATAAGGAATGATATCTTTTAGGTCGATGATCAAAGCATTTCAATAACATTTAAGAAGGGTAATATCGTTAAAGTTATTGTAAGTGTTGTAAAATGGAGCGATTCACAAAATCCCATTACATATAATAATAATAAAGCTATATTTGTCTTCGATGCGAATGGAATTCAAAATGTTATTTGGCGTCAGGACTCCCGACCGTTTTATTAAATTTGATGCTTTGAAATGGTGAAAATATTACCCGCATGTGTTTCGGTTTGTCCATTTGACGCGTCATTTTGTCTTGTTGCCAATTCAAGATTTGTTGTGTTCGTATTTTTTTTGAATTAACTCGAATAAAGTTCGTGAAGAATTCACCAGTGGATTTAGATGTAATCCTTGGGCGGGATTGAGATAAAATGAAGAAAACGTTCGAGAAAAATAACATCATCTCGCGGGAACATTGTCTCTATAATATGCAATAAACTTCTCCTTTACAATGTTTTTAGTGATTTTCTTGTTATAGTGAGCCATAAAAAGAATCGATTCACTCTTATTTTTGAATGCAATCTTATTACGATGAATATACTACGGCCTTTGTACTCTTTCAATATGATATTTTAAATAATTAGTAAGTATTTGTTTCTGAAATGGATTTTGGTGTTCACGTGGTCCTCGCGATGATAGGTTATTTTATTAAAGTACATTATCATTTCTATATATTAAAAAGTCAGAGTACACGTACGTCACGCATAACACGCATATATGTGGCTGACCTTTATTGTTGGTACAGTCGATGAAATAATCTGAACAACTAAGACAATTTAACTATGGTATGGTACTGTAGTGGTTACAAGATGAATTATTAAATTATTATTATTTAAGTTTTTTTTACTTTTGTTCTGTCAATGTAATCCTTCCTTTCGTTCTTGTCAACTATGCATTGCGTTATATGTATTTAAAATTTTTATTATTGCAAATCAGAGCATCTACTGTCACTGTCACAAATGTCCTCAAGATAGAAGTTATTTAATTACTCCATCTTTTATAATTATCGTCCCAATATTTTTGAAGCTGACTGTAACGTAAACGTAAACATATTTTTTAAATATTATGGAATACTTTAATTTTGCTGTTACTATGTCGGCTCTATTAGAAATATGAGTCTCAATTAAAACTATTAAGAATTTGAACGTAAAGCTGAAAGTGTGAATGCCCAGTATTGCAACGCATTGGTGTGTGGCAGAGCGGGTGGCACTTTTGTCGAATGTAGTAGCATAAAGTTTTACGAGGCGGCAACACGCGACTGTCAACCGTTGCAGTTTATTGTGTACATGAAATATTGCTCAAATGTGCGCAAAATATTATATTTAATATAAACAAATGCAACACAATAAGTCTGCTTTGAAAATAAAGCAAGCTTCGCAGAAAAGTAATTGTAAATAACTTTTAAATACTGAATGATATCATACTATCTCCTTCTAAAATAACGGAAGGACATATTAAACGCAAAACAACTTAAGAGTTAATATATTTTTCTTGATATTTTTGTATTAAAATTAATTTTTAACAATATGATATTTTATTTACTCTACAAAATATTCAACTAAGACAAAGAATCACTATAAACCTAAATAAATATTTTTACATTTTATGGAGATGTGTTTTGCGCGCGAACTGCAAATCTATATTGCACTAAAAAAGTTGGCCGCGCCGTCAATAACTGCACATGCCAATAAAATTGAGCATAGTTATTGACACTCATATTTTAATAATAAAATATTGTTTTTAATGATATTTTAATATTTTATAGCGAAGAAAAGGCTATTATTAATCATACAATATATAATTATATATGTTTTTATACTTACATGACTGTTAAAACGCGTATTCAATATACGGACACTCTTACGTCAATAACTTAGACTACAACTGAAAAATCGCTTCGACCGTCACTCAGGCCCTTAAATGAAATTAAAGTGAAAAGTGTCAGAAACTGGGTCAGTGTCAATAACTGGGCCTTTTACCTTACATAATAAATGGTTCTAGGCCGTAAATATAATACCAGAAACAGATTGTTACGCTAGGAACGGTCCACAGGCATTACATACATTACACCGGGATAGTGAGAGCTAAATCATTTTTTTTACGTAAAACACCATTGGTCAACTGATAGCAAAAATAAATCAGTATAAAGAAAATATCTAAATATGAAAAGTGTTTTCTCGTTGTTAAACTAAATCCATAGGCTATAAGAGAATGAATTGGACCGTTCGCATCCAACGGAATCCCACGAGCTTTACTCAGTCAAGTCTTGTTAGAAAATATAAGTGAATAAAGTGAAAAAAATGAATGCTTTTTTATAAACAAGATGAATTTCTATTTTTTGGGATGTATATTAAACTAAAATTTCGTGTGGGGTTAATTTAATATTTTGACTACAACATTATTTGCTGGTCGTAGGTACAATTATTTTAATATTTTATTTATTGGTTATTTATTTCTTTATTCGCTTAAAGAAAGTTAAATTGCATCCCTCGTCTATTTGTGTAAACAATAAATATTCGTGAAGGAAAGGCCATTATTGCATTTGGCACGAGACTAGGTTTTGACTTCACAGAGTGCCACTTTTTAGTTCCGATATGCAATACATATTGGTTTCTCTAAACTTTGGTAATAACATTTTTTACTTTTTAAGTGAACATTTTTGGCAAATATAAGGATGAAATATAAAATAAACAAAAAATTAAAACTTCTTTTTAGGCGTCGTTTTCACGGAGGGTTTGCAACGCACGTCATTTTGCCTCATATGTCAGCATGTTAAGGTAACAACGTGAAAACGAGTTTTTTCTATAGTATGGGTAAATAAGACCCATACAATACTATTATTAATTTATATTGTTAAAAAATATTTTTGAATTTCATTTACCGACATTAGTGTCTCTATAAATCCCTAATATTTTTCTAACAAAAGAGGTCAATATATTTTTGAGAGGCACTCATTTTCTGACATCTCCCACAATGGTTATTTCCACATGGTTGAGGCTTGGATTTGGCGAACAATAGGTTATGATAAATTTTATGCTTTCAAGCTGATTCTAATATAACAGAATATCATTCTAACCTTTGTAATGTAAAGGGTCATCCGGGACTCTTTTATTTAATGAACTAGAACTATAGTTTATCTAAAAGAAAAATTAATAAAAATACATAAGTTAATCCTAAATATAACCTTACTGAGGAATATGTACCATTGGTAAAATTCATACACCATTATTTTAGGAGCATAAAACAATATTTATATTTTTTATATTTAATCAATTAGAGATGTAAACCTTCTGGTAATTATGCCTAGAAGTAACGATCTAGTCATAATTTAATGAAGATACCTACAATATAATACCTCCGAACTGTTCCACGACGCTGGTTGTAAGTGGCGGTGTCACTCACGGACAAAACTTGTCTAAATTCTGTTTACATTAGTAGTGACACATTGAATCACAATGGGTGATTAAGAGAGAATTACAAATTCAGACAAAAATATTACTTTAACGTGGAAGGATTGATATAAAAACTATGCATCGTTTATTTTGATTATTATTATTATTATATATAACCACAGACATAATTATTAGAGAAAGTTTATAATAAGCATAAATTTATTTTATACGAAGCAAGGTTATAAATAACAATTTATTTTCTCAATGTCCCTAATGATGTCCTGGTCGACTGAGAATTTAAGAATGTAATATGAAGGTCAAACAACTCCTTACTACTGTAATCGAAGTGTTTTCCAAGCTGACGGCTTCGGTGTTGTTTTTTTTTCTATTTTCCCTGTTTTTCATTTTCTTTGAGACCAGGTTCAGGCAAACAACTGCTCAATATGTCTTTCGTGAATAAATGAATTTTCTTCATCCACTTTTTCTCTTTAGCAAGTTTGTTCACTTCTCAGTTTATTTGTTTAGTTTCATTTTTGTTTTCGTTCAACAGCTTGACATTCGCAGGACAATATTAATTAATAGGGTTGTTCGATGTGTTTATTTAAATATCAGTCCACTTTCGGGTCTGGTTCATTACGAAACACGTGCGTGTTAACCCTCGTCAAGTGATAATTGTCTCGTTTCGAGATCAGTATTGATATTAATAAGGCCGTCCTACGAAAGCGAATTTAACGTGAAACGACCGTATTCCTCAGCATCAGACTGCTTAAAAATTAAGCGGTCCGTCATATTTGTATATGTAGAATTTTTTCTAAGATATTAATAACTGTAGAAACATTGTACCTACTGATGTAAATTACTATTTAATTGATTTTGGTTCATTTATGCTTAATAGTTTAGTTTAATATTTAAAAATAATTATTTGTGCCTAAGATTTCGTGGCAATCGTTGAACAAAGGCGGATTTTTTAAAAACAAATGAAATAAAAATTTGCTTAGTTAATAAAACTTACATCTGCGTTTAGCATTAACAACTGTCTGCCTACCTCAAACTGTGTGGCAGTGAGTAATCGTGCAAAAATAATAAGACGTCGGGTATTTTAAAAATTATTAAAAGCAACATCGTCTGGCGCCAAAGTGCGTAAAGGATATAAAGCCTAGTTGAAGTGCCACTGGTTTATCATTTTTCACGAGGACATCGCGAGTGGCAATGACAAAACGATTTATCTTATTGTGAAATATTTTAACTCCTTTGCATTTACATTTTTTATTTAAATGCTTTTATTTTGATTGAAGAAGGATTTGAAATGACAATACAATTTATTTCAATTTTAATTGTTAACCGTTAAATCACAAAATATAAGCACACATATATATACAATGCCTTGGCTTCAACTAGAACACTTTTTTTACTACACACTACTACTACTTTTTTACTACATTTTTTTAAAAATATTATCATCCCAATAAAGATTTATAACAAATAACACTAGGTAATTATAATAATATCATATATATTTTTAAAATATATATCGAGATTTTAAATTATGTAAAGAGTGAAAGCTATTGAGTTAAATATAATAGAGAGACACTGGAAACAGCTTATTATCCTTAAACCCAACAGGTGTAGTCAGTCACTAGTGCTCTTCGTGGTACTACGTAATGAAGACAAAATGTTTAAACTAAATTTAATGATTTTTCTTTCATGTACGCATGTACGCATGACTTCTCTAGTATTTTTAACTCAATGGTGAAAGTACTTTAAATTCAACAGTAACTGACAATCAAATAACTGATACGATTGTTCCATGGTCAATGAACACCGAATATAAAATTCAACAAAAGCAAATGCCACTCAATCTCTTATCGTTAACCAGAATAAAAATTAAAAAAACAAACAAAAGACAAGCCTTCAAGATATTATCGGCGTCAGAAATAACTTAAGCTGTCTAGTCAAATATAAAGTTTAAATTCACGCTTTATCAGTAGACAAAAATACATAAATCGAAATAACATTCACTGCGTTAACTTTTGTTTCTATTATTAACTGAACGGATAAAGTTTTTCTAAAGAAATTCGATTCTTAAATTCAACGGATGAAAGTTTCAAAAAATACCTACAAAATTGTAAATGACTCAATAAAGTTTCAAATAAAATAATAAATAAGTATCATGTTACAATACTGAAGCGGAAACAGTTCAAAAAAGTAGTTTCTAAGGATACAAGTTAAGAATGAAAATAAAATACTTAATTGCGTATATGTATATCGTACGAATGCAAAATCAACCATCATGCTAGAGTGTGGTAATTATGTGAGGGTTTACGTGTGAATTAAAATTTTCTGCCCGAATACTCGACATTGGCAGAATTGTCTTTAATAGATATCTGAAGCCATTAATAAAAGAAGAAGAAGTGGTATGTGAGCAAAGATAATTGCTACTTTAGATATATATTTTTTTGCACTTTCCTATGTTCCAATTACCCTTCAAACTAATTCTACGCTTCATCATTGATATCTATAAGTGTTCATTATTAAAAAATACGTAATAAAAAGACGAAAAAGTAATTCGTAATAATAATAATCCAAATAGGAAATAACAACAAAAAGTAATAAGAAAAAGTAGAAACAGAAACAAAAGATCTAACGCAGATTAGTTCAATAACGTCGTATAAGTATCGGGGAATTAGATTTCTCATAATCTTATTTCAAAGGAACTTTTCCTATTAGGAAGTTTGTATTTGAATCGAGAGCTGACTACAACTGCGGTTGCAATCTCTTCACTTTACCGTTCGCTGCATCGTTTCAACAGTTTCTTTAATCCGATTGCACTTTATATTATATCATGTTATGTATATATTTAATGACGCCAAAATACTTTTGCTAAAATTGGATTATGTATAATGGACTATTTTAACCAAACGTTTTAAAAGTTTTTCAGGCACCATCTACATAATGCCGGAATAAAATATTAAAATAAATGCTATAGTAAGCCACATAAAACATTCAAATTATTATTATTAGTTTACGTTTTTTATGCATCTATTTATCGTAGCTAATAACCAATTATTGTATATTAGTAACCTCCTAGTTCACGGTTATGTATTTAGCCTTATTTAGGAGTTAAACCATCGTAATTTGAATTTATGAAAGTGTTCCCATCTGTTTGTACACTAGTGTAGTTTAGACATCATATGTGCAACTAAAAAGAATTATGTATTTAAAATTCCTTCGATTTAATCTTTAAGTTAACGCACATTAAGATTGCTCGAACTGCATTCTTTAAATATCGTAAGCGGTTCCATTCATTTATTTCATTATTATTTAGACATTTGTAATTACTTAGGTAAATTGAGAAATTGGTTGATGTCTGATAAGAAATGTTATCATTAATTTTAGAATGTAAATTAATTGCGTTTGTTATTTTAATTAACTTTAAATCATATTGTAATATATTATTGTAAACAAGTATTGGTTAATTTTGAATTACGATGGCTTTTGTGGCTTGTGGTTGTCACATATGACAGGCGATATTATTTATTTATTAATATTTAATTAGATAAATGATATTCCTAAAAAGCAAAACTCAATGGCAAAGTATTAAGACATCCAATCATGATGATAATATAATAAGAAAGCGAAAGAATGGACACACATTCACACAGCAGCGAAATAAAAGGAAAATATTTCAAGAATGATGATTACAATCCTATTTTGTCATATAAAAATTTTATACTCATTTTTGTTCAGATTGCTTTCTAAATTTAGTTTTTGGTAGATTTTTCACAGTTTTTTCATAGGCGATCCAATTGAAAATAGTAACTTCACAGAGTTGTCCAGTTAGCGTCACAGCCACTGTCGTTTCATGCAGACTTTATTAGGCACTGAAAAAACTTTGAATTTTTTTTGGGTTGCTGTAGATGTATCTTGACAGTACAAAAATTATTTTATTTACAGTAAATGTGTTTGAATATTTTCAAAGTGAAATTCGTCGCAAAACTTTTCAGACTAAATAAAACCCAAGTCAGTGGACTATGACAACACAAATCTTCCGCCCACTAAATAAATTATTTGTATTGTCGACCTTCGGAGTAACCGCCCATTAGCGGCAGACGACTGCTAAAACCTACATGTAATCGTCTGCGAAAGTATTGAATGCCTCGCCTGTTCTAAACATTTATGTTGTTTATATCTTAAGACCAAGTATCCATTGGATTGTATCCGGATACATGCGTACTATTTTTTTAAAAGAATTTATAAACCTAGGTGTCGTTGTATGGTTGGAAGACTGTTGTAGAGTACCAGACTCTGAGGATCGTGGAATTTTAATACCCTAATACCCTAATGCATCAATATTGCATATCCGCTCCGTCTATAATGTTATTTCTTTGCCAGTATATCTGTAATTGATTTCCCTGCGTCAATAGAAGGTACCAAGAAGAGGCTTCCCTCAAAAAGTTTTCAGTGCGTAATTTGCGTGTAATATTTCTATGTTATATCTTTCCAGATCTTCCGCATGTTGTTTTTGGAAAGAACAAATAATTTTATTTACCCACTTTTATTTATGATTGAAACGTTTCTGTCAGGTAAACAAATCGGAAGAAATTACTTTCAAAGCATTAAGCAACGGTAGTATCATATTTTTCTTTATTATTTGTATTTTGATGTTTTGGTATAGATAATCTATTGAAGTAAAAGAGAGGAAGGATTTCGGTATTCAAAAATGGAATATACGTAGATACCTACATATAATAATATAATATAAAAACTCTGCTGTTTGTAATCTATTTTAGAACTAATGTTCATTTGTTTCTGGAATAAATCAAAATTTCAAATATGGAACATATTTCTAAAATTAAACTGCAAATTTGAATCGCCTTTCAAGGGTACAATTGACTTTGGCCTTGATATTCCTTGTTTTATTTTTAGTTTTGTATAAATTTAATTTTTAATAAGATTTGAACCTTTTATTTTTAAGGATATTTTTTGGATTCACTACAAAAGCGATTATTATTATTTGGTGTTGACAAAATACCTTTTTTTCAAGCTCACCGTAAGCTTTCGGTTCAGCTCGTTAATTGGTTTTAGAAGCGAATTCCAAGTCACTAGAAATGTTACGATTTCAAATTAGTTCCTTTTGGAATTTTCAATTATTCATTTGTTCAATGTTTTGGAAATAATGAAGCCGAGGGGACGCAGTCAAATTGGGCTTCACGATGGCATGTAGACGTGATAGCCAAATAATTTTATTGTAAGTAAGTATATTTAAAAAAATAGATCAACATATATTAATTTAGAAGAATTTTATGAGAAAAAAGGTAACGTTAAACATGATTTTAAAATCCTCTATGTTGTTATTAAAATATTAAGTTCTATAAAAAAAACCTTATTTACATTACTACATAAGTGAGCGCACTTACTACACTCGTATTTCGAGGAAAAGTTTAAGTACGATTGGAGACACAGAGACTCGCTCGCATTTCAATTTAGTTCATACAAATATCTTGAAATATTCTAAGAATTCTGGAATTCTTTATTTCAACTATTAAATCAGCTGTGTATCATCGCATCTCATCATAGACGCGTAAAATAGAGTAGAAAATATAAAATTTTATTATAACAGTATCTCAGTTCGTGGAAAGCGTGGAAAGTTCAATTTATTTATGTATTTAAGAGACCCTATTTTTAACAATGGAAAATAAAATATAAATGCGTCTGATAAATCAATCATATGGACATTTGCAATACATATTATCTGTCTTTAATAGCTATTCATTAAAGAAAGTATTATATTATAGAAATTAATACAATATTTTTTGTAATTTTTTAAAAATAAATCGGCCCAATTCAGTCCACGCATGATCTGTTTATGTTAATATCAACACACAATGGGTGTGGCTCAGTGACTTATAATTTCAATTGAACATGACACTTCAATAGATAAAAAGAAAACATACAAATCTACGTATAAGAAAGTGGAATAAATTGATACAATAAAATTCAAACTCACGTTTGTTCAAATTGAGGGCCGATAGCTCAATTCTGACTTAGTTTAAGTTGTAGGTATTTGCTGTTAAGCTATAGTCCTTGGAATTAGGAATAATAATAATAAATGTAATGATAATTTTTAAACGTTATAGTGTTTATTAAGTTTACCGTCCTCCTGCTTCAAAGTTAAACGTGAGGAAATGTGTTCAGTCACTTTGATTACTGGATACTTAATTCGTATTAAATCTATATAATGAATACTACAATATCCATGTACACAGTTATATACAAGGACATTGTTCCTTTAGCACCTCTTTGTTTATTCATTGAATTGAAGAAGAAAAACCACGTCCTTAACTGTAATGAATTGCTTCGATGCTTTTTTAACTTGTTGAACTCATTACTAAAATATCTATTGTCGTTTTCTTTGCGGCAACAGTGTTAAGTATGGGATTTTACTCAATAGCAACAATCGTATAGTTTAACTACAAATAGACGGTTTAGGACATTCAGTTGATATTTCTTAATACAATGCTTAGGTCTGAAACTACTATCGGAGCACTAAGTAGCCTCCGCTCAGCGACTAAATGCCGCTTCACCATTGGTAGATAAAAGAGTAAAGTTTCGTCATTAACCTAATAAATTGTAACGTATGAATCCAATTATGTATTAACTTAGTATGTGTTATGTAAATAACAATAAATGTATGATAAAATAAGTATGGAGAAAGCGCGTAGTATGCACGCGTTGCGATTTAGTATCGGCTGAGGAACGCAATAAGTGCCCCCTCACTTGTTCTGACAAGACGAATGATTTTTGGGGTACATGCTTTATTGTTATTTTGTTTACTGTCTTTGCTTATTTTGAAAGTTACTCAGAGTAATTATTGCATGTTTAAATCAGATGTTAAACGAAGGTGTATTAGCTCGATAAGCTAATATCGTAAGAGGAGCAATCCCAATGCCTAAAATTTTAAAAGCTAACGATATTAAAAATACTAAAAATAGCAAATCGTATAATTTGTAAGAGTAAAATAAACTACATAATTATCATTTAAAAGTTAAAGAAAGTCGGCAAAGAATTCAATTTCAAATATTGTTGATTGTGGCAACACAAAATTAAGAGGACAAACTGATACTTACATTTTGTATCAAACGTTAAAGTGGCACCGCGACGACAAATTATGCTAAAAGAAACGCATACATATCCGACAGGCTCGTTATCTCCGCTGACGATACAAAAAAGCAAGAAAAATATATTAAAAAAAGGAAAGGGAGCGGTCGTCGCCCTACCACAGATCGGTGCACGATCCCGCCTTGCTTATTTGATAAATAACCGCCCAAATAATAAATCACAGCAAAAGTAACAACTCTCATATATTTTGAGTCGTATTAAAATTGATCGTATTGACCAAGTAAGTGCAAGGGCTGTTCGAGCTTGGTGTAGCATAACAGGAAACCGTAACTGTAGTTTTTGTCGCTTCTTTATAGTCTTCCTTGTTTGTTAACGACAACGTTACATGCCTCATGCTTTGTAGCTTCGTAAATACGGTTGCTGATCTTACCTATCTGATCGGAGTACTTAGTAATTTCAGATAAAATTTATGTTTCTTCTTTAGTTAATTGGATGATTTTTTTTACAATAACAAAAACAAATGATATCCATAAAATAAATATTTAAAATCCGAACGCGACAAAAATCAAGGTATTGTTAAAAAATCAGCATTTAATATTTAATAGTTGGAATAGTTTAAAATTATATATAATAAAGTTATACAACTTATACAAAGCTTATAATAAAGTTAATTACCACAATATATAATTTTAATACATTAATATTTTGTAGCGCCATCTACATGACTTCTATAAAACTAAAATCTGTTAACCAATTTAAGACTGCGCCATCTATTAAAAGATTTCAACTACAGCAGCATTTCGTTCATTTTTCATCAGTTCATTTTATTGAAGGCCAAGAGATGGCGCTGATATAAGTACGTGATTAATTCAGATTTATTTAAAATTATCTCGTTTATTCAGAATTACACATTTACTATCATCGATTGTTTATATTATAACAATTGAATTTTAGAAAGGTTTATAAATAGTTACTATGAAATACCGCTAGATGGCAGCACTTTGATTTAATTTACGGCACAAATGATTAGCTCATTGGTTTATTTTGGACTAAATTTTGCTGTTAGGCAGTGTTATCATGAGCGAGATTTTTTACGTAACGATAAATTGCGCTCGTGAAGACACATCATACATAAAACCATTATCATGTTATTTTAATTTTCATATCAGTAATTATTTTTTTAATATTTCATTGTTTTAAAAATCACTACGATTTTTCAAGTTTTTAGGCTTTGTTGTCAAGCAATGACAATCATAATGAGACTAATTTTACAAAGCTTTTTGTGTCCTCGTAATAAATGAACACGGATTTTCATTACCCGCTTTTTGTTGTCCAAAGTTAGTGGCTTTAAAAATGTAGGACCTTTTATAAGATATACTTTTAGTACTTTATACTAAATATATTACATTACTTATACACTACTATTTATTACAATTGTAATGCAGTTGTAGACACACACAAAATACTTAAGATAGACGAAAATCTAGTTACAAGTTAAAACTTTTCCCAGACTAAATTATTCCTAACAAAATGGCCGTCTTGGGTCAAGATGCGGTGACAAACTGTTCCTTTAGGGATATTTGATTACACTATTTACAACTGAGGTATTTATATTAAAAAGAAAAAAACTTGGTTTATAAGTGTTTAATTTATTTTAGTGTACAACTGCCACCTTCATTATGCCGGTTTGAGAAGACGAATGTTGATATGTTACGTTTAAAAGCGGTGGTATTATTCCGGGATGACGTACTGGGCTAGTAACCATCATCAATCTGATCACCACTCTTTTTCTCTGTATTAATTATGACTCCATAATTATGAGAAGAGGGGAGAGTGTCGGAGGTGTCTCGGTCATGTGGTAAGGATTAATGAAAGGACATAAACGACGCCATTTATCGTGTAAAAGAGAATGACATTGTCGGAAGGGGCGCGCTCCCTACAAATACTTCTTGATCAGATTTATCAAATTGCTCGGAAAGGGTCAGGTAAGGGACATTCTTAATCTATGTGTTTATCCACATAAGAAGAATAGTACGTAGAAAGAGAAACCATATGTAAATATTATATAACACGGAGAAGTTAACTTGGCACTCGGGCGCAAGTAGGAAGCATACACGTCTCTAGATAATAAGGAATGTTATTATTCAAATTCATCTAACTTTAGGTTAAACTTGGGAGACGATGTACCATATTATTTATTAGCCCTTACAAGTAACAGATTGGATTAATACTCTTGAGGGCTTTATATTTAAATTAGATTTCAATGATCGATTTCACCTTCCTTATGTCGGCGGTATAAATATTAAATCGATCATTATTCATTAATGTAAAATAATATGGCACGCGCATCGATTAAGTTGGGGGATGGACTTTCTCCTTATATTTAGGTGCATATATATTGAATCATATGTTCTGTGTGTGTATAGAAACATAATGCGAGATGCAATTCCTTCAAACAAACCCCATCTAGTGTTTAAAAACGGTGCCCATTGCAGTAGATTCCTTTTGTGTAATTTTTCTATGCAAAATTGTGATTGCTTTTATTTGATTTTTTTTATTGAAAGCTTTTTGCATATGAGTCTGAACGTGTGAGAGTAAGTTTCTAGATTAGAATTTCCAATGTCATTAGAATTGTTCTCTTTAAATGGGTTTAGAAATCCTTTTAATTTATACTACAGTTTAATATTATAGAGAATATAAAGATAATGTTTGAATCATAATATTATTGTAGGTTTGTTTTTGGCTATTCGTGAATATGATTTAAACTATCAACTCAGTCGCCATGAGCATGAGACACGAAATATTGGATAAAATTAATCGTTAATAAATAATAGTTATTCGGGATCATGTTTTACCTAAACTATAATACTTAATGCTTACTATTGCACATATAAAGTTGTACATGTGCTGTGACTGCGGTGCGTCTCTATAGCTGCACAGTAGTCTTTTGTTTCAGTTTCAATTCATAATTAATATTTATTTTATTTTGTAATAATTAGGTGTAGTATCGTTTTTTGCTTATTTAAGCAGTTCCTTCGCTCATTTCCGTTTCCGTTGTTCTTTCGTGACTCGTTGGTCGTTCATCCGCGGACCGAAATACCACTTGGACTCTTCGATGAAGATCGAACAATCTTTTATTTATTTGTAGAAAATCCTTACAGAAGAATAATAATTTTGATTTTTCTGATAATTAATTTTAAATAATAAAATCCAGACATTATTTGAAGAAGAAATATATTCGTAATTCTTCAATTGTTTCTAGTTTCAGACAATTCTAGGACAGATAATTCCCAAACTTACAAAGCAATCTTGTGAGAAAAAATAAATTGGCTTACTTGATCCTTATATCTTGATTCACACAAGTACCAGGAATCACTTGAAGCAAGAGAATGTGCCATCCATAAATCTTATAGGCTTGGCTTAGGAGTACATGCGAATTGGGTGTACTGCCAAATTTTAATACTACTCTTTTTTCTTCCTGCATAATATCTTAGAAATAGAAATTAACGTAGAGTCCATAGAAGCTCTAGTTGTTTTTTAGAAATACGAAAAGTTTAAACCGGCGCGTCAACATACATACATTGTCAATATGGTAATTTCCTTGAAAAGTTTATGTTCTGAGAATTATTATAATAAAGCAATTGTTTTTTTATAGTGGTTGAGCTTAAGCTAAACTGAGGTCTTAATTTGTTTTTTGTACAAGATTTGAGGTAACAATTGTCTTCCCTATGCCGGCTTGGGCACCTTCTTTTCGGTATATATTTATTTGCTTCAGTGCTATTTTTTCTTATTTTGACAATTTGCCTGAGGACTATCCATAACTCGTCCATAGAAGGAAATTTATAAAATCTCCTTTCATGCAATTAAATAAATCTCTGTCTTTGAAAATTACAGAAATATCATAAAAATAAATACATATTTTTGTAGTAAATAATTACATCGTAAAAGTATATCATGTGACAAAATGTGTTTCTTTTGTCCAAATTTAATATCCTGAACTACTATCGTTACGATAAATCCGTTTTTATGAGAGCAATGTCACTATACCGTTGAAATAACAAAGGTGTTCTTAATAAACGCGAGTTCCTAATGCTCGTAAAATGGTTAATTTTTGTTACAATTTTATAACCTCTACAAGTTTTTATTGTATCGTAGAATAACAGAACTTGAAGGGGAAGTACGTTAATTTAAAACCTTATAACAAATGTGAGATATCAAAACAAATAAACACAATAAATCTTCAACAAAATTAATTTATAACAAAAATGGAGAGAACCGACGTTGTTGGTAATATAAGATTTCTCAAAGGCTTCAATTGCATTCAGAATGCATTTTGTAAAATCTATTTCTATCATAGTTTTCTTCACAATATTTTCTTTCATGTTATTAACTGAAGATTGTGGAAATATATAAAAACATTTTTTGTCTTATCTATGGCTTAATGACTCATTTGATTTTTAAAAATGTTTTTAAAACATATATACAGTAATACCCCGCTTTACGCGACCCCGTTATGTGCGGTTTCACTATAACGCGAAATTCAAATTTATTATTAAATTACGCGAAAGAGTGCGTTTAAACATAATGTAGTCATCAACTTCTCTATAGTCGCGGGAATTTCAGTTAACGCAATTTTTTCCGGAACGTATCCCTCGCGTAAAGCGGGGCATTACTGTACTATCTCAAAAGTTTTATATGCTATGATGAAAATGTATTACAAATATGTAGTACCTTAAAATATACATATCCCAATATACTAATCCCAATTACGTGCATCAGGACAAGAACAACACATACCTGAAATAAATATCCATTTAAAAAGCATTTGTTTCTACCGGGAATCGACCCCGGGACTTTTACAAGTTATTTAAAGGTATTGTGACAATTAAAAAAGTAAATGTTAAATCGAAGTAACAAAGCTACATAAAGGTTCATTGAGTCAAATGCAATGGGATCACCGTTCATGTGCATCAGTGAACCTCTACTGAAATATAGGGTTGACACGTCAGATTTTGTCCTAGAAACCATGTTTTTGAGACATTTTTCCTTTGTTATAGATGCAAAGCTTTCCAAAGATCGTGCTAAATTAATTAGAACAAGTGCAATATTAAAGCAATAACATAGGTATATGTTATTATATTCAAACATTCTAATATTAGAAGCAAATTGAATTGAAAATAGTATCTGCCCACCCCGACAGAGATCTGAATAGCTAAAAATTTGGAGGACGTGTTTCATACAATAGCAAGAACTGTATGCCATAATATTTAAATACAAAGAGTTGTAGTGTTTTTTTAACTATAGAGTTAATAGAATAAACAGGAGAATCTTTCATCCAAACGGTGATTGCAAAGTGTTGGTAGTAAAGCTCGTAATTCAAATAATGGTGTTGCCAGCTATAGGAAGTCAAATAGTGTTAAAAATTCAAGCAAAACTAAAGTGATAACCCTGTTAATAATTCGTAGTGAATAAATGCGCTCAGGCGATTTGTTGACGTAGA